>JBBDHG010000088.1:0-365830 GCA_037951165.1 Lophius americanus | reverse complement strand
CCAACTTTCGTTTTGGATAATCCAGATTTCATGTTACTATCCAACTTTTGTTGGGACTATCCAATGTTCGGTTGGATAATCCATATTTCATGTTACTATCCAACCTTTGTTGGGACTATCCAACTTTCGGTTTGATAATCCAGATTTCGTTTTACTATCCAGCCTTTGGTGGGACTATCCAACTTTCGGTTGTTTAATCTAGATTTCATGTTACTTTCCAACCTTCAATTGGACTATCCAACCTTCTTTGGGACTAACCAACTTAGATTTTGGATAATCCAGATTTCATGTTACTATCCAACCTTTTGGTTGGACTATCCAACTTTTGGTTGTTCAATCCACATTTCATTTTATTATCCAGCCTTGGCGGAACTTTACAACTTTCCGTTGTTAAATCCACATTTAATTTTACTATGCAACCTTCGCTTGGAATATCCAACTTTGGTTTGGATAGTCCATATTTCATGTTACTATCCAACCTTTGTTGGGACTATCCAACTTTCGGTTGTTTAATCCACATTTCATTTTACTATCCAACCTTCAATTGGGATATCCAGCTTTCGTTTGGATAATCCATATTTCATTTTACTATCAAACCTTTTGTTGGACTGTCCAACCTTCTTCGGGACTGTCCAACCTTCGTTTTGGATGATCCAGATTTCATGTTACTATCCAACCTTTGTTGGGACTATCCAGCTTTCGGTTGGATAATCCATATTTAAAGTTATTATCCAACCTTTGTTGGGACTATCCAATTTACGGTAGTTAAATCCAGATTTCATGTTACTTTCCAACCTTCAATTGGACTATCTAACTTTCGTTTTGGATAATCCAGATTTCATGTTAATATCCAACCTTTGCTTGGAAAGTCCATATTTCATTTTACTATCCAACCATTGGTGGGACTATCCATCTTTCGTTTGGATAATCCAGTTTTCTTATTAAATTACAACCTTCAATTGGACTATCCAACCTTCTTCGGGACTGTCCAACCTTCATTTTGGATAATCCAGATTTCATGTTACTATCCAACCTTTGTTGGGACTATCCAGCTTTCGGTTGGATAATCCATATTTAAAGTTATTATCCAACCTTTGTTGGGACTATCCAACTTTCGGTAGTTAAATCCAGATTTCATGTTACTTTCCAACCTTCAATTGGACTATCTAACTTTCGTTTTGGATAATCCAGATTTCATGTTACTATCCAACTTTTGTTGGGACTATCCAATGTTCGGTTGGATAATCCATATTACATGTTACTATCCAACCTTTGTTGGGACTATCCAACTTTCGGTTTGATAATCCAAATTTCATGTTACTATCCAACCTTTGTTGGGACTATCCAACTTTCGGTTGTTTAATTTAGATTTCATGTTACTTTCCAACCTTCAATTGGACTATCCAACCTTCTTTGGAACTATCCAACTTAGATTTTGGATAATCCAGTTTTCATGTTACTATCCAACCTTTGGTTGGACTATCCAACCTTCTTTGGAACTATCCAACTTAGATTTTGGATAATCCAGTTTTCATGTTACTATCCAACCTTTGGTTGGACTATCCAACTTTCGGTTGTTTAATCCACATTTCATTTTATTATCCAACCTTGGCGGAACTTTATAACTTTCGGTTGTTAAATCCACATTTCATTTTACTATGCAACCTTCGCTTGGAATATCCAACTTTGGTTTGGATAGTCCATATTTCATGTTACTATCCAACCTTTGTTGGGACTATCCAACTTTCGGTTGTTTAATCCACATTTCATTTTACTATCCAACCTTCAATTGGGATATCCAACTTTCGTTTTGGATAATCCATATTTCATTTTACTATCAGACCTTTGGTTGGACTATCCAACCTTCTTCGGGACTATCCAACCTTCGTTTTGGATAATCCAGATTTAATGTTACTATCGAACCTTTGTTGGGACTATCCAGCTTTCAGTTGGATAATCCATATTTAAAGTTACTATCCAACCTTTGTTGGGACTATCCAACTTTCGGTTGATTAATCCAGATTTCATGTTACTTTCCAACCTTCAATTGGACTATCTAACATTCGTTTTGGATAATCCAGATTTCATGTTAATATCCAAACTTTGCTTGGAAAGTCCATATTTCATTTTACTATCCAACCATTGGTGGGACTATCCAACTTTCGGTTGTTTAATCTAGATTTCATGTTACTTTCCAACCTTCAATTGGACTATCTAACTTTCAGATTTCATGTTAATATCCAACCTTTGCTTGGAAAGTCCATATTTCATTTTACTATCCAACCATTGGTGGGACTATCCAACTTTGGTGGGACCATCCATCTTTCGTTTGGATAATCCAGTTTTCTTATTACATAACAACCTTCAATTGGACTGTCCAACCGTCTTTGGGACTATCCAACTTTCGTTTTGGATAATCCAGATTTCATGTTACTATTTCACTTTTGTTGGGACTATCCAATGTTCGGTTGGATAATCCATATTTCATGTTACTATCCAACCTTTGTTGGGACTATCCAACTTTCGGTTTGATAATCCAGATTTCGTTTTACTATCCAGCCTTTGGTGGGACTATCCAACTTTCGGTTGTTTAATCTAGATTTCATGTTACTTTCCAACCTTCAATTGGACTATCCAACCTTCTTTGGGACTATCCAACTTAGATTTTGGATAATCCAGATTTCATGTTACTATCCAACCTTCTGGTTTGACTATCCAACCTTTGGTTGTTTAATCCACATTTCATTTTATTATCCAACCTTGGCGGAACTTTACAACTTTCGGTTGTTAAATCCACATTTAATTTTACTATGCAACCTTCGCTTGGAATATCCAACTTTGGTTTGGATAGTCCATATTTCATTTTACTATCAAACCTTTGGCTGGACTGTCCAACCTTCTTCGGGACTGTCCAACCTTCGTTTTGGATGATCCAGATTTCATGTTACTATCCAACCTTTGTTGGGACTATCCAGCTTTCGGTTGGATAATCCATATTTAAAGTTATTATCCAGCCTTTGTTGGGACTATCCAACTTTCGGTAGTTAAATCAAGATTTCATGTTACTTTCCAACCTTCAATTGGACTATCTAACTTTCGTTTTGGATAATCCAGATTTCATGTTAATATCCAACCTTTGCTTGGAAAGTCCATATTTCATTTTACTATCCAACCATTGGTGGGACTATCCAACTTTGGTGGGACCATCCATCTTTCGTTTGGATAATCCAGTTTTCTTATTACATTACAACCTTCAATTGGACTATCCAACCTTCTTCGGGACTGTCCAACCTTCGTTTTGGATAATCCAGATTTCATGTTACTATCCAACCTTTGTTGGGATTATCCAGCTTTCGGTTGGATAATCCATATTTAAAGTTATTATCCAACCTTTGTTGGGACTATCCAACTTTCGGTAGTTAAATCCAGATTTCATGTTACTTTCCAACCTTCAATTGGACTATCTAACTTTCGTTTTGGATAATCCAGATTTCATGTTACTATCCAACTTTTGTTGGGACTATCCAATGTTCGGTTGGATAATCCATATTACATGTTACTATCCAACCTTTGTTGGGACTATCCAACTTTCGGTTTGATAATCCAGATTTCATGTTACTATCCAACCTTTGGTTGGACTATCCAACTTTCGGTTGTTTAATCTAGATTTCATGTTACTTTCCAACCTTCAATTGGACTATCCAACCTTCTTTGGAACTATCCAACTTAGATTTTGGATAATCCAGTTTTCATGTTACTATCCAACCTTTGGTTGGACTATCCAACTTTCGGTTGTTTAATCCACATTTCATTTTACTATCCAACCTTCAATTGGGATATCCAACTTTCGTTTGGATAATCCATATTTCATTTTACTATCAAACCTTTGGTTGGACTATCCAACCTTCTTCGGGACTATCCAACCTTCGTTTTGGATAATCGAGATTTCATGTTACTATCCAACCTTTGTTGGGACTATCCAGCTTTCGGTTGGATAATCCATATTTAATGTTACTATCCAACCTTTGTTGGGACTATCCAACTTTTGATGGTTTAATCCAGATTTCATGTTACTTTCCAACCTTCAATTGGACTATCCAACTTTCGTTTTGGATAATCCAGATTTCATGTTAATATCCAACCTTTGCTTGGAATATAAATCTTTGCTTTTGATAGTCCATATTTCATTTTACTATCCAACCTTTGGTGGGACCATCTAACTTTCGTTTGGATAATCCAGATTTCAAGTTACTTTCCAACATTCAATTGGACTATCCAACCTTCCTTGGGACTATCCAACTTTCGTTTTGGATAATCCAGATTTTACGTTACTATCCAACCTTTGGTGGGACTTTCCAACTTTTCCTTTTTTTAATCCAGATTTAATTTTATTATCCAACCTTTGGTGGGACTATGCAACTTTCGGTTGGATAGTCCATATTTCATTTTACTATCCAACCTTCAATTGGGATATCCAACTTTGGTTTGGATAGTCCAGATTTCATTTTACTATCCAGCCTTTTGTGGGACAATCCAACTATTGGTTGTGTAATCCAGATTTAATTTTATTATCCAACATTTGGTGGGACTCAACAACTTTCGGTTGTTTAATACACATTTCATTTTACTATCCCACCTTCGCTAGGGATATCCAACTTTGGTTTGGATAGTCGATATTTCATTTTATTATCCAGCCTTTTGTGGGACAATCCAACTATCGGTTGTGTAATCCAGATTTAATTTTATTATCCAACATTTGGTGGGACTAAACAACTTTCGGTTGTTTAATCCACATTTCATTTTACTATCCCACCTTCGCTAGGGATATCCAACTTTGGTTTGGATAGTCGATATTTCATTTTACTATCCAACCTTTGGTGGGACCATCCAACTTTCGTTTGGATAATCCAGTTTTCTTCTTACTTTAAAACCTTCAATTGGACTATCCAACCTTCTTTGGGACTGTCCCACTTTCGTTTTGGATAATCCAGATTTCATGTTACTATCCAAATTTTGTTGGGACAATCCAACTTTTGATTGTATAATCCACATTTAATTTTCTTATCCAACCTTCGCTTGGAATATCCAAATTTGGTTTGGATAGTCCATATTTCATTTCATTATCCAATGTTTGGTGAGACTATCCATCTTTCGTTTGGATAACCCAGGTTTCATTTTACTATCCAGCTTTTGTGGGACTATCCAAATTTTGTTTGTTTAATCCAGATTTTACTTTATTATCCAACCTTTGGAGGGACTATCCAACTTTCGGTTGGATAGTCCATATTTCATTTTATTATCCAACCTTTGGTGGGACTAAACAACTTTCGGTTGTTTAATCCACATTTCATTTTACTATCCCACCTTCGCTAGGGATATCCAACTTTGGTTTGGATAATCCAGATTTCATTTTAATATCCAGCCTTTGGTGGGACTATCCAACTTTCGGTTGTTTAATCCAGATTTCATGTTACTTTCCAACCTTCAATTGGACTATTCAACCTTTCTTTGGGACTATCCAACTTTCGTTTTGGGTAATCCAAATTTCATGTTACTATCCAACTTTCGGTTGGATGATCCAGATTTAATTTTACTATCCAGCCATTTGTGGGACAATCAAACTTTCGGTTGTGTAATCCAGATTTCATTTTATTATCCAACCTTTGGTTGGACTATCCACCTTTCGGTTGTTTAATCCATATTTCCTTTTACTATCCAACCTTTTGGTCGGGCTATCCAACTTATGTTTCGATAGTCCATATTTCATTTTATTATCAAATCTTTGGTGGGACCATCCAACTTTCGTTTGGATAATCCAGTTTTCTTGTTACTTTCCAACCTTCAATTTGACTATCCAACCTTCATTGGGACTATCCAACTTTGGTTTTGGATAATCCAGATTTCATTTTACTATACAGCCTTTGGTGGGAGTATCCAACTTTCGGTTGGATAATCCAGATTTAATTTTACTATCCAACGTTTGGTGGGACTATCCAACTTTCAGTTGGATAATCCAGATTTCATGTTACTATCCAACTTTCGGTTGGATAATCCAGATTTAATATAACTATCCAACGTTTGGTGGGACTATCCAACTTTCGGTTTTAAAATCCAGATTTCATTTTACTATCCAGCCTTTGGTGGGACTATCCAACTTTCGGTTGTTTAATCTAGATTTCATGTTACTTTCCAACCTTCAATTGGGATATCCAACTTTCGTTTGGATAATCCATATTTCATTTTACTATCAAACCTTTGGTTGGACTATCCAACCTTCTTCGGGACTATCCAACCTTCGTTTTGGATAATCGAGATTTCATGTTACTATCCAACCTTTGTTGGGACTATCCAGCTTTCGGTTGTTGAATCCAGATTTCATGTTACTTTCCAACATTCAATTGGACTATCCAACTTTCGTTTTGGATAATCCAGATTTCATGTTAATATCCAACCTTTGCTTGGAATATAAATCTTTGCTTTGGATAGTCCATATTTCATTTTACTATCCAACCTTTGGTGGGACCATCTAACTTTCGTTTGGATAATCCAGATTTCAAGTTACTTTCCAACATTCAATTGGACTATCCAACCTTCCTTGGGACTATCCAACTTTCGTTTTGGATAATCCAGATTTTACGTTACTATCCAACCTTTGGTGGGACTATCCAACTTTCCTTTTTTTAATCCAGATTTAATTTTATTATCCAACCTTTGGTGGAACTATCCAACTTTCAGGTTGTTTAATCCACATTTTATTTTACTATCCAACCTTCGATTGGGGTATCCAACTTTGGTTTGGATGGTCCATATTTCATTTTACTATCCAACCTTTGGTGGGACTATGCAACTTTCGGTTGGATAGTCCATATTTCATTTTACTATCCAACCTTCAATTGGGATATCCAACTTTGGTTTGGATAGTCCAGATTTCATTTTACTATCCAGCCTTTAATGGGACCATCCAACTTTCGTTTTGGATAATCCAGATTTCATGTTACTATCCAACTTTTGGTTGGATGATCCAGATTTAATTTTACTATCCAGCCTTTTATGGGACAATCCAACTATCGGTTGTGTAATCCAGATTTAATTTTATTATCCAACATTTGGTGGGACTAAACAACTTTCCGTTGTTTAATCCACATTTCATTTTACTATCCCACCTTCGCTAGGGATATCCAACTTTGGTTTGGATAGTCGATATTTCATTTTACTATCCAACCTTTGGTGGGACCATCCAACTTTCGTTTGGATAATCCAGTTTTCTTCTTACTTTAAAACCTTCAATTGGACTATCCAACCTTCTTTGGGACTATCCCACTTTCGTTTTGGATAATCCAGATTTCATGTTACTATCCAAATTTTGTTGGGACAATCCAACTTTTGATTGTTTAATCCACATTTAATTTTCTTATCCAACCTTCGCTTGGAATATCCAAATTTGGTTTGGATAGTCCATATTTCATTTCACTATCCAATGTTTGGTGAGACTATCCATCTTTCGTTTGGATAACCCAGGTTTCATTTTACTATCCAGCTTTTGTGGGACTATCCAAATTTTGTTTGTTTAATCCAGATTTCACTTCATTATCCAACCTTTGGAGGGACTACCCAACTTTCGGTTGGATAATCCATATTTCATTTTATTATCCAACCTTTGGTGGGACTAAACAACTTTCGGTTGTTTAATCCACATTTCATTTTACTATCCCACCTTCGCTAGGGATATCCAACTTTGGTTTGGATAATCCAGATTTCATTTTAATATCCAGCCTTTGGTGGGACTATCCAACTTTCGGTTGTTTAATCCAGATTTCATGTTACTTTCCAACCTTCAATTGGACTATTCAACCTTTCTTTGGGACTATCCAACTTTCGTTTTGGATAATCCAAATTTCATGTTACTATCCAACATTCGGTTGGATGATCCAGATTTAATTTTACTATCCAGCCATTTGTGGGACAATCAAACTTTCGGTTGTGTAATCCAGATTTCCTTTTACTATCCAACCTTTTGGTTGGGCTATCCAACTTATGTTTCGATAGTCCATATTTCATTTTATTATCCAATCTTTGGTGGGACCATCCAACTTTCATTTGAATAATCCAGTTTTCTTGTTACTTTCCAACCTTCAATTTGACTATCCAACCTTCATTGGGACTATCCAACTTTTGTTTTGGATAATCCAGATTTCATTTTACTATACAGCCTTTGGTGGGAGTAATTTTCCTATCCAACCTTCGCTTGGAATATCCAAATTTGGTTTGGATAGTCCATATTTCATTTCACTATGCAATGTTTGGTGAGACTATCCATCTTTCGTTTGGATAATCCATATTTCAATTTATTATCCAACCTTTGGTGGGACTAAACAACTTTCGGTTGTTTAATCCACATTTCATTTTACTATCCCACCTTCGCTAGGGATATCCAACTTTGGTTTGGATAATCCAGATTTAATTTTAATATCCAGCCTTTGGTGGAACTATCCAACTTTCAGGTTGTTTAATCCACATTTCATTTTACTATCCAACCTTCGATTGGGGTATCCAACTTTGGTTTGGATAGTCGATATTTCATTTTATTATCCAGCCTTTTGTGGGACAATGCAACTATCGGTTGTGTAATCCAGATTTAATTTTATTATCCAACCTTTGGTGGGACTAAACAACTTTCGGTTGTTTAATCCACATTTCATTTTACTATCCCACCTTCGCTAGGGATATCCAACTTTGGTTTGGATAGTCGATATTTCATTTTACTATCCAACCTTTGGTGGGACCATCCAACTTTCGTTTGGATAATCCAGTTTTCTTCTTACTTTAAAACCTTCAATTGGACTATCCAACCTTCTTTGGGACTGTCCCACTTTCGTTTTGGATAATCCAGATTTCATGTTACTATCCAAATTTTGTTGGGACAATCCAACTTTTGATTGTATAATCCACATTTAATTTTCTTATCCAACCTTCACTTGGAATATCCAAATTTGGTTTGGATAGTCCATATTTCATTTCATTATCCAATGTTTGGTGAGACTATCCATCTTTCGTTTGGATAACCCAGGTTTCATTTTACTATCCAGCTTTTGTGGGACTATCCAAATTTTGTTTGTTTAATCCAGATTTCACTTTATTATCCAACCTTTGGAGGGACTATCCAACTTTCGGTTGGATAATCCATATTTAATTTTATTATCCAACCTTTGGTGGGACTAAACAACTTTCGGTTGTTTAATCCACATTTCATTTTACTATCCCACCTTCGCTAGGGATATCCAACTTTGGTTTGGATAATCCAGATTTCATTTTAATATCCAGCCTTTGGTGGGACTATCCAACTTTCGGTTGTTTAATCCAGATTTCATGTTACTTTCCAACCTTCAATTGGACTATTCAACCTTTCTTTGGGACTATCCAACTTTCGTTTTGGATAATCCAAATTTCATGTTACTATCCAACATTCGGTTGGATGATCCAGATTTAATTTTACTATCCAGCCATTTGTGGGACAATCAAACTTTCGGTTGTGTAATCCAGATTTAATTTTATTATCCAACCTTTGGTTGGACTATCCACCTTTCGGTTGTTTAATCCATATTTCCTTTTACTATCCAACCTTTTGGTCGGGCTATCCAACTTATGTTTCGATAGTCCATATTTCATTTTATTATCAAATCTTTGGTGGGACCATCCAACTTTCGTTTGGATAATCCAGTTTTCTTGTTACTTTCCAACCTTCAATTTGACTATCCAACCTTCATTGGGACTATCCAACTTTGGTTTTGGATAATCCAGATTTCATTTTACTATACAGCCTTTGGTGGGAGTATCCAACTTTCGGTTGGATAATCCAGATTTAATTTTACTATCCAACGTTTGGTGGGACTATCCAACTTTCAGTTGGATAATCCAGATTTCATGTTACTATCCAACTTTCGGTTGGATAATCCAGATTTAATATTACTATCCAACGTTTGGTGGGACTATCCAACTTTCGGTTTGATAATCCAGATTTCATTTTACTATCCAGCCTTTGGTGGGACTATCCAACTTTCGGTTGTTTAATCTAGATTTCATGTTACTTTCCAACCTTCAATTGGACTATCCAACCTTCTTTGGAACTATCCAACTTAGATTTTGGATAATCCAGTTTTCATGTTACTATCCAACCTTTGGTTGGACTATCCAAATTTCATTTTACTATCAAACCTTTGGTTGGACTATCCAACCTTCTTCGGGACTATCCAACCTTCGTTTTGGATAATCGAGATTTTATGTTACTATCCAACCTTTGTTGGGACTATCCAGCTTTCGGTTGTTTAATCCAGATTTCATGTTACTTTCCAACATTCAATTGGACTATCCAACTTTCGTTTTGGATAATCCAGATTTCATGTTAATATCCAACCTTTGCTTGGAATATAAATCTTTGCTTTGGAAAGTCCATATTTCATTTTACTATCCAACCTTTGGTGGGACCATCTAACTTTCGTTTGGATAATCCAGATTTTACGTTACTATCCAACCTTTGGTGGGACTATCCAACTTTCCTTTTTTTAATCCAGATTTAATTTTATTATCCAACCTTTGGTGGAACTATCCAACTTTCAGGTTGTTTAATCCACATTTCATTTTACTATCCAACCTTCGATTGGGGTATCCAACTTTGGTTTGGATGGTCCATATTTCATTTTACTATCCAACCTTTGGTGGGACTATGCAACTTTCGGTTGGATAGTCCATATTTCATTTTACTATCCAACCTTCAATTGGGATATCCAACTTTGGTTTGGATAGTCCAGATTTCATTTTACTATCCAGCCTTTAATGGGACCATCCAACTTTCGTTTTGGATAATCCAGATTTCATGTTACTATCCAACTTTTGGTTGGATGATCCAGATTTAATTTTACTATCCAGCCTTTTATGGGACAATCCAACTATCGGTTGTGTAATCCAGATTTAATTTTATTATCCAACATTTGGTGGGACTAAACAACTTTCCGTTGTTTAATCCACATTTCATTTTACTATCCCACCTTCGCTAGGGATATCCAACTTTGGTTTGGATAGTCGATATTTCATTTTACTATCCAACCTTTGGTGGGACCATCCAACTTTCGTTTGGATAATCCAGTTTTCTTCTTACTTTAAAACCTTCAATTGGACTATCCAACCTTCTTTGGGACTATCCCACTTTCGTTTTGGATAATCCAGATTTTATGTTACTATCCAAATTTTGTTGGGACAATCCAACCTTTGATTGTTTAATCCACATTTAATTTTCTTATCCAACCTTCGCTTGGAATATCCAAATTTGGTTTGGATAGTCCATATTTCATTTCACTATCCAATGTTTGGTGAGACTATCCATCTTTCGTTTGGATAACCCAGGTTTCATTTTACTATCCAGCTTTTGTGGGACTATCCAAATTTTGTTTGTTTAATCCAGATTTCACTTCATTATCCAACCTTTGCAGGGACTATCCAACTTTCGGTTGGATAATCCATATTTCATTTTATTATCCAACCTTTGGTGGGACTAAACAACTTTTGGTTGTTTAATCCACATTTCATTTTACTATCCCACCTTCGCTAGGGATATCCAACTTTGGTTTGGATAATCCAGATTTCATTTTAATATCCAGCCTTTGGTGGGACTATCCAACTTTCGGTTGTTTAATCCAGATTTCATGTTACTTTCCAACCTTCAATTGGACTATTCAACCTTTCTTTGGGACTATCCAACTTTCGTTTTGGATAATCCAAATTTCATGTTACTATCCAACTTTCGGTTGGATGATCCAGATTTAATTTTACTATCCAGCCATTTGTGGGACAATCAAACTTTCGGTTGTGTAATCCAGATTTCCTTTTACTATCCAACCTTTTGGTTGGGCTATCCAACTTATGTTTCGATAGTCCATATTTCATTTTATTATCCAATCTTTGGTGGGACCATCCAACTTTCATTTGGATAATCCAGTTTTCTTGTTACTTTCCAACCTTCAATTTGACTATCCAAACTTCATTGGGACTATCCAACTTTTGTTTTGGATAATCCAGATTTCATTTTACTATACAGCCTTTGGTGGGAGTAATTTTCTTATCCAACCTTCGCTTGGAATATCCAAATTTGGTTTGGATAGTCCATATTTCATTTCACTATGCAATGTTTGGTGAGACTATCCATCTTTCGTTTGGATAATCCATATTTCAATTTATTATCCAACCTTTGGTGGGACTAAACAACTTTCGGTTGTTTAATCCACATTTCATTTTACTATCCCACCTTCGCTAGGGATATCCAACTTTGGTTTGGATAATCCAGATTTCATTTTAATATCCAGCCTTTGGTGGGACTATCCAACTTTCGGTTGTTTAATCCAGATTTCATGTTACATTCCTACCTTCAATTGGACTATTCAACCTTTCTTTGGGACTATCCAACTTTCGTTTTGGATAATCCAAATTTCATGTTACTATCCAACTTTCGGTTGGATGATCCAGATTTAATTTTACTATCCAGCCATTTGTGGGACAATCAAACTTTCGGTTGTGTAATCCAGATTTAATTTTATTATCCAACCTTTGGTGGGACTATCCACCTTTCGGTTGTTTAATCCATATTTCCTTTTACTATCCAACCTTTGGTTGGACTATCCAACTTTCGGTTGTTTAATCCACATTTCATTTTACTATCCAACCTTCAATTGGGATATCCAACTTTCGTTTGGATAATCCATATTTCATTTTACTATCAAACCTTTGGTTGGACTATCCAACCTTCTTCGGGACTATCCAACCTTCGTTTTGGATAATCAAGATTTCATGTTACTATCCAACCTTTGTTGGGACTATCCAGCTTTCGGTTGTTTAATCCAGATTTCATGTTACTTTCCAACATTCAATTGGACTATCCAACTTTCGTTTTTGATAATCCAGATTTCATGTTAATATCCAACCTTTGCTTGGAATATAAATCTTTGCTTTGGATAGTCCATATTTCATTTTACTATCCAACCTTTGGTGGGACCATCTAACTTTCGTTTGGATAATCCAGATTTCAAGTTACTTTCCAACATTCAATTGGACTATCCAACCTTCCTTGGGACTATCCAACTTTCGTTTTGGATAATCCAGATTTTACGTTACTATCCAACCTTTGGTGGGACTATCCAACTTTCCTTTTTTAATCCAGATTTAATTTTATTATCCAACCTTTGGTGGAACTATCCAACTTTCAGGTTGTTTAATCCACATTTCATTTTACTATCCAACCTTCGATTGGGGTATCCAACTTTGGTTTGGATGGTCCATATTTCATTTTACTATCCAGCTTTTGTGGGACTATCCACATTTTGTTTGTTTAATCCAGATTTCACTTTATTATCCAACCTTTGGAGGGACTATCCAACTTTCGGTTGGATAATCCATATTTCATTTTATTATCCAACCTTTGGTGGGACCAAACAACTTTCGGTTGTTTAATCCACATTTCATTTTACTATCCCACCTTCGCTAGGGATATCCAACTTTGGTTTGGATAATCCAGATTTCATTTTAATATCCAGCCTTTGGTGGGACTATCCAACTTACGGTTCATAATCCAGATTGCATGTTACTTTCCAACCTTCAATTGGACTATTCAACCTTTCATTGGGACTATCCAACTTTCGTTTTGGATAATCCAAATTTCATGTTACTATCCAACTTTTGGTTGGATGATCCAGATTTAATTTTACTATCCAGCCTTTTGTGGGACAATACAACTATCGGTTGTGTAATCCAGATTTAATTTTATTATCCAACATTTGGTGGGACTAAACAACTTTCGGTTGTTTAATCCACATTTCATTTTACTATCCCACCTTCGCTAGTGATATCCAACTTTGGTTTGGATAGTCGATATTTCATTTTACTATCCAACCTTTGGTGGGACCATCCAACTTTTGTTTGGATAATCCAGTTTTCTTGTTACTTTAAAACCTTCAATTGGACTATCCAACCTTCTTTGGGACTATCCCACTTTCGTTTGGATAATCCAGATTTCATGTTACTATCCAAATTTTGTTGGGACAATCCAACTTTTGATTGTTTAATCCACATTTAATTTTCTTATCCAACCTTCGCTTGGAATATCCAAATTTGGTTTGGATAGTCCATATTTCATTTCACTATCCAATGTTTGGTGAGACTATCCATCTTTCGTTTGGATAATCCATATTTCATTTTATTATCCAACCTTTGGTGGGACTAAACAACTTTCGGTTGTTTAATCCACATTTCATTTTACTATCCCACTTTCGCTAGGGATATCCAACTTTGGTTTGGATAATCCAGATTTCATTTTAATATCCAGCCTTTGGTGGGACTATCCAACTTTCGGTTGTTTAATCCAGATTTCATGTTACATTCCAACCTTCAATTGGACTATTCAACCTTTCTTTGGGACTATCCAACTTTCGTTTTGGATAATCCAAATTTCATGTTACTATCCAACTTTCGGTTGGATGATCCAGATTTAATTTTACTATCCAGCCATTTGTGGGACAATCAAACTTTCGGTTGTGTAATCCAGATTTAATTTTATTATCCAACCTTTGGTGGGACTATACACATTTCGGTTGTTTAATCCATATTTCCTTTTACTATCCAACCTTTTGGTTGGGCTATCCAATTTATGTTTCGATAGTCCATATTTCATTTTATTATCCAATCTTTGGTGGGACCATCCAACTTTCGTTTGGATAATCTAGTTTTCTTGTTACTTTCCAACCTTCAATTTTACTATCCAACCGTCATTGGGACTATCCAACTTTTGTTTTGGATAATCCAGATTTCATTTTACTATACAGACTTTGGTGGGAGTATCCAACTTTCGGTTGGATAATCCAGATTTAATTTTACTATCCAACGTTTGGTGGGACTATCCAAATTTCAGTTGGATAATCCAGATTTCATGTTACTATCCAACTTTCGGTTGGATAATCCAGATTTAATATTACTATCCAACGTTTGGTGGGACTATCCAACTTTCGGTTGGATAATCCAAATTTCATGTTACTATCCAACTTTCGGTTGAATGATCCAGATTTAATTTTACTATCCAACCTTTGGTGGGACCATCCAACTATCGGTTGGTTAATCCAGATTTAATTTTACTATCCAGCCTTTTGTGGGAGTATCCAACTTTCGGTTGTTTAATCCATATTTCCTTTTACAACCCAACCTTTTGGTGGGGCTATCCAACTTTCGTTTCGATAGTCCTTATTTCATTTTACTATCTTATCTTTGGTGGGACCATCCAACTTTCGTTTGGATAATCCAGTTTTCTTGTTACTTTCCAACCTTCAATTGGACTATCCAACCTTCTTTGGGACTATCCAACTTTCGTTTTGGATAATCCAGATTTCATGTTACTATCCAACCTTTGGTGGGACTATCCAAATTTCGTTTGTTTAATCCAGATTTCACTTTATTATCCAACCTTTGGAGGAACTATCCAACTTTCGGTTGGATGATCCAGATTTAATTTTACTATCCAACGTTTGTTGGGACTATCCAACTTTCTGTTGGATAATCCAGCTTTCATTTTACTATCCAGCCTTTGGTGGGACTATCCAACTTTCGGTTGTTTAATCCAGATTTCATGTTACTTTCCAACCTTCAATTGGACTATCCAACCTTCTTCGGGACTATCCAGTCTTCGTTTTGGATAATCCAGATTTCATGTTACTTTCCAACCTTCAATTGGACTATCTAACTTTCAGATTTCATGTTAATATCCAACCTTTGCTTGGAAAGTCCATATTTCATTTTACTATCCAACCATTGGTGGGACTATCCAATTTTGGTGGGACCATCCATCTTTCGTTTAGATAATCCAGTTTTCTTATTACATAACAACCTTCAATTGGACTATCCAACCGTCTTTGGGACTATCCAACTTTCGTTTTGGATAATCCAGATTTCATGTTACTATCCAACCTTTGTTGGGACTATCCAACTTTCGGTTTGATAATCCAGATTTCGTTTTACTATCCAGCCTTTGGTGGGACTATCCAACTTTAGGTTGATTAATCTAGATTTCATGTTACTTTCCAACCTTCAATTGGACTATCCAACCTTCTTTGGGACTATCCAACTTAGATTTTGGATAATCCAGATGTCATGTTACTATCCAACCTTTTGGTTGGACTATCCAACTTTCGGTTGTTTAATCCACATTTCATTTTATTATCCAACCTTGGCGGAACTTTACAACTTTCGGTTGTTAAATCCACTTTTAATTTTACTATGCAATCTTCGCTTGGAATATCCAACTTTGGTTTGGATAGTCGATATTTCATTTTACTATCCAACCTTTGGTGGGACCATCCAACTTTCGTTTGGATAATCCAGTTTTCTTCTTACTTTAAAACCTTCAATTGGACTATCCAACCTTCTTTGGGACTATCCCACTTTCGTTTTGGATAATCCAGATTTCATGTTACTATCCAAATTTTGTTGGGACAATCCAACTTTTGATTGTTTAATCCACATTTAATTTTCTTATCCAACCTTCGCTTGGAATATCCAAATTTGGTTTGGATAGTCCATATTTCATTTCACTATCCAATGTTTGGTGAGACTATCCATCTTTCGTTTGGATAACCCAGGTTTCATTTTACTATCCAGCTTTTGTGGGACTATCCAAATTTTGTTTGTTTAATCCAGATTTCACTTCATTATCCAACCTTTGGAGGGACTATCCAACTTTCGGTTGGATAATCCATATTTCATTTTATTATCCAACCTTTGGTGGGACTAAACAACTTTCGGTTGTTTAATCCACATTTCATTTTACTATCCCACCTTCGCTAGGGATATCCAACTTTGGTTTGGATAATCCAGATTTCATTTTAATATCCAGCCTTTGGTGGGACTATCCAACTTTCGGTTGTTTAATCCAGATTTCATGTTACTTTCCAACCTTCAATTGGACTATTCAACCTTTCTTTGGGACTATCCAACTTTCGTTTTGGATAATCCAAATTTCATGTTACTATCCAACTTTCGGTTGGATGATCCAGATTTAATTTTACTATCCAGCCATTTGTGGGACAATCAAACTTTCGGTTGTGTAATCCAGATTTCCTTTTACTATCCAACCTTTTGGTTGGGCTATCCAACTTATGTTTCGATAGTCCATATTTCATTTTATTATCCAATCTTTGGTGGGACTATCCAACTTTCATTTGAATAATCCAGTTTTCTTGTTACTTTCCAACCTTCAATTTGACTATCCAACCTTCATTGGGACTATCCAACTTTTGTTTTGGATAATCCAGATTTCATTTTACTATACAGCCTTTGGTGGGAGTAATTTTCTTATCCAACCTTCGCTTGGAATATCCAAATTTGGTTTGGATAGTCCATATTTCATTTCACTATGCAATGTTTGGTGAGACTATCCATCTTTCGTTTGGATAATCCATATTTCAATTTATTATCCAACCTTTGGTGGGACTAAACAACTTTCGGTTGTTTAATCCACATTTCATTTTACTATCCCACCTTCGCTAGGGATATCCAACTTTGGTTTGGATAATCCAGATTTCATTTTAATATCCAGCCTTTGGTGGAACTATCCAACTTTCAGGTTGTTTAATCCACATTTCATTTTACTATCCAACCTTCGATTGGGGTATCCAACTTTGGTTTGGATAGTCGATATTTCATTTTATTATCCAGCCTTTTGTGGGACAATCCAACTATCGGTTGTGTAATCCAGATTTAATTTTATTATCCAACCTTTGGTGGGACTAAACAACTTTCGGTTGTTTAATCCACATTTCATTTTACTATCCCACCTTCGCTAGGGATATCCAACTTTGGTTTGGATAGTCGATATTTCATTTTACTATCCAACCTTTGGTGGGACCATCCAACTTTCGTTTGGATAATCCAGTTTTCTTCTTACTTTAAAACCTTCAATTGGACTATCCAACCTTCTTTGGGACTGTCCCACTTTCGTTTTGGATAATCCAGATTTCATGTTACTATCCAAATTTTGTTGGGACAATCAAACTTTTGATTGTATAATCCA
Organism: Lophius americanus; assembly: GCA_037951165.1. Taxonomy (NCBI): domain Eukaryota; kingdom Metazoa; phylum Chordata; class Actinopteri; order Lophiiformes; family Lophiidae; genus Lophius; species Lophius americanus. The sequence goes on along the minus strand of JBBDHG010000088.1, from coordinate 347,736 downwards.
CATTTAATTTTCTTATCCAACCTTCGCTTGGAATATCCAAATTTGGTTTGGATAGTCCATATTTCATTTCATTATCCAATGTTTGGTGAGACTATCCATCTTTCGTTTGGATAACCCAGGTTTCATTTTACTATCCAGCTTTTGTGGGACTATCCAAATTTTGTTTGTTTAATCCAGATTTCACTTTATTATCCAACCTTTGGAGGGACTATCCAACTTTCGGTTGGATAATCCATATTTAATTTTATTATCCAACCTTTGGTGGGACTAAACAACTTTCGGTTGTTTAATCCACATTTCATTTTACTATCCCACCTTCGCTAGGGATATCCAACTTTGGTTTGGATAATCCAGATTTCATTTTAATATCCAGCCTTTGGTGGGACTATCCAACTTTCGGTTGTTTAATCCAGATTTCATGTTACTTTCCAACCTTCAATTGGACTATTCAACCTTTCTTTGGGACTATCCAACTTTCGTTTTGGATAATCCAAATTTCATGTTACTATCCAACATTCGGTTGGATGATCCAGATTTAATTTTACTATCCAGCCATTTGTGGGACAATCAAACTTTCGGTTGTGTAATCCAGATTTAATTTTATTATCCAACCTTTGGTTGGACTATCCACCTTTCGGTTGTTTAATCCATATTTCCTTTTACTATCCAACCTTTTGGTCGGGCTATCCAACTTATGTTTCGATAGTCCATATTTCATTTTATTATCAAATCTTTGGTGGGACCATCCAACTTTCGTTTGGATAATCCAGTTTTCTTGTTACTTTCCAACCTTCAATTTGACTATCCAACCTTCATTGGGACTATCCAACTTTGGTTTTGGATAATCCAGATTTCATTTTACTATACAGCCTTTGGTGGGAGTATCCAACTTTCGGTTGGATAATCCAGATTTAATTTTACTATCCAACGTTTGGTGGGACTATCCAACTTTCAGTTGGATAATCCAGATTTCATGTTACTATCCAACTTTCGGTTGGATAATCCAGATTTAATATTACTATCCAACGTTTGGTGGGACTATCCAACTTTCGGTTTGATAATCCAGATTTCATTTTACTATCCAGCCTTTGGTGGGACTATCCAACTTTCGGTTGTTTAATCTAGATTTCATGTTACTTTCCAACCTTCAATTGGACTATCCAACCTTCTTTGGAACTATCCAACTTAGATTTTGGATAATCCAGTTTTCATGTTACTATCCAACCTTTGGTTGGACTATCCAACTTTCGGTTGTTTAATCCACATTTCATTTTACTATCCAACCTTCAATTGGGATATCCAACTTTCGTTTGGATAATCCATATTTCATTTTACTATCAAACCTTTGGTTGGACTATCCAACCTTCTTCGGGACTATCCAACCTTCGTTTTGGATAATCGAGATTTCATGTTACTATCCAACCTTTGTTGGGACTATCCAGCTTTCGGTTGTTTAATCCAGATTTCATGTTACTTTCCAACATTCAATTGGACTATCCAACTTTCGTTTTGGATAATCCAGATTTCATGTTAATATCCAACCTTTGCTTGGAATATAAATCTTTGCTTTGGATAGTCCATATTTCATTTTACTATCCAACCTTTGGTGGGACCATCTAACTTTCGTTAGGATAATCCAGATTTCAAGTTACTTTCCAACATTCAATTGGACTATCCAACCTTCCTTGGGACTATCCAACTTTCGTTTTGGATAATCCAGATTTTACGTTACTATCCAACCTTTGGTGGGACTATCCAACTTTCCTTTTTTTAATCCAGATTTAATTTTATTATCCAACCTTTGGTGGAACTATCCAACTTTCAGGTTGTTTAATCCACATTTCATTTTACTATCCAACCTTCGATTGGGGTATCCAACTTTGGTTTGGATGGTCCATATTTCATTTTACTATCCAACCTTTGGTGGGACTATGCAACTTTCGGTTGGATAGTTCATATTTCATTTTACTATCCAACCTTCAATTGGGATATCCAACTTTGGTTTGGATAGTCCAGATTTCATTTTACTATCCAGCCTTTAATGGGACCATCCAACTTTCGTTTTGGATAATCCAGATTTCATGTTACTATCCAACTTTTGGTTGGATGATCCAGATTTAATTTTACTATCCAGCCTTTTATGGGACAATCCAACTATCGGTTGTGTAATCCAGATTTAATTTTATTATCCAACATTTGGTGGGACTAAACAACTTTCCGTTGTTTAATCCACATTTCATTTTACTATCCCACCTTCGCTAGGGATATCCAACTTTGGTTTGGATAGTCGATATTTCATTTTACTATCCAACCTTTGGTGGGACCATCCAACTTTCGTTTGGATAATCCAGTTTTCTTCTTACTTTAAAACCTTCAATTGGACTATCCAACCTTCTTTGGGACTATCCCACTTTCGTTTTGGATAATCCAGATTTTATGTTACTATCCAAATTTTGTTGGGACAATCCAACCTTTGATTGTTTAATCCACATTTAATTTTCTTATCCAACCTTCGCTTGGAATATCCAAATTTGGTTTGGATAGTCCATATTTCATTTCACTATCCAATGTTTGGTGAGACTATCCATCTTTCGTTTGGATAACCCAGGTTTCATTTTACTATCCAGCTTTTGTGGGACTATCCAAATTTTGTTTGTTTAATCCAGATTTCACTTCATTATCCAACCTTTGCAGGGACTATCCAACTTTCGGTTGGATAATCCATATTTCATTTTATTATCCAACCTTTGGTGGGACTAAACAACTTTTGGTTGTTTAATCCACATTTCATTTTACTATCCCACCTTCGCTAGGGATATCCAACTTTGGTTTGGATAATCCAGATTTCATTTTAATATCCAGCCTTTGGTGGGACTATCCAACTTTCGGTTGTTTAATCCAGATTTCATGTTACTTTCCAACCTTCAATTGGACTATTCAACCTTTCTTTGGGACTATCCAACTTTCGTTTTGGATAATCCAAATTTCATGTTACTATCCAACTTTCGGTTGGATGATCCAGATTTAATTTTACTATCCAGCCATTTGTGGGACAATCAAACTTTCGGTTGTGTAATCCAGATTTCCTTTTACTATCCAACCTTTTGGTTGGGCTATCCAACTTATGTTTCGATAGTCCATATTTCATTTTATTATCCAATCTTTGGTGGGACCATCCAACTTTCATTTGGATAATCCAGTTTTCTTGTTACTTTCCAACCTTCAATTTGACTATCCAAACTTCATTGGGACTATCCAACTTTTGTTTTGGATAATCCAGATTTCATTTTACTATACAGCCTTTGGTGGGAGTAATTTTCTTATCCAACCTTCGCTTGGAATATCCAAATTTGGTTTGGATAGTCCATATTTCATTTCACTATGCAATGTTTGGTGAGACTATCCATCTTTCGTTTGGATAATCCATATTTCAATTTATTATCCAACCTTTGGTGGGACTAAACAACTTTCGGTTGTTTAATCCACATTTCATTTTACTATCCCACCTTCGCTAGGGATATCCAACTTTGGTTTGGATAATCCAGATTTCATTTTAATATCCAGCCTTTGGTGGGACTATCCAACTTTCGGTTGTTTAATCCAGATTTCATGTTACATTCCTACCTTCAATTGGACTATTCAACCTTTCTTTGGGACTATCCAACTTTCGTTTTGGATAATCCAAATTTCATGTTACTATCCAACTTTCGGTTGGATGATCCAGATTTAATTTTACTATCCAGCCATTTGTGGGACAATCAAACTTTCGGTTGTGTAATCCAGATTTAATTTTATTATCCAACCTTTGGTGGGACTATCCACCTTTCGGTTGTTTAATCCATATTTCCTTTTACTATCCAACCTTTGGTTGGACTATCCAACTTTCGGTTGTTTAATCCACATTTCATTTTACTATCCAACCTTCAATTGGGATATCCAACTTTCGTTTGGATAATCCATATTTAATTTTATTATCAAACCTTTGGTTGGACTATCCAACCTTCTTCGGGACTATCCAACCTTCGTTTTGGATAATCAAGATTTCATGTTACTATCCAACCTTTGTTGGGACTATCCAGCTTTCGGTTGTTTAATCCAGATTTCATGTTACTTTCCAACATTCAATTGGACTATCCAACTTTCGTTTTTGATAATCCAGATTTCATGTTAATATCCAACCTTTGCTTGGAATATAAATCTTTGCTTTGGATAGTCCATATTTCATTTTACTATCCAACCTTTGGTGGGACCATCTAACTTTCGTTTGGATAATCCAGATTTCAAGTTACTTTCCAACATTCAATTGGACTATCCAACCTTCCTTGGGACTATCCAACTTTCGTTTTGGATAATCCAGATTTTACGTTACTATCCAACCTTTGGTGGGACTATCCAACTTTCCTTTTTTTAATCCAGATATAATTTTATTATCCAACCTTTGGTGGAACTATCCAACTTTCAGGTTGTTTAATCCACATTTCATTTTACTATCCAACCTTCGATTGGGGTATCCAACTTTGGTTTGGATGGTCCATATTTCATTTTACTATCCAGCTTTTGTGGGACTATCCACATTTTGTTTGTTTAATCCAGATTTCACTTTATTATCCAACCTTTGGAGGGACTATCCAACTTTCGGTTGGATAATCCATATTTCATTTTATTATCCAACCTTTGGTGGGACCAAACAACTTTCGGTTGTTTAATCCACATTTCATTTTACTATCCCACCTTCGCTAGGGATATCCAACTTTGGTTTGGATAATCCAGATTTCATTTTAATATCCAGCCTTTGGTGGGACTATCCAACTTACGGTTCATAATCCAGATTGCATGTTACTTTCCAACCTTCAATTGGACTATTCAACCTTTCTTTGGGACTATCCAACTTTCGTTTTGGATAATCCAAATTTCATGTTACTATCCAACTTTTGGTTGGATGATCCAGATTTAATTTTACTATCCAGCCTTTTGTGGGACAATCCAACTATCGGTTGTGTAATCCAGATTTAATTTTATTATCCAACATTTGGTGGGACTAAACAACTTTCGGTTGTTTAATCCACATTTCATTTTACTATCCCACCTTCGCTAGGGATATCCAACTTTGGTTTGGATAGTCGATATTTCATTTTACTATCCAACCTTTGGTGGGACCATCCAACTTTTGTTTGGATAATCCAGTTTTCTTGTTACTTTAAAACCTTCAATTGGACTATCCAACCTTCTTTGGGACTATCCCACTTTCGTTTGGATAATCCAGATTTCATGTTACTATCCAAATTTTGTTGGGACAATCCAACTTTTGATTGTTTAATCCACATTTAATTTTCTTATCCAACCTTCGCTTGGAATATCCAAATTTGGTTTGGATAGTCCATATTTCATTTCACTATCCAATGTTTGGTGAGACTATCCATCTTTCGTTTGGATAATCCATATTTCATTTTATTATCCAACCTTTGGTGGGACTAAACAACTTTCGGTTGTTTAATCCACATTTCATTTTACTATCCCACTTTCGCTAGGGATATCCAACTTTGGTTTGGATAATCCAGATTTCATTTTAATATCCAGCCTTTGGTGGGACTATCCAACTTTCGGTTGTTTAATCCAGATTTCATGTTACATTCCAACCTTCAATTGGACTATTCAACCTTTCTTTGGGACTATCCAACTTTCGTTTTGGATAATCCAAATTTCATGTTACTATCCAACTTTCGGTTGGATGATCCAGATTTAATTTTACTATCCAGCCATTTGTGGGACAATCAAACTTTCGGTTGTGTAATCCAGATTTAATTTTATTATCCAACCTTTGGTGGGACTATACACATTTCGGTTGTTTAATCCATATTTCCTTTTACTATCCAACCTTTTGGTTGGGCTATCCAATTTATGTTTCGATAGTCCATATTTCATTTTATTATCCAATCTTTGGTGGGACCATCCAACTTTCGTTTGGATAATCTAGTTTTCTTGTTACTTTCCAACCTTCAATTTTACTATCCAACCGTCATTGGGACTATCCAACTTTTGTTTTGGATAATCCAGATTTCATTTTACTATACAGACTTTGGTGGGAGTATCCAACTTTCGGTTGGATAATCCAGATTTAATTTTACTATCCAACGTTTGGTGGGACTATCCAAATTTCAGTTGGATAATCCAGATTTCATGTTACTATCCAACTTTCGGTTGGATAATCCAGATTTAATATTACTATCCAACGTTTGGTGGGACTATCCAACTTTCGGTTGGATAATCCAAATTTCATGTTACTATCCAACTTTCGGTTGAATGATCCAGATTTAATTTTACTATCCAACCTTTGGTGGGACCATCCAACTATCGGTTGGTTAATCCAGATTTAATTTTACTATCCAGCCTTTTGTGGGAGTATCCAACTTTCGGTTGTTTAATCCATATTTCCTTTTACAACCCAACCTTTTGGTGGGGCTATCCAACTTTCGTTTCGATAGTCCTTATTTCATTTTACTATCTTATCTTTGGTGGGACCATCCAACTTTCGTTTGGATAATCCAGTTTTCTTGTTACTTTCCAACCTTCAATTGGACTATCCAACCTTCTTTGGGACTATCCAACTTTCGTTTTGGATAATCCAGATTTCATGTTACTATCCAACCTTTGGTGGGACTATCCAAATTTCGTTTGTTTAATCCAGATTTCACTTTATTATCCAACCTTTGGAGGAACTATCCAACTTTCGGTTGGATGATCCAGATTTAATTTTACTATCCAACGTTTGTTGGGACTATCCAACTTTCTGTTGGATAATCCAGCTTTCATTTTACTATCCAGCCTTTGGTGGGACTATCCAACTTTCGGTTGTTTAATCCAGATTTCATGTTACTTTCCAACCTTCAATTGGACTATCCAACCTTCTTCGGGACTATCCAGTCTTCGTTTTGGATAATCCAGATTTCATGTTACTTTCCAACCTTCAATTGGACTATCTAACTTTCAGATTTCATGTTAATATCCAACCTTTGCTTGGAAAGTCCATATTTCATTTTACTATCCAACCATTGGTGGGACTATCCAATTTTGGTGGGACCATCCATCTTTCGTTTAGATAATCCAGTTTTCTTATTACATAACAACCTTCAATTGGACTATCCAACCGTCTTTGGGACTATCCAACTTTCGTTTTGGATAATCCAGATTTCATGTTACTATCCAACCTTTGTTGGGACTATCCAACTTTCGGTTTGATAATCCAGATTTCGTTTTACTATCCAGCCTTTGGTGGGACTATCCAACTTTAGGTTGATTAATCTAGATTTCATGTTACTTTCCAACCTTCAATTGGACTATCCAACCTTCTTTGGGACTATCCAACTTAGATTTTGGATAATCCAGATGTCATGTTACCATCCAACCTTTTGGTTGGACTATCCAACTTTCGGTTGTTTAATCCACATTTCATTTTATTATCCAACCTTGGCGGAACTTTACAACTTTCGGTTGTTAAATCCACTTTTAATTTTACTATGCAATCTTCGCTTGGAATATCCAACTTTGGTTTGGATAGTCCATATTTCATGTTACTATCCAACCTTTGTTGGGACTATCCAACTTTCGGTTGTTTAATCCACATTTCATTTTACTACCCAACCTTCAATTGGGATATCCAACTTTCGTTTGGATAATCCATATTTCATTTTACTATCAAACCTTTGGTTGGACTGTCCAACCTTCTTCGGGACTGTCCAACCTTCGTTTTGGATAATCCAGATTTCATGTTACTATCCAACCTTTGTTGGGACTATCCAGCTTTCGGTTGGATAATCCATATTTAAAGTTATTATCCAACCTTTGTTGGGACTATCCAACTTTCAGTAGTTAAATCCAGATTTCATGTTACTTTCCAACCTTCAATTGGACTATCTAACTTTTGTTTTGGATAATCCACATTTCATGTTAATATCCAACCTTTGCATGGAAAGTCCATATTTCATTTTACTATCCAACCATTGGTGGGACTATCCAACTTTGGTGGGACCATCCATCTTTCGTTTGGATAATCCAGTTTTCTTATTACATTACAACCTTCAATTGGACTATCCAACCTTCTTCGGGACTGTCCAACCTTCGTTTTGGATAATCCAGATTTCATGTTACTATCCAACCTTTGTTGGGACTATCCAACTTTCGGTTGTTTAATCTAGATTTCATGTTACTTTCCAACCTTCAATTGGACTATCCAACCTTCTTTGGAACTATCCAACTTAGATTTTGGATAATCCAGTTTTCATGTTACTATCCAACCTTTGGTTGGACTATCCAACTTTCGGTTGTTTAATCCACATTTCATTTTACTATCCAACCTTCAATTGGGATATCCAACTTTCGTTTGGATAATCCATATTTCATTTTACTATCAAACCTTTGGTTGGACTATCCAACCTTCTTCGGGACTATCCAACCTTCGTTTTGGATAATCGAGATTTCATGTTACGATCCAACCTTTGGTGGGACTATCCAGCTTTCGGTTGGATAATCCATATTTAATGTTACTATCCAACCTTTGTTGGGACTATCCAACTTTTGGTTGTTTAATCCTGATTTCATGTTACTTTCCAACCTTCAATTGGACTATCCAACTTTCGTTTTGGATAATCCAGATTTCATGTTAATATCCAACCTTTGCTTGGAATATAAAACTTTGCATTGGATAGTCCATATTTCATTTTACTATCCAACCTTTGGTGGGACCATCTAACTTTCGTTTGGATAATCCAGATTTCAAGTTACTTTCCAACATTCAATTGGACTATCCAACCTTCCTTGGGACTATCCAACTTTCGTTTTGGATAATCCAGATTTTACGTTACTATCCAACCTTTGGTGGGACTATCCAACTTTCCTTTTTTTAATCCAGATTAAATTTTATTATCCAACCTTTGGTGGAACTATCCAACTTTCAGGTTGTTTAATCCATATTTCATTTTACTATCCAACCTTCGATTGGGGTATCCAACTTTGGTTTGGATGGTCCATATTTCATTTTACTATCCAACCTTTGGTGGGACTATGCAACTTTCGGTTGGATAGTCCATATTTCATTTTACTATCCAACCTTCAATTGGGATATCCAACTTTGGTTTGGATAGTCCAGATTTCATTTTACTATCCAGCCTTTAATGGGACCATCCAACTTTCGTTTTGGATAATCCAGATTTCATGTTACTATCCAACTTTTGGTTGGATGATCCAGATTTAATTTTACTATCCAGCCTTTTGTGGGACAATCCAACTATCAGTTGTGTAATCCAGATTTAATTTTATTATCCAACATTTGGTGGGACTAAACAACTTTCGGTTGTTTAATCCACATTTCATTTTACTATCCCACCTTCGCTAGGGATATCCAACTTTGGTTTGGATAGTCGATATTTCATTTTACTATCCAACCTTTGGTGGGACCATCCAACTTTCGTTTGGATAATCCAGTTTTCTTGTTACTTTAAAACCTTAAATTGGACTATCCAACCTTCTTTGGGACTATCCCACTTTCGTTTTGGATAATCCAGATTTCATGTTACGATCCAAATTTTGTTGGGACAATCCAACTTTTGATTGTTTAATCCACATTTAATTTTCTTATCCAACCTTCGCTTGGAATATCCAAATTTGGTTTGGGTAGTCCATATTTCATTTCACTATCCAATGTTTGGTGAGACTATCCATCTTTCGTTTGGATAACCCAGGTTTCATTTTACTATCCAGCTTTCGTGGGACTATCCAAATTTTGTTTGTTTAATCCAGATTTCACTTTATTATCCAACCTTTGGAGGGACTATCCAACTTTCGGTTGGATAATCCATATTTCATTTTATTATCCAACCTTTGGTGGGACTAAACAACTTTCGGTTGTTTAATCCAGATTTCATGTTACATTCCAACCTTCAATTGGACTATTCAACCTTTCTTTGGGACTATCCAACTTTCGTTTTGGATAATCCAAATTTCATGTTACTATCCAACTTTCGGTTGGATGATCCAGATTTAATTTTACTATCCAGCCATTTGTGGGACAATCAAACTTTCGGTTGTGTAATCCAGATTTAATTTTATTATCCAACCTTTGGTGGGACTATACACATTTCGGTTGTTTAATCCATATTTCCTTTTACTATCCAACCTTTTGGTTGGGCTATCCAACTTATGTTTCGATAGTCCATATTTCATTTTATTATCCAATCTTTGGTGGGACCATCCAACTTTCGTTTGGATAATCCAGTTTTCTTGTTACTTTCCAACCTTCAATTTTACTATCCAACCGTCATTGGGACTATCCAACTTTCGGTTGGATAATCCAGATTTAATTTTACTATCCAACGTTTGGTGGGACTTTCCAATTTTCAGTTGGATAATCCAGATTTCATGTTACTATCCAACTTTCGGTTGGATAATCCAAATTTCATGTTACTATCCAACTATCGGTTGGTTAATCCAGATTTAATTTTACTATCCAGCCTTTTGTGGGAGTATCCAACTTTCAGTTGTTTAATCCATATTTCCTTTTACAACCCAACCTTTTGGTGGGGCTATCCAACTTTCGTTTCGATAGTCCTTATTTCATTTTACTATCTTATCTTTGGTGGGACCATCCAACTTTCGTTTGGATAATCCAGTTTTCTTGTTACTTTCCAACCTTCAATTGGACTATCCAACCTTCTTTGGGACTATCCAACTTTCGTTTTGGATAATCCAGATTTCACTTTATTATCCAACCTTTGGAGGAACTATCCAACTTTCGGTTGGATGATCCAGATTTAATTTTACTATCCAACGTTTGTTTGGACTATCCAACTTTCTGTTGGATAATCCAGCTTTCATTTTACTATCCAGCCTTTGGTGGGACTATCCAACTTTCGGTTGTTTAATCCAGATTTCATGTTACTTTCCAACCTTCAATTGGACTATCCAACCTTCTTCGGGACTATCCAGTCTTCGTTTTGGATAATCCAGATTTCATGTTACTTTCCAACCATCAATTGGACTATCTAACTTTCAGATTTCATGTTAATATCCAACTTTTGCTTGGAAAGTCCATATTTCATTTTACTATCCAACCATTGGTGGGACTATCCAATTTTGGTGGGACCATCCATCTTTCGTTTAGATAATCCAGTTTTCTTATTACATAACAACCTTCAATTGGACTATCCAACCGTTTTTGGGACTATCCAACTTTCGTTTTGGATAATCCAGATTTCATGTTACTATCCAACCTTTGTTGGGACTATCCAACTTTCGGTTTGATAATCCAGATTTCGTTTTACTATCCAGCCTTTGGTGGGACTATCCAACTTTAGGTTGATTAATCTAGATTTCATGTTACTTTCCAACCTTCAATTGGACTATCCAACCTTCTTTGGGACTATCCAACTTAGATTTTGGATAATCCAGATGTCATGTTACTATCCAACCTTTTGGTTGGACTATCCAACTTTCGGTTGTTTAATCCACATTTCATATTATTATCCAACCTTGGCGGAACTTTACAACTTTCGGTTGTTAAATCCACATTTAATTTTACTATGCAATCTTCGCTTGGAATATCCAACTTTGGTTTGGATAGTCCATATTTCATGTTACTATCCAACCTTTGTTGGGACTATCCAACTTTCAGTTGTTTAATCCACATTTCATTTTACTATCCAACCTTCAATTGGGATATCCAACTTTCGTTTGGATAATCCATATTTCATTTTACTATCAAACCTTTGGTTGGACTGTCCAACCTTCTTCGGGATTGTCCAACCTTCGTTTTGGATAATCCAGATTTCATGTTACTATCCAACCTTTGTTGGGACTATCCAGCTTTCGGTTGGATAATCCATATTTAAAGTTATTATCCAACCTTTGTTGGGACTATCCAACTTTCGGTAGTTAAATCCAGATTTCATGTTACTTTCCAACCTTCAATTGGACTATCTAACTTTTGTTTTGGATAATCCACATTTCATGTTAATATCCAACCTTTGCTTTGAAAGTCCATATTTCATTTTACTATCCAACCATTGGTGGGACTATCCAACTTTGGTGGGACCATCCATCTTTTGTTTGGATAATCCAGTTTTCTTATTACATTACAACCTTCAATTGGACTATCCAACCTTCTTCGGGACTGTCCAACCTTCGTTTTGGATAATCCAGATTTCATGTTACTATCCAACCTTTGTTGGGACTATCCAGCTTTCGGTTGGATAATCCATATTTAAAGTTATTATCCAACCTTTGTTGGGACTATCCAACTTTCGGTAGTTAAATCCAGATTTCATGTTACTTTCCAACCTTCAATTGGACTATCTAACTTTCGTTTTGGATAATCCAGATTTCATGTTACTATCCAACTTTTGTTGGGACTATCCAATGTTCGGTTGGATAATCCATATTTCATGTTACTATCCAACCTTTGTTGGGACAATCCAACTTTCGGTTTGATAATCCAGATTTAATTTTACTATCCAGCCTTTTGTGGGACAATCCAACTATCGGTTGTGTAATCCAGATTTAATTTTATTATCCAACATATGGTGGGACTAAACAACTTTCGGTTGTTTAATCCACATTTCATTTTACTATCCCACCTTCGCTAGGGATATCCAACTTTGGTTTGGATAGTCGATATTTCATTATACTATCCAACCTTTTGTGGGACCTTCCAACTTTCGTTTGGATAATCCAGTTTTCTTGTTACTTTAAAACCTTCAATTGGACTATCCAACCTTCTTTGGGACTATCGCACTTTCGTTTTAGATAATCCAGATTTCATGTTACTATCCAAATTTTGTTGGGACAATCCAACTTTTGATTGTTTAATCCACATTTAATTTTCTTATCCAACCTTCGCTTGGAATATCCAAATTTGGTTTGGATAGTCCATATTTCATTTCACTATCCAATGTTTGGTGAGACTATCCATCTTTCGTTTGGATAATCCATATTTCATTTTATTATCCAACCTTTGGTGGGACTAAACAACTTTCGGTTGTTTAATCCACATTTCATTTTACTATCCCACATTCGCTAGGGATATCCAACTTTGGTTTGGATAATCCAGATTTCATTTTAATATCCAGCCTTTGGTGGGACTATCCAACTTTCGGTTGTTTAATCCAGATTTCATGTTACATTCCAACCTTCAATTGGACTATTCAACCTTTCTTTGGGACTATCCAACTTTCGTTTTGGATAATCCAAATTTCATGTTACTATCCAACTTTCGGTTGGATGATCCAGATTTAATTTTACTATCCAGCCATTTGTGGGACAATCAAACTTTCGGTTGTGTAATCCAGATTTAATTTTATTATCCAACCTTTGGTGGGACTATACACATTTCAGTTGTTTAATCCATATTTCCTTTTACTATCCAACCTTTTGGTTGGGCTATCCAACCTATGTTTCGATAGTCCATATTTCATTTTATTATCCAATCTTTGGTGGGACCATCCAACTTTCGTTTGGATAATCCAGTTTTCTTGTTACTTTCCAACCTTCAATTTTACTATCCAACCGTCATTGGGACTATCCAACTTTTGTTTTGGATAATCCAGATTTCATTTTACTATACAGCCTTTGGTGGGAGTATCCAACTTTCGGTTGGATAATCCAGATTTAATTTTACTATCCAACGTTTGGTGGGACTTTCCAATTTTCAGTTGGATAATCCAGATTTCATTTTACTATCCAACTTTCGGTTGGATAATCCAAATTTCATGTTACTATCCAACTTTCGGTTGGATGATCCAGATTTAATTTTACTATCCAACCTTTGGTGGGACCATCCAACTATCGGTTGGTTAATCCAGATTTAATTTTACTATCCAGCCTTTTGTGGGAGTATCCAACTTTCAGTTGTTTAATCCATATTTCCTTTTACAACCCAACCTTTTGGTGGGGCTATCCAACTTTCGTTTCGATAGTCCTTATTTCATTTTACTATCTTATCTTTGGTGGGACCATCCAACTTTCGTTTGGATAATCCAGTTTTCTTGTTACTTTCCAACCTTCAATTGGACTATCCAACCTTCTTTGGGACTATCCAACTTTCGTTTTGGATAATCCAGATTTCACTTTATTATCCAACCTTTGGAGGAACTATCCAACTTTCGGTTGGATGATCCAGATTTAATTTTACTATCCAACGTTTGTTGGGACTATCCAACTTTCTGTTGGATAATCCAGCTTTCATTTTACTATCCAGCCTTTGGTGGGACTATCCAACTTTCGGTTGTTTAATCCAGATTTCATGTTACTTTCCAACCTTCAATTGGACTATCCAACCTTCTTCGGGACTATCCAGTCTTCGTTTTGGATAATCCAGATTTCATGTTACTTTCCAACCATCAATTGGACTATCTAACTTTCAGATTTCATGTTAATATCCAACTTTTGCTTGGAAAGTCCATATTTCATTTTACTATCCAACCATTGGTGGGACTATCCAATTTTGGTGGGACCATCCACTTTCGTTTAGATAATCCAGTTTTCTTATTACATAACAACCTTCAATTGGACTATCCAACCGTTTTTGGGACTATCCAACTTTTGTTTTGGATAATCCAGATTTCATGTTACTATCCAACCTTTGTTGGGACTATCCAACTTTCGGTTTGATAATCCAGATTTCGTTTTACTATCCAGCCTTTGGTGGGACTATCCAACTTTAGGTTGATTAATCTAGATTTCATGTTACTTTCCAACCTTCAATTGGACTATCCAACCTTCTTTGGGACTATCCAACTTAGATTTTGGATAATCCAGATGTCATGTTACTATCCAACCTTTTGGTTGGACTATCCAACTTTCGGTTGTTTAATCCACATTTCATTTTATTATCCAACCTTGGCGGAACTTTACAACTTTCGGTTGTTAAATCCACATTTAATTTTACTATGCAATCTTCGCTTGGAATATCCAACTTTGGTTTGGATTGTCCATATTTCATGTTACTATCCAACCTTTGTTGGGACTATCCAACTTTCAGTTGTTTAATCCACATTTCATTTTACTATCCAACCTTCAATTGGGATATCCAACTTTCGTTTGGATAATCCATATTTCATTTTACTATCAAACCTTTGGTTGGACTGTCCAACCTTCTTCGGGACTGTCCAACCTTCGTTTTGGATAATCCAGATTTCATGTTACTATCCAACCTTTGTTGGGACTATCCAGCTTTCGGTTGGATAATCCATATTTAAAGTTATTATCCAACCTTTGTTGGGACTATCCAACTTTCGGTAGTTAAATCCAGATTTCATGTTACTTTCCAACCTTCAATTGGACTATCTAACTTTTGTTTTGGATAATCCACATTTCATGTTAATATCCAACCTTTGCTTGGAAAGTCCATATTTCATTTTACTATCCAACCATTGGTGGGACTATCCAACTTTGGTGGGACCATCCATCTTTTGTTTGGATAATCCAGTTTTCTTATTACATTACAACCTTCAATTGGACTATCCAACCTTCTTCGGGACTGTCCAACCTTCGTTTTGGATAATCCAGATTTCATGTTACTATCCAACCTTTGTTGGGACTATCCAGCTTTCGGTTGGATAATCCATATTTAAAGTTATTATCCAACCTTTGTTGGGACTATCCAACTTTCGGTAGTTAAATCCAGATTTCATGTTACTTTCCAACCTTCAATTGGACTATCTAACTTTCGTTTTGGATAATCCAGATTTCATGTTACTATTCAACTTTTGTTGGGACTATCCAATGTTCGGTTGGATAATCCATATTTCATGTTACTATCCAACCTTTGTTGGGACTATCCAACTTTCGGTTTGATAATCCAGATTTCAAGTTACTATCCAACCTTTGGTTGGACTATCCAACTTTCGGTTGTTTAATCCACATTTCATTTTACTATCCAACCTTCAATTGGGATATCCAACTTTCGTTTGGATAATCCATATTTCATTTTACTATCAAACCTTTGGTTGGACTATCCAACCTTCTTCGGGACTATCCAACCTTCGTTTTGGATAATCGAGATTTCATGTTACTATCCAACCTTTGTTGGGACTATCCAGCTTTCGGTTGGATAATCCATATTTAATGTTACTATCCAACCTTTGTTGGGACTATCCAACTTTTGGTTGTTTAATCCAGATTTCATGTTACTTTCCAACCTTCAATTGGACTATCCAACTTTCGTTTTGGATAATCCAGATTTCATGTTAATATCCAACCTTTGCTTGGAATATAAATCTTTGCTTTGGATAGTCCATATTTCATTTTACTATCCAACCTTTTGTGGGACCATCTAACTTTCGTTTGGATAATCCAGATTTCAAGTTACTTTCCAACATTCAATTGGATTATCCAACCTTCCTTGGGACTATCCAACTTTCGTTTTGGATAATCCAGATTTTACGTTACTATCCAACCTTTGGTGGGACTATCCAACTTTCCTTTTTTTAATGCAGATTTAATTTTATTATCCAACCTTTGATGGAACTATCCAACTTTCAGGTTGTTTAATCCACATTTCATTTTACTATCCAACCTTTGGTGGGACTATGCAACTTTCGGTTGGATAGTCCATATTTCATTTTACTATCCAACCTTCAATTGGGATATCCAACTTTGGTTTGGATAGTCCAGATTTCATTTTACTATCCAGCCTTTTGTGGGACAATCCAACTATCGGTTGTGTAATCCAGATTTCATTTTATTATCCAACATTTGGTGGGACTAAACAATTTTCGGTTGTTTAATCCACATTTCATTTTACTATCCCACCTTCGCTAGGGATATCCAACTTTGGTTTGGATAGTCGATATTTCATTTTACTATCCAGCCTTTTGTGGGACAATCCAACTATCGGTTGTGTAATCCAGATTTCATTTTATTATCCAACATTTGGTGGGACTAAACAACTTTCGGTTGTTTAATCCACATTTCATTTTACTATCCCACCTTCGCTAGGGATATCTAACTTTGGTTTGGATAGTCGATATTTCATTTAACTATCCAACCTTTGGTGGGACCATCCAACTTTCGTTTGGATAATCCAGTTTTCTTGTTACTTTAAAACCTTCAATTGGACTATCCAACCTTCTTTGGGACTATCCCACTTTCGTTTTGGATAATCCAGATTTCATGTTACTATCCAAATTTTGTTGGGACAATCCAACTTTTGATTGTTTAATCCAAATTTAATTTTCTTATCCAACCTTCGCTTGGAATATCCAAATTTGGTTTGGATAGTCCATATTTCATTTCACTATCCAATGTTTGGTGAGACTATCCATCTTTCGTTTGGATAAACCAGATTTCATTTTACTATCCAGCTTTTGTGGGACTATCCAAATTTTGTTTGTTTAATCCAGATTTCACTTTATTATCCAACCTTTGGAGGGACTAAACAACTTTCGGTTGTTTAATCCACATTTCATTTTACTATCCCACCTTCGCTAGGGATATCCAACTTTGGTTTGGATAATCCAGATTTCATTTTAATATCCAGCCTTTGGTGGGACTATCCAACTTTCGGTTGTTTAATCCAGATTTCATGTTACTTTCCAACCTTCAATTCGACTATTCAACCTTTCTTTGGGACTATCCAACTTTCGTTTTGGATAATCCAAATTTCATGTTACTATCCAACTTTCGGTTGGATGATCCAGATTTAATTTTACAACCCAGCCATTTGTGGGACAATCAAACTTTCGGTTGTGTAATCCAGATTTTATTTTATTATCCAACCTTTGGTGGGACTATCCACCTTTCGGTTGTTTAATCCATATTTCCCTTTACTATCCAACCTTTTGGTCGGGCTATCCAACTTATGTTTCGATAGTCCATATTTCATTTTATTATCCAATCTTTGGTGGGACCATCCAACTTTCGTTTAGATAATCCAGTTTTCTTGTTACTTTCCAACCTTCAATTTGACCATCCAACCTTCATTGGGACTATCCAACTTTTGTTTTGGATAATCCAGATTTCATTTTACTATACAGCCTTTGGTGGGAGTATCCAACTTTCGGTTGGATAATCCAGATTTAATTTTACTATCCAACGTTTGGTGGGACTATCCAACTCTCGGTTGTTTAATCTAGATTTCATGTTACTTTCCAACCTTCAATTGGACTATCCAACCTTTTTTGGAACTATCCAACTTAGATTTTGGATAATCCAGTTTTCATGTTACTATCCAACCTTTGGTTGGACTATCCAACTTTCGGTTGTTTAATCCACATTTCATTTTACTATCCAACCTTCAATTGGGATATCCAACTTTCGTTTGGATAATCCATATTTCATTTTACTATCAAACCTTTGGTTGGACTATCCAACCTTCTTCGGGACTATCCAACCTTCGTTTTGGATAATCAAGATTTTATGTTACTATCCAACCTTTGTTGGGACTATCCAGCTTTCGGTTGGATAATCCATATTTAATGTTACTATCCAACCTTTGTTGGGACTATCAAACTTTTAGTTGTTTAATCCAGATTTCATGTTACTTTCCAACCTTCAATTGGACTATCCAACTTTCGTTTTGGATAATCCAGATTTCATGTTAATATCCAACCTTTGCTTGGAATATAAATCTTTGCTTTGGATAGTCCATATTTCATTTTACTATCCAACCTTTGGTGGGACCATCTAACTTTCATTTGGATAATCCAGATTTCAAGTTACTTTCCAACATTCAATTGGACTATCCAACCTTCCTTGGGACTATCCAACTTTCGTTTTGGATAATCCAGATTTTACGTTACTATCCAACCTTTGGTGGGACTATCCAACTTTCCTTTTTTTAATTCAGATTTAATTTTATTATCCAACCTTTGGTGGAACTATCCAACTTTCAGGTTGTTTAATCCACATTTCATTTTACTATCCAACCTTCGATTGGGGTATCCAACTTTGGTTTGGATGGTCCATATTTCATTTTACTATCCAACCTTTGGTGGGACTATGCAACTTTCGGTTGGATAGTCCATATTTCATTTTACTATCCAACCTTCAATTGGGATATCCAACCTTGGTTTGGATAGTCCAGATTTCATTTTACTATCCAGCCTTTAATGGGACCATCCAACTTTCGTTTTGGTTAATCCAGATTTCATGTTACTATCCAACTTTTGGTTGGATGATCCAGATTTAATTTTACTATCCAGCCTTTTGTGGGACAATCCAACTATCTGTTTTGTAATCCAGATTTAATTTTATTATCCAACATTTGGTGGGACTAAACAACTTTCGGTTGTTTAATCCACATTTCATTTTACTATCCCACCTTCGCTAGGGATATCCAACTTTGGTTTGGATAGTCGATATTTCATTTTACTATCCAACCTTTGGTGGGACCATCCAACTTTCGTTTGGATAATCCAGTTTTCTTGTTACTTTAAAACCTTCAATTGGACTATCCAACCTTCTTTGGGACTATCCCACTTTCGTTTTGGATAATCCAAATTTCATGTTACTATCCAACTTTCGGTTGGATGATCCAGATTTAATTTTACTATCAAACCTTTGGTTGGACTATCCAACCTTCTTCGGGACTATCCAACCTTCGTTTTGGATAATCGAGATTTCATGTTACTATCCAACCTTTGTTGCGACTATCCAGCTTTCGGTTGGATAATCCATATTTAATGTTACTATCCAACCTTTGTTGGGACTATCCAACTTTTGGTTGTTTAATCTAGATTTCATGTTACTTTCCAACCTTCAATTGGACTATCCAACCTTCTTTGGGACTATCCAACTTAGATTTTGGATAATCCAGATGTCATGTTACTATCCATCCTTTTGGTTGGACTATCCAACTTTCGGTTGTTTAATCCACATTTCATTTTATTATCCAACCTTGGCGGAACTTTACAACTTTCGGTTGTTAAATCCACATTTCATTTTACTATGCAATCTTCGCTTGGAATATCCAACTTTGGTTTGGATTGTCCATATTTCATGTTACTATCCAACCTTTGTTGGGACTATCCAACTTTCGGTTGTTTAATCCACATTTCATTTTACAATCCAACCTTCGCTTGGGATATCCAGCTTTGGTTTGGATAGTCCACATTTCATTTTACTATCCAACCTTCAATTGGGATATCCAACTTTCGTTTGGATAATCCATATTTCATTTTACTATCAAACCTTTGGTTGGACTGTCCAACCTTCTTCGGGACTGTCCAACCATCGTTTTGGATAATCCAGATTTCATGTTACTATCCAACCTTTGTTGGGACTATCCAGCTTTCGGTTGGATAATCCATATTTAAAGTTATTATCCAACCTTTGTTGGGACTATCCAACTTTCGGTAGTTAAATCCAGATTTCATGTTACTTTCCAACCTTCAATTGGACTATCTAACTTTTGTTTTGGATAATCCACATTTCATGTTAATATCCAACCTTTGCTTGGAAAGTCCATATTTCATTTTACTATCCAACCATTGGTGGGACTATCCAACTTTGGTGGGACCATCCATCTTTTGTTTGGATAATCCAGTTTTCTTATTACATTACAACCTTCAATTGGACTATCCAACCTTCTTCGGGACTGTCCAACCTTCGTTTTGGATAATCCAGATTTCATGTTACTATCCAACCTTTGTTGGGACTATCCAGCTTTCGGTTGGATAATCCATATTTAAAGTTATTATCCAACCTTTGTTGGGACTATCCAACTTTCGGTAGTTAAATCCAGATTTCATGTTACTTTCCAACCTTCAATTGGACTATCTAACTTTCGTTTTGGATAATCCAGATTTCATGTTACTATCCAACTTTTGTTGGGACTATCCAATGTTCGGTTGGATAATCCATATTTCATGTTACTATCCAACCTTTGTTGGGACTATCCAACTTTCGGTTTGATAATCCAGATTTCAAGTTACTATCCAACCTTTGGTTGGACTATCCAACCTTCTTTGGAACTATCCAACTTAGATTTTGGATAATCCAGTTTTCATGTTACTATCCAACCTTTGGTTGGACTATCCAACTTTCGGTTGTTTAATCCACATTTCATTTTACTATCCAACCTTCAATTGGGATATCCAACTTTCGTTTGGATAATCCATATTTCATTTTACTATCAAACCTTTGGTTGGACTATCCAACCTTCTTCGGGACTATCCAACCTTCGTTTTGGATAATCGAGATTTCATGTTACTATCCAACCTTTGTTGGGACTATCCAGCTTTCGGTTGGATAATCCATATTTAATGTTACTATCCAACCTTTGTTGGGACTATCCAACTTTTGGTTGTTTAATCCAGATTTCATGTTACTTTCCAACCTTCAATTGGACTATCCAACTTTCGTTTTGGATAATCCAGATTTCATGTTAATATCCAACCTTTGCTTGGAATATAAATCTTTGCTTTGGATAGTCCATATTTCATTTTACTATCCAACCTTTTGTGGGACCATCTAACTTTCGTTTGGATAATCCAGATTTCAAGTTACTTTCCAACATTCAATTGGATTATCCAACCTTCCTTGGGACTATCCAACTTTCGTTTTGGATAATCCAGATTTTACGTTACTATCCAACCTTTGGTGGGACTATCCAACTTTCCTTTTTTTAATGCAGATTTAATTTTATTATCCAACCTTTGATGGAACTATCAAACTTTCAGGTTGTTTACTCCACATTTCATTTTACTATCCAACCTTTGGTGGGACTATGCAACTTTCGGTTGGATAGTCCATATTTCATTTTACTATCCAACCTTCAATTGGGATATCCAACTTTGGTTTGGATAGTCCAGATTTCATTTTACTATCCAGCCTTTTGTGGGACAATCCAACTATCGGTTGTGTAATCCAGATTTCATTTTATTATCCAACATTTGGTGGGACTAAACAATTTTCGGTTGTTTAATCCACATTTCATTTTACTATCCCACCTTCGCTAGGGATATCCAACTTTGGTTTGGATAGTCGATATTTCATTTTACTATCCAGCCTTTTGTGGGACAATCCAACTATCGGTTGTGTAATCCAGATTTCATTTTATTATCCAACATTTGGTGGGACTAAACAACTTTCGGTTGTTTAATCCACATTTCATTTTACTATCCCACCTTCGCTAGGGATATCCAACTTTGGTTTGGATAGTCGATATTTCATTTTACTATCCAACCTTTGGTGGGACCATCCAACTTTCGTTTGGATAATCCAGTTTTCTTTATACTTTAAAACCTTCAATTGGACTATCCAACCTTCTTTGGGACTATCCCACTTTCGTTTTGGATAATCCAGATTTCATGTTACTATCCAAATTTTGTTGGGACAATCCAACTTTTGATTGTTTAATCCAAATTTAATTTTCTTATCCAACCTTCGCTTGGAATATCCAAATTTTTGTTTGGATAGTCCATATTTCATTTCACTATCCAATGTTTGGTGAGACTATCCATCTTTGGTTTGGATAAACCAGGTTTCATTTTACTATCCAGCTTTTGTGGGACTATCCAAATTTTGTTTGTTTAATCCAGATTTCACTTTATTATCCAACCTTTGGAGGGACTATCCAACTTTCGGTTGGATAATCCATATTTCATTTTATTATCCAACCTTTGGTGGGACTAAACAACTTTCGGTTGTTTAATCCACATTTCATTTTACTATCCCACCTTCGCTAGGGATATCCAACTTTGGTTTGGATAATCCAGATTTCATTTTAATATCCAGCCTTTGGTGGGACTATCCAACTTTCGGTTGTTTAATCCAGATTTCATGTTACTTTCCAACCTTCAATTCGACTATTCAACCTTTCTTTGGGACTATCCAACTTTCGTTTTGGATAATCCAAATTTCATGTTACTATCCAACTTTCGGTTGGATGATCCAGATTTAATTTTACAACCCAGCCATTTGTGGGACAATCAAACTTTCGGTTGTGTAATCCAGATTTTATTTTATTATCCAACCTTTGGTGGGACTATCCACCTTTCTGTTGTTTAATCCATATTTCCCTTTACTATCCAACCTTTTGGTCGGGCTATCCAACTTATGTTTCGATAGTCCATATTTCATTTTATTATCCAATCTTTGGTGGGACCATCCAACTTTCGTTTAGATAATCCAGTTTTCTTGTTACTTTCCAACCTTCAATTTGACCATCCAACCTTCATTGGGACTATCCAACTTTTGTTTTGGATAATCCAGATTTCATTTTACTATACAGCCTTTGGTGGGAGTATCCAACTTTCGGTTGGATAATCCAGATTTAATTTTACTATCCAACGTTTGGTGGGACTATCCAACTCTCGGTTGTTTAATCTAGATTTCATGTTACTTTCCAACCTTCAATTGGACTATCCAACCTTTTTTGGAACTATCCAACTTAGATTTTGGATAATCCAGTTTTCATGTTACTATCCAACCTTTGTTGGACTATCCAACTTTCGGTTGTTTAATCCACATTTCATTTTACTATCCAACCTTCAATTGGGATATCCAACTTTCGTTTGGATAATCCATATTTCATTTTACTATCAAACCTTTGGTTGGACTATCCAACCTTCTTCGGGACTATCCAACCTTCGTTTTGGATAATCAAGATTTTATGTTACTATCCAACCTTTGTTGGGACTATCCAGCTTTCGGTTGGATAATCCATATTTAATGTTACTATCCAACCTTTGTTGGGACTATCCAACTTTTAGTTGTTTAATCCAGATTTCATGTTACTTTCCAACCTTCAATTGGACTATCCAACTTTCGTTTTGGATAATCCAGATTTCATGTTAATATCCAACCTTTGCTTGGAATATAAATCTTTGCTTTGGATAGTCCATATTTCATTTTACTATCCAACCTTTGGTGGGACCATCTAACTTTTATTTGGATAATCCAGATTTCAAGTTACTTTCCAACATTCAATTGGACTATCCAACCTTCCTTGGGACTATCCAACTTTCGTTTTGGATAATCCAGATTTTACGTTACTATCCAACCTTTGGTGGGACTATCCAACTTTCCTTTTTTTAATCCAGATTTAATTTTATTATCCAACCTTTGGTGGAACTATCCAACTTTCAGGTTGTTTAATCCACATTTCATTTTACTATCCAACCTTCGATTGGGGTATCCAACTTTGGTTTGGATGGTCCATATTTCATTTTACTATCCAACCTTTGGTGGGACTATGCAACTTTTGGTTGGATAGTCCATATTTCATTTTACTATCCAACCTTCAATTGGGATATCCAACCTCGGTTTAGATAGTCCAGATTTCATTTTACTATCCAGCCTTTAATGGGACCATCCAACTTTCGTTTTGGTTAATCCAGATTTCATGTTACTATCCAACTTTTGGTTGGATGATCCAGATTTAATTTTACTATCCAGCCTTTTGTGGGACAATCCAACTATCTGTTTTGTAATCCAGATTTAATTTTATTATCCAACATTTGGTGGGACTAAACAACTTTCGGTTGTTTAATCCACATTTCATTTTACTATCCCACCTTCGCTAGGGATATCCAACTTTGGTTTGGATAGTCGATATTTCATTTTACTATCCAACCTTTGGTGGGACCATCCAACTTTCGTTTGGATAATCCAGTTTTCTTGTTACTTTAAAACCTTCAATTGGACTATCCAACCTTCTTTGGGACTATCCCACTTTCGTTTTGGATAATCCAAATTTCATGTTACTATCCAACTTTCGGTTGGATGATCCATATTTCATTTTACTATCCAGCCATTTGTGGGACAATCAAACTTTCGGTTGTGTAATCCAGATTTAATTTTATTATCCAACCTTTGGTGGGACTATCCACCTTTCGGTTGTTTAATCCATATTTCCTTTTACTATCCAACCTTTTGGTCGGGCTATCCAACTTATGTTTCGATAGTCCATATTTCATTTTATTATCCAATCTTTGGTGGGACCATCCAACTTTCGTTTGGATAATCCAGTTTTCTTGTTACTTTCCAGCCTTCAATTTGACTATCCAACCTTCATTGGGACTATCCAACTTTTGTTTTGGATGATCCAGATTTCATTTTACTATACAGCTTTTGGTGGGAGTATCCAACTTTCGGTTGGATAATCCAGATTTAATTTTACTATCCAACGTTTGGTGGGACTATCCAACTTTCAGTTGGATAATCCAGATTTAATATTACTATCCAACGTTTGGTGGGACTATCCAACATTCGGTTTGATAATCCAGATTTCATTTTACTATCCAGCCTTTGGTGGGACTATCCAACTTTCGGTTGTTTAATCTAGATTTCATGTTACTTTCCAACCTTCAATTGGACTATCCAACCTTCTTTGGAACTATCCAACTTAGATTTTGGATAATCCAGTTTTCATGTTACTATCCAACCTTTGGTTGGACTATCCAACTTTCGGTTGTTTAATCCACATTTCATTTTACTATCCAACCTTCAATTGGGCTATCCAACTTTCGTTTGGATAATCCATATTTCATTTTACTATCAAACCTTTGGTTGGACTATCCAACCTTCTTTGGGACTATCCAACCTTCGTTTTGGATAATCGAGATTTCATGTTACTATCCAACCTTTGTGGGGACTATCCAGCTTTCGGTTGGATAATCCATATTTAATATTACTATCCAACCTTTGTTGGGACTATCCAACTTTTGGTTGTTTAATCCAGATTTCATGTTACTTTCCAACCTTCAATTGGACTATCCAACTTTCGTTTTGGATAATCCAGATTTCATGTTAATATCCAACCTTTGCTTGGAATATAAAACTTTGCTTTGGATAGTCCATATTTCATTTTACTATCCAACCTTTGGTGGGACGATGCAACTTTCGGTTGGATAGTCCATATTTCATTTTACTATCCAACCTTCAATTGGGATATCCAACTTTGGTTTGGATAGTCCAGATTTCATTTTACTATCCAGCCTTTTGTGGGACAATCCAACTATCGGTTGTGTAATCCAGATTTAATTTTATTATCCAACATTTGGTGGGACTAAACAACTTTCGGTTGTTTAATCCACATTTCATTTTACTATCCCACCTTCGCTAGGGATATCCAACTTTGGTTTGGATAGTCGATATTTCATTTTACTATCCAATCTTTGGTGGGACCATCCAACTTTCGTTTGAATAATCCAGTTTTCTTGTTACTTTAAAACCTTCAATTGGACTATCCAACCTTCTTTGGGACTATCCCACTTTCGTTTTGGATAATCCAGATTTCATGTTACTATCCAGATTTTGTTGGGACAATCCAACTTTTGATTGTTTAATCCACATTTAATTTTCTTATCCAACCTTCGCTTGGAATATCCAAATTTGGTTTGGATAGTCCATATTTCATTTCACTATCCAATGTTTGGTGAGACTATCCATCTTTCGTTTGGATAATCCATATTTCATTTTACTATCCAACCTTTGGTGGGACTAAACAACTTTCGGTTGTTTAATCCACATTTCATTTTACTATCCCACCTTCGCTAGGGATATCCAACTTTGGGTTGGATAATCCAGATTTCATTTTAATATCCAGCCTTTGGTGGGACTATCCAACTTTCGGTTGTTAAATCCAGATTTCATGTTACATTCCAACCTTCAATTGGACTATTCAACCTTTCATTGGGACTATCCAACTTTCGTTTTGGATAATCCAAATTTCAGGTTACTATCCAACTTTCAGTTGGATGATCCAGATTTGATTTTACTATCCAGCCATTTGTGGGACAATCAAACTTTCGGTTGTGTAATCCAGATTTAATTTTATTATCCAACCTTTGGTGGGACTATCCACCTTTCGGTTGTTTAATCCATATTTCCTTTTACTATCCAACCTTTTGGTGGGACTATCCAACTTTCGTTTCAATAGTCCATATTTCATTTTACTATCCAATCTTTGGTGGGACCATCCAACTTTCGTTTCGATAATCCAGTTTTCTTGTTACTTTCCAACCTTCAATTGGACTATCCAACCTTCTTTGGGACTATCCGACTTTCGTTTTGGATAATCCAGATTTCATGTTACTATCCAACCTTTGGTGGGACTACCCAAATTTCGTTTGTTTAATCCAGATTTCACTTTATTATCCAACCTTTGGAGGAACTATCCAACTTTCGGTTGGATGATCCATATTTAATTTTACTATCCAACGTTTGTTGGGACTATCCAATTTACTGTTGGATAATCCAGATTTCATTTTACTATCCAGCCTTAAGTGGGACTATCCAACTTTCGGTTGTTTAATCCAGATTGCATTTTACTTTCCAACCTTCAATTGGACAATTCAACCTTTCTTTGGGACTATCCAACTTTCGTTTTGGATAATCCAGATTTCATGTTACTATCCAACTTTCGGTTGGATGATCCAGATTTCATTTTATTGTCCAACCTTTGGTGGGACTAAACAACTTTCTGTTGTTTAATCCACATTTCATTTTACTATCCCACCTTCGCTAGGGATATCCAACGTTTGTTTGGATAGTCCATATTTAATTTTACTATCCAACCTTTGGTGGGACCATCCAACTTTCGTTTGGATAATCCAGTTTTCTTGTTACTTTAACAACCTTCAATTGGACTATCCAACCTTCTTTGGGACTATCCCACTTACGTTTTGGATAATCCAGATTTCATGTTACTATCCAACCTTTTTTGGGACTATCCAACTTTCGATTGTTTAATCCTCATTTAATTTTCTTATCCAACCTTCGCTTGGAATATCCAAATTTGGTTTGGATAGTCCATATTTCATTTCACTATCCAATGTTTGGTGAGACTATCCATCTTTCGTTTGGATAACCCAGGTTTCATTTTACTATCCAGCTTTGGTGGGACTCTCCAATTTTCGTTTGTTTAATCAAGATTTCACTTTATTATCCAACCTTTGGAAGGACTATCCAACTTTCGGTTGGATAATCCAGATTTCATTTTAGTATCCAACGTTTGGTGGGACTATCCCACTTTCTTCGGGACTATCCAAAATTCTTTTTGGATAATCCAGATTTCATGTTACTTTCCAACCTTTGTTGGGACTATCCAACTTTGGTTTGGACACTCCATATTTCCTTTTACTATCCAACCTTTTGGTGGGGCTATCCAACGTTCGTTTCGATAGTCCGTATTTCATTTTACAATCCAATCTTTGGTGGGACCATCCAACTTTCCTTTGGATAATCCAGTTTTCTTGTTACTTTCCAACCTTCCATTGGACCATCCAACCTTCTTTGGGACTATCCGACTTTCGTTTTGGATAATCCAGATTTCATGTTACTATCCAATCTTTGGTGGGACTATCCAAATTTCGTTTGTTTAATCCAGATTTCACTTTATTATCCAACCTTTGGAAGAACTATCCAATTTTCGGTTGGATGATCCAGATTTCATTTTACTATCCAACGTTTGTTGGGACTATCCAACTTTCTGTTGGATAATCCAGATTTCATTTTACTATCCAGCCTTTGGTGGGACTATCCAACTTTCGGTTGTTTAATCCAGATTTCATGTTACTTTCCAACCTTCAATTGGACTTTTCAACCTTTTATTTGGGACTATCCAACTTTCGTTTTGGATAATCCAGATTTCATGTTACTATCCAACTTTGGGTTGGATGATCCAGATTTAATTTGACTATCCAGCCTTTTGAGGGACAATCCAACTTTCGGTTGTGTAATCCAGATTTAATTTTATTATCCAACCTTTGGTGGGACTATCCAACTTTCGGTTGTTTAATCCACATTTCATTTTATTATCCAACCTTTGGTGGGACTAAACAACTTTCGGTTGTTTAATCCACATTTCATTTTACTGTCCCACCTTCGCTAGGGATATCCAAATTTGGTTTGGATAGTCCATATTTCATTTCACTATCCAACGTTTGGTGGGACTATCCAACTTTCGTGGGGATAATCCAGATTTCATTTTACTATCCAACGTTTGGTGGGACTATCCAACTTTCGTTTCTATAGTACATATTTCATTTTACTATCCAATCTTTGGTGGGACCATCCAACTTTCGTTTGGATGATCCAGTTTTCTTGTTACTTTGCAACCTTCAATTGGACTATCCAACCTTCTTTGGGACTATCCGACTTTCGTTTTGGATAATCCAGATTTCATGTTACTATCCAACCTTTGTTGGACTATCCTAATTTTGTTTGTTTAATCCAGATTTCACTTTATTATCCAACCTTTGGAGGAACTATCCAGCTTTCGGTTGGATGATACAGATATAATTTTACTATCCAACGTTTGTTGGGACTATCCAACTTACTGTTGGATAATCCAGATTTCATGTTACTATCCAACTTTCGGTTGGATGATCCAGATTTAATTTTACTATCCAGCCTTTTGTGGGACAATCCAACTTTCGGTTGTGTAATCCAGATTTAATTTTATTATCCAACCTTTGGTGGGAATATCCAACTTTCGGTTGTTTAATCCACATTTCATATTATTATCCAACCTTTGGTTTGACTAAACAACTTTCGGTTGTTTAATCCACAATTTCAATTTAACTATCCCACCTTCTTTGGGACTATCCCACTTACGTTTTGGATAATCCAGATTTCATGTTACTATCCAACCTTTGTTGGGACTATCCAACTTTCGATTGTTTAATCCACATTTAATTTTCTTATCCAACCTTCGCTTGGAATATCCATATTTGGTTTGGATAGTCCATATTTCATTTCACTATCCAACGTTTGGTGGGACTATCCAACTTTCGTGGGGATAATCCAGATTTCATTTTATTATCCAACGTTTGGTGGGACTATCCAACTTTCGTTTCTATAGTACATATTTCATTTTACTATCCAATCTTTGGTGGGACCATCCAACTTTCGTTTGGATGATCCAGTTTTCTTGTTACTTCACAACCTTCAATTGGACTATTCAACCTTCTTTGGGACTATCCCACTTACGTTTTGGATAATCCAGATTTCATGTTACTATCCAACCTTTGTTGGGACTATCCAACTTTCGATTGTTTAATCCACATTTAATTTTCTTATCCAACCTTCGCTTGGAATATCCATATTTGGTTTGGATAGTCCATATTTCATTTCACTATCCAATGTTTGGTGGGACTATCCAACTTTCGTTGGGATAATCCAGATTTCATTTTACTATCCAACGTTTGTTGGGACTATCCAACTTTCTGTTGGATAATCCAGATTTCATGTTACTATCCAACTTTCGGTTAGATGATCCAGATTTAATTTTACTATCCAGCTTTTTGTTGGACAATCCAACTTTCGGTTGTGTAATCCAGATTTAATTTTATTATCCAACCTTTGGTGGGACTATCCAACTTTCGGTTGTTTAATCCACATTTCATATTATTATCCAACCTTTGGTGTGACTAAACAACTTTCGGTTGTTTAATCCACAATTTCATTTTACTATCCCACCTTCGCTAGGGATATCCAACTTTGGTTTGGATAATCCAGTTTTCTTGTTACTTTACAACCTTCAATTGGACTATTCAACCTTCTTTGGGACTATCCCACTTACGTTTTGGATAATCCAGATTTCATGTTACAATCCAACCTTTGTTGGGACTATCCAACTTTCGATTGTTTAATCCACATTTAATTTTCTTATCCAACCTTCGCTTGGAATATCCATATTTGGTTTGGATAGTCCATATTTCATTTCACTATCCAACGTTTGGTGGGACTATCCAACTTTCGTTGGGATAATCCAGATTTCATTTTATTATCCAACGTTTGGTGGGACTATCCAACTTTCGTTTCTATAGTACATATTTCATTTTACTATCCAATCTTTGGTGGGACCATCCAACTTTCGTTTGGATGATCCAGTTTTCTTGTTACTTTGCAACCTTCAATTGGACTATCCAACCTTCTTTGGGACTATCCGACTTTCGTTTTGGATAATCCAGATTTCATGTTACTATCCAACCTTTGTTGGGACTATCCTAATTTTGTTTGTTTAATCCAGATTTCACTTTATTATCCAACCTTTGGAGGAACTATCCAACTTTCGGTTGGATAATCCAGATTTAATTTTGATATCCAACCTTTGGTGGGACTATCCAACCTTCTTCGGGACTATCCAATCTTCGTTTTGGATAATCCAGATTTCATGTTACTATGCAACTTTTGTTGGGACTATCCAACTTTCGGTTGGATAATCCATATTTCATGTTTCTATATAACCTTTGTTGGAACTATCCAACTTTCTGTTGGATAACCCAGATTTCATTTACTATCCATCCTTTGGTGGGACTATCCAACTTTCGGTTGGATAATCCATATTTCATGTTTCTATCCAACCTTGGTTTGGACTATCCAACTTTCTGTTGGATAATCCAGATTTCATTTTACTATCCAGCCTTTGGTGGGACTATCCAACTTTCGTTTTTTTAATCCACATTTCATTTTACTATCCAGCCTTTGGTGGGACTATCCAACTTTTGGTTGTTTAATCCAGATATAATTTCATTATCCAGCCTTTGGTGGGACTATCCAGCTTTCGGTTTAATCCACATTTCATATTACAATCCAACCTTCGCTTGGAATATCATAATTTGGTTTGGATTGTCTATATTTCATTTTACTATCCAATGTCCGGTGGGACTATCCAACTTTCGTGTGGATAATCCAGATTTCATATTACTCTCCAACCTTTGTTGGGACTATCCAACCTTCTTCGGGACTATCCAAGATTCGTTTTGGATAATCCAGATTTCATGTTACTATCCAACCTTTGTTGGGACTATCTAACTTTCGTTTTGGATAATCCAGATTTCATGTTACTATCCAACCTTTGCTTGGAATATTAAACTTTGGTTTGGATAGTCCAGATTTCATTTTATTATCCAACCTTCCATTGGACTATCCAACCTTCTTCGGGACTATCCAACTTTCGTTTTGGATAATCCAGATTTTATATTACTACCCAACCTTTGTTGGGACTATCCAACTTTCGGTATGATAATCAAGATTTCATCTTACTATCCAACCTTCGCTTGGAATATCCAAATTTGGTTTGGATAGTCCTTATTTCATTTTAATATCCAATGTTTGGTGGGACCATCCAACTTTCGTTTGGATAATCCAGTTTTCTTGTTACTTTCCAACCTTCAATTAGACTATCCAACCTTCTTTGGGACTATCCAACTTTCGTTTTGGATAATCCAGATTTCATGTTACTATCCAACCTTTGGTGGGAATATTCAACTTTCGTTTGGAAAATCCAGTTTTCTTGTTACTTTCCAATCTTCAATTGGACTATCCAACCTTCTTTGGGACTATCCAACTTCGTTTTGGATAATCCAGATTTCATGTTACTATCCAACCTTTGGTAGGGACTATCCAATTTTAGGTTGGATAATCCATATTTCATTTTACTATCCAACGTTTGGTGGGACTATCCAACGTTCGGTTGTTTAATCCACATTTCATTTTACTATCCAGCCTTTGGTGGCACTATCCGACTTTCAGTTGTTTAATCCAGATTTAATTTTATTATCCAGCCTTTGGTGGGACTATCCAGCTTTCGGTTGTTTAGTCCACGTTTCATTTTACAATCCAACCTTCGCTTGAAATATCCAAATTTGGTTTGGATAGTCCACCGAACATTGGATAGTAAAATGAAATATGGGACTATCCAACTTTCGTTTGGATAATCCAGATTTCATTTTACTATCCAACGTTCGCTTGGAATATCCAAATGTGGTTTGGATAGTCCATATTTCATTTTACTATCCAATGTTTTGTGGGACCATCCAACTTTCGTTTGGATAATCCAGTTTTCTTGTTACTTTCCAACCTTCAATTGGACTATCCAACCTTCTTTGGGACTATCCAACTTTCGTTTTGGATAATCCTGATTTCATGTTACTATCCAACCTTTGGTGGGAATATTCAACTTTCGGTTGGATAATCCAGATTTCATTTTATTGTCCAACGTTTGGTGGGACTATCCAACTTTCGTTTGGATAATCCAGATTTCTTTTTACCATCCAACCATTGTTGGGACTATCCATATTTTGGTTGGATGATCCAGATTTCATTTTACTATCCAACCTTCGCTTGGGATATCCAACTTTGGTTTGGATAGTTAATATTTCATTTTACTATCCAACCTTTTTGTGGGACCATCCAACTTTCTTTTTGGATAATCCACATTTCATTTTACTATCCAACCTTCGCTTGGAATATCCAAATTTGGTTTGGATAGTCCAGATTTCATTTTATTATCCAACCTTCCATTGGACTATCCAACCTCCTTCGGGACTATCCAACTTTCGTTTTGGATAATCCAGATTTTATGTTACTATCCAACTTTTTTTGGGACTATCCATCTTTCGTTTGGATAATCAAGATTTCTTTTTACTATCCTACCTTTGGTGGGACTATCCAACCTTTGTTGGGACTATCCAACTTTTGGTTGGATTATCCAGATTTCATTTTACTATCCAGCCTATGGTGGGACTATCCAACTTTCGGTTGTTTAATCCAGATTTCATTTTATTATCCAGCCTTTGGTGGGACTATCCAGCTTTGGTTTGGATAGTCAATATTTTCATTTTACTATCCAACCTTTTTGTGGGACCATCCAACTTTCGTTTTGGATAATCCACATTTCATTTTACTATCCAACCTTCGCTTGGAATATCCAAATTTGGTTTGGATAGTCCATATTTCATTTTACTATCCAATGTTTCGTGGGACTATCCAACTTTCGTTTGGATAATCCAGATTTCATTTTACTATCCAACCATTGGTGGGACTATCAAACCTTCTTCGTGACTATCCAAGATTTGTTTTGGATGATCCAGATTTCATGTTACTATCCAACCTTTGTTGGGACTATCCAACTTTGGTTGGATAATCCGGATTTCATGTTACTTTCCAACCTTCAATTGGACTATCCAACTTTCGTTTTGGATAATCCAGATTTCATGTTACTATCCAACCTTTGGTGGGACTATCCAACTTTCGGTTGTTTAATCCAGATTTCATTTTATTATCCAGCCTTTGGTGGGACTATCCAGCTTTGGTTTGGATAGTCAATATTTTCATTTTACTATCCAACCTTTTTGTGGGACCATCCAACTTTCGTTTTGGATAATCCACATTTCATTTTACTATCCAACCTTCGCTTGGAATATCCAAATTTGGTTTGGATAGTCCATATTTCATTTTACTATCCAATGTTTCGTGGGACTATCCAACTTTCGTTTGGATAATCCAGATTTCATTTTACTATCCAACCATTGGTGGGACTATCAAACCTTCTTCGTGACTATCCAAGATTTGTTTTGGATGATCCAGATTTCATGTTACTATCCAACCTTTGTTGGGACTATCCAACTTTGGTTGGATAATCCGGATTTCATGTTACTTTCCAACCTTCAATTGGACTATCCAACTTTCGTTTTGGATAATCCAGATTTCATGTTACTATCCAACCTTTGGTGGGACTATCCAACTTTCGGTTGTTTAATCCAGATTTCATTTTATTATCCAGCCTTTGGTGAGACTATCCAGCTTTCGGTTGTTTAATCCACATTTCATTTTACTATCCAACCTTCGCTTGGAATATCCAAATTTGGTTTGGATAGTCCAGATTTCATTTTATTATCCAACCTTCCATTGGACTATCCAACCTCCTTTTGGGACTATCACACTTTCGTTTTGGATAATCCAAATTTCATGTTACTATCCAACCATTGTTGGGACTATCCAACTTTCGATTGTTTAATCCACATTTCATTTTACTATCAAACCTTCGCTTGGAATATCCAAATTTGGTTTGGATAGTCCATATTTCATTTTACTATCCAATGTTTGGTGGGACTATCCAACTTTCGGTTGGATAATCCATTTTTCATGTTACTATCCAACCTTTGTTGGGACTATCCAACTTTCGGTTGTTTAATCCAGATTTCATGTTACTTTCCAACCTTCAATTGGACTATCCAACTTTCGTTTTGGATAATCCAGATTTCATGTTGCTATCCAACCTTTGCTTCGAATATTAAACTTTGGTTTGGATAGTCCATATTTCATTTTACTATCCATTCATTGGTGGGACTATCCAACTTTGGTGGTACCATCCATCTTTCGTTTGGATAATCCAGTTTTCTTATTACATTACAACCTTCAATTGGACTATCCAACCTTCTTTGGGACTATCCAACTTTCGTTTTGCATAATCCAGATTTCATGTTACTATCCAACTTTTGTTGGGACTATCCAATGTTCGGTTAGATAATCCATATTTCATGTTACTATCCAACCTTTAGTGGGACTATCCAACTTTCGGTTTGATAATCCGGATTTATTTTACTATCCAAACTTTGTTGGGACTATCCAACTTTCGGTTGTTTAATCCGGATTTCAAGTTACTTTCCAACCTTCAATTGGACTATCCAACTTTCGTTTTGGATAATCCAGATTTCATGTTAATATCCAACCTTTGCTTGGAATATTAAACTTTGTTTTGGATAGTCCATATTTCATGTTACTATCCAACCTTTGTTGGGACTATCCAGCTTTCGGTTGGATAATCCATATTTTATTTAACTATCCAACCTTTGGTGGGACTATCCAATTTTCGGTTGTTTAATCCAGATTTCATTTTATTATCCAACCTTTGGTGGAACTATCCAACTTTCAGGTTGTTTAATCCACATTTCATTTTACTATCCAACCTTCGATTGGGATATCCAACTTTGGTTTGGATGGTCCAAATTTCATTTTACTATCCAACCTTTGGTGGGACTATGCAACTTTCGGTTGGATAATCCAGTTTTCTTGTTACTTTCCAACCTTCAATTGGACTATCCAACCTTCTTTGGGACTATCCAACTTTCGTTTTGGATAATACAGATTTCATTTTACTATCCAGCTTTTGGTGGGACGATCCAAATTACGTTTGTTTAATCCAGATTTCACTTTATTATCCAACTTTCGGGACTTTTGTTGGGACTATCCAACCTTTGGTGGGACTATCCAACTTTCGGTTGTTAAATCCACATTTAATTTTACTATCCAACTTTCGCTTGGAATATCCAAATTTGGTTTGGATAGTCCATATTTCATTTTACTATCCAATGTTTCGTGGGACTATCCAACTTTCGTTTGGATAATCCAGATGTCATTTTACTATCCAACCATTGGTGGGACTATCCAACCTTCTTCGTGACTATCCAAGATTTGTTTTGGATGATCCAGATTTCATGTTACTATCCAACCTTTGTTGGGACTATCCAACTTTCGGTTGGATAATCCGGATTTCATGTTACTTTCCAACCTTCAATTGGACTATCCAACTTTCGTTTTGGATAATCCAGATTTCTTGTTACTATCCAACCTTTGGTGGGACTATCCAACTTTCGGTTGTTTAATCCAGATTTCATTTTATTATCCAGCCTTTGGTGAGACTATCCAGCTTTCAGTTGTTTAATCCACATTTCATTTTACAATCCAACCTTCGCTTGGGATATCCAGCTTTGGTTTGGATAGTCCATATTTCATTTTACTATCCAACCTTTAGTGGGACTATCCAACTTTCGGTTTGATAATCCAGATTTAATTTTACTATCCAACCTTTGTTGGGACTATCCAACTTTCGGTTGTTTAATCCGGATTTCATGTTACTTTCCAACCTTCAATTGGACTATCCAACTTTCGTTTGGATAATCCAGATTTCAAGTTACTTTCCAACATTCAATTGGACTATCCAACCTTCTTCGGGACTATCCAACCTTCGTTTTGGATAATCCATATTTCATGTTACTATCCAACCTTTGTTGGGACTATCCAACTTTCGGTTGTTTAATCCGGATTTCATGTTACTTTCCAACCTTCAATTGGACTATCCAACTTTCGTTTTGGATAATCCAGATTTCATGTTACTATCCAACCTTTGTTGGGACTATCCAGCTTTCGGTTGGATAATCCATATTTTATTTAACTATCCAACCTTTGGTGGGACTATCCAATTTTCGGTTGTTTAATCCAGATTTAATTTTATTATCCAACCTTTGGTGGAACTATCCAACTTTAAGGTTGTTTAATCCAAATTCCATTTTACTATCCAACCTTTGGTGGGACTATGCAACTTTCGGTTGGATAGTCCATATTTCATTTTACTATCCAACCCTTAGTGGGACCATCTAACTTTCGTTTGGATAATCCAGTTTTCTTGTTACTTTCCAACCTTCAATTGGACTATCCAACCTTCTTTGGGACTATCCAACTTTCGTTTTGGATAATACAGATTTCATGTTACTATCCAACCTTTGTTAGGACTATCCAACTTTCGGTAGGATAATCCAGATTTCATTTTACTATCCAGCCTTTGGTGGGAGTATCCAACTTTCGGTAGGATAATCCAGATTTCATTTTACTATCCAACCTTTGGTGGGACCATCCATCTTTCGTTTGGATAATCCAGTTTTCTTATTACTTTACAACCTTCAATTGGACTATCCAACCTTCTTTGGGACTATCCAACTTTCGTTTTGGATAATCCAGAATTCATGTTACTATCCAACCTTTGTTGGGACTCTCCAACTTTTAATTGTTTAATCCACATTTCGTTATCCTATCCAACCTTCGCTTGGAATATCCAAATTTGGTTTGGATAGTCCATATTTCATTTCACTATCCAATGTTTGGTGGCACTATCCAACTTTCGTTTGGATAGTCTATATTTCATTTTACTATCCAACCTTGGGTGGGACCATCCAACTTCCATTTTACTATCCAGCTTTTGGTGGGACGATCCAAATTACGTTTGTTTAATCCAGATTTCACTTTATTATCCAACTTTCGGGACTTTTGTTGGGACTATCCAACCTTTGGTGGGACTATCCAACTTTCGGTTGTTAAATCCACATTTAATTTTACTATCCAACCTTCGCTTGGAATATCCAAATTTGGTTTGGATAGTACATATTTCATTTTACTATCCAATGTTTGGTGGGACTATCCAACTTTCGTTTGGATAATCCAGATGTCATTTTACTATCCAACCATTGGTGGGACTTTCCAACCTTCTTCGTGACTATCCAAGATTTGTTTTGGATGATCCAGATTTCATGTTACTATCCAACCTTTGTTGGGACTATCCAACTTTCGGTTGGATAATCCTGATTTCATGTTACTTTCCAACCTTCAATTGGACTATCCAACTTTCGTTTTGGATAATCCAGATTTCTTGTTACTATCCAACCTTTGGTGGGACTATCCAACTTTCGGTTGTTTAATCCAGATTTCATTTTATTATCCAGCCTTTGGTGTGACTATCCAGCTTTCGGTTGTTTAATCCACATTTAATTTTACAATCCAACCTTCGCTTGGGATATCCAGCTTTGGTTTGGATAGTCCATATTTCATTTTACTATCCAACCTTTAGTGGGACTATCCAACTTTCGGTTTGATAATCCAGATTTAATTTTACTATCCAACCTTTGTTGGGACTATCCAACTTTCGGTTGTTTAATCCGGATTTCATGTTACTTTCCAACCTTCAATTGGACTATCCAACCTTCTTCGGGACTATCCAACCTTCGTTTTGGATAATCCATATTTCATGTTACTATCCAACCTTTGTTGGGACTATCCAGCTTTCGGTTGGATAATCCATATTTTATTTAACTATCCAACCTTTGGTGGGAGTATCCAACTTTCGGTAGGATAATCCAGATTTCATTTTACTATCCAACCTTTGGTGGGACCATCCATCTTTCGTTTGGATAATCCAGTTTTCTTATTACTTTACAACCTTCAATTGGACTATCCAACCTTCTTTGGGACTATCCAACTTTCGTTTTGGATAATCCAGATTTCATGTTACTATCCAACCTTTGTTGGGACTCTCCAACTTTCAATTGTTTAATCCACATTTCGTTATCCTATCCAACCTTCGCTTGGAATATCCAAATTTGGTTTGGATAGTCCATATTTCATTTCACTATCCAATGTTTGGTGGCACTATCCAACTTTCGTTTGGATAGTCTATATTTCATTTTACTATCCAACCTTGGGTGGGACCATCCAACTTCCATTTTACTATCCAGCTTTTGGTGGGACGATCCAAATTACGTTTGTTTAATCCAGATTTCACTTTATTATCCAACTTTCGGGACTTTTGTTGGGACTATCCAACCTTTGGTGGGACTATCCAACTTTCGGTTGTTAAATCCACATTTAATTTTACTATCCAACCTTCGCTTGGAATATCCAAATTTGGTTTGGATAGTACATATTTCATTTTACTATCCAATGTTTCGTGGGACTATCCAACTTTCGTTTGGATAATCCAGATGTCATTTTACTATCCAACCATTGGTGGGACTATCCAACCTTCTTCGTGACTATCCAAGATTTGTTTTGGATGATCCAGATTTCATGTTACTATCCAACCTTTGTTGGGACTATCCAACTTTCGGTTGGATAATCCGGATTTCATGTTACTTTCCAACCTTCAATTGGACTATCCAACTTTCGTTTTGGATAATCCAGATTTCTTGTTACTATCCAACCTTTGGTGGGACTATCCAACTTTCGGTTGTTTAATCCAGATTTCATTTTATTATCCAGCCTTTGGTGAGACTATCCAGCTTTCGGTTGTTTAATCCACATTTAATTTTACAATCCAACCTTCGCTTGGGATATCCAGCTTTGGTTTGGATAGTCCATATTTCATTTTACTATCCAACCTTTAGTGGGACTATCCAACTTTCGGTTTGATAATCCAGATTTAATTTTACTATCCAACCTTTGTTGGGACTATCCAACTTTCGGTTGTTTAATCCGGATGTCATGTTACTTTCCAACCTTCAATTGGACTATCCAACTTTCGTTTTGGATAATCCAGATTTCATGTTAATATCCAACCTTTGCTTGGAATATTAAACTTTGTTTTGGATAGTCCATATTTCATTTTACTATCCAACCTTTGTTGGGACTATCCAGCTTTCGGTTGGATAATCCATATTTTATTTAACTATCCAACCTTTGGTGGGAGTATCCAACTTTCGGTAGGATAATCCAGATTTCATTTTACTATCCAACCTTTGGTGGGACCATCCATCTTTCGTTTGGATAATCCAGTTTTCTTATTACTTTACAACCTTCAATTGGACTATCCAACCTTCTTTGGGACTATCCAACTTTCGTTTTGGATAATCCAGATTTCATGTTACTATCCAACCTTTGTTGGGACTCTCCAACTTTCAATTGTTTAATCCACATTTCGTTATCCTATCCAACCTTCGCTTGGAATATCCAAATTTGGTTTGGATAGTCCATATTTCATTTCACTATCCAATGTTTGGTGGCACTATCCAACTTTCGTTTGGATAGTCTATATTTCATTTTACTATCCAACCTTGGGTGGGACCATCCAACTTCCATTTTACTATCCAGCTTTTGGTGGGACGATCCAAATTACGTTTGTTTAATCCAGATTTCACTTTATTATCCAACTTTCGGGACTTTTGTTGGGACTATCCAACCTTTGGTGGGACTATCCAACTTTCGGTTGTTTAATCCACATTTAATTTTACTATCCAACCTTCGCTTGGAATATCCAAATTTGGTTTGGATAGTACATATTTCATTTTACTATCCAATGTTTCGTGGGACTATCCAACTTTCGTTTGGATAATCCAGATGTCATTTTACTATCCAACCATTGGTGGGACTATCCAACCTTCTTCGTGACTATCCAAGATTTGTTTTGGATGATCCAGATTTCATGTTACTATCCAACCTTTGTTGGGACTATCCAACTTTCGGTTGGATAATCCGGATTTCATGTTACTTTCCAACCTTCAATTGGACTATCCAACTTTCGTTTTGGATAATCCAGATTTCTTGTTACTATCCAACCTTTGGTGGGACTATCCAACTTTCGGTTGTTTAATCCAGATTTCATTTTATTATCCAGCCTTTGGTGAGACTATCCAGCTTTCGGTTGTTTAATCCACATTTAATTTTACAATCCAACCTTCGCTTGGGATATCCAGCTTTGGTTTGGATAGTCCATATTTCATTTTACTATCCAACCTTTAGTGGGACTATCCAACTTTCGGTTTGATAATCCAGATTTAATTTTACTATCCAACGTTTGTTGGGACTATCCAACTTTCGGTTGTTTAATCCGGATGTCATGTTACTTTCCAACCTTCAATTGGACTATCCAACTTTCGTTTTGGATAATCCAGATTTCATGTTAATATCCAACCTTTGCTTGGAATATTAAACTTTGTTTTGGATAGTCCATATTTCATTTTACTATCCAACCTTTGTTGGGACTATCCAACTTTCGTTTGGATAATCCAGATTTCAAGTTACTTTCCAACATTCAATTGGACTATCCAACCTTCTTCGGGACTATCCAACCTTCGTTTTGGATAATCCATATTTCATGTTACTATCCAACCTTTGTTGGGACTATCCAGCTTTCGGTTGGATAATCCATATTTTATTTAACTATCCAACCTTTGGTGGGACTATCCAATTTTCGGTTGTTTAATCCAGATTTAATTTTATTATCCAACCTTTGGTGGAACTATCCAACTTTCAGGTTGTTTAATCCACATTTCATTTTACTATCCAACCTTCGATTGGGATATCCAACTTTGGTTTGGATGGTCCAAATTTCATTTTACTATCCAACCTTTGGTGGGACTATGCAACTTTCGGTTGGATAGTTCATATTTCATTTTACTATCCAACCCTTGGTGGGACCATCTAACTTTCGTTTGGATAATCCAGTTTTCTTGTTACTTTCCAACCTTCAATTGGACTATCCAACCTTCTTTGGGACTATCCAACTTTCGCTTTGGATAATACAGATTTCATGTTACTATCCAACCTTTGTTGGGACTATCCAACTTTCGTTAGGATAATCCAGATTTCATTTTACTATCCAGCCTTTGGTGGGAGTATCCAACTTTCGGTAGGATATTCCAGATTTCATTTTACTATCCAACCTTTGGTGGGACCATCCATCTTTCGTTTCGATAATCCAGTTTTCTTATTACTTTACAACCTTCAATTGGACTATCCAACCTTCTTTGGGACTATCCAACTTTCGTTTTGGATAATCCAGATTTCATGTTACTATCCAACCTTTGTTGGGACTCTCCAACTTTCAATTGTTTAATCCACATTTCGTTATCCTATCCAACCTTCGCTTGGAATATCCAAATTTGGTTTGGATAGTCCATATTTCATTTCACTATCCAATGTTTGGTGGCACTATCCAACTTTCGTTTGGATAGTCTATATTTCATTTTACTATCCAACCTTGGGTGGGACCATCCAACTTCCATTTTACTATCCAGCTTTTGGTGGGACGATCCAAATTACGTTTGTTTAATCCAGATTTCACTTTATTATCCAACTTTCGGGACTTTTGTTGGGACTATCCAACCTTTGGTGGGACTATCCAACTTTCGGTTGTTAAATCCACATTTAATTTTACTATCCAACCTTCGCTTCGAATATCCAAATTTGGTTTGGATAGTCCATATTTCATTTTACTATCCAATGTTTCGTGGGACTATCCAACTTTCGTTTGGATAATCCAGATGTCATTTTACTATCCAACCATTGGTGGGACTATCCAACCTTCTTCGTGACTATCCAAGATTTGTTTTGGATGATCCAGATTTCATGTTACTATCCAACCTTTGTTGGGACTATCCAACTTTCGGTTGGATAATCCGGATTTCATGTTACTTTCCAACCTTCAATTGGACTATCCAACTTTCGTTTTGGATAATCCAGATTTCTTGTTACTATCCAACCTTTGGTGGGACTATCCAACTTTCGGTTGTTTAATCCAGATTTAATTTTATTATCCAGCCTTTGGTGAGACTATCCAGCTTTCGGTTGTTTAATCCACATTTCATTTTACAATCCAACCTTCGCTTGGGATATCCAGCTTTGGTTTGGATAGTCCATATTTCATTTTACTATCCAACCTTTAGTGGGACTATCCAACTTTCGGTTTGATAATCCAGATTTAATTTTACTATCCAACCTTTGTTGGGACTATCCAACTTTCGGTTGTTTAATCCGGATTTCATGTTACTTTCCAACCTTCAATTGGACTATCCAACTTTCGTTTTGGATAATCCAGATTTCATGTTAATATCCAACCTTTGCTTGGAATATTAAACTTTGTTTTGGATAGTCCATATTTCATTTTACTATCCAACCTTTGTTGGGACTATCCAACTTTCGTTTGGATAATCCAGATTTCAAGTTACTTTCCAACATTCAATTGGACTATCCAACCTTCTTCGGGACTATCCAACCTTCGTTTTGGATAATCCATATTTCATGTTACTATCCAACCTTTGTTGGGACTATCCAGCTTTCGGTTGGATAATCCATATTTTATTTAACTATCCAACCTTTGGTGGGACTATCCAATTTTCGGTTGTTTAATCCAGATTTAATTTTATTATCCAACCTTTGGTGGAACTATCCAACTTTCAGGTTGTTTTATCCACATTTCATTTTACTATCCAACCTTCGATTGGGATATCCAACTTTGGTTTGGATAGTCCATATTTCATTTTACTATCCAACCCTTGGTGGGACCATCTAACTTTCGTTTGGATAATCCAGTTTTCTTGTTACTTTCCAACCTTCAATTGGACTAT
The DNA here is from genome assembly GCA_037951165.1 of Lophius americanus. NCBI lineage: Eukaryota > Metazoa > Chordata > Actinopteri > Lophiiformes > Lophiidae > Lophius > Lophius americanus. The sequence continues at coordinate 304,069 of JBBDHG010000088.1, read as the reverse complement.
CCAACCTTCTTTGGGACTATCCAACTTTCGTTTTGGATAATACAGATTTCATGTTACTATCCAACCTTTGTTGGGACTATCCAACTTTCGGTAGGATGATCCATATTTCATTTTACCATCCAGCTTTTGGTTGGACTATCCAAATTTCTTTAGTTTAAACCAGATTTCACTTTATTATACAACCTTTGGTGGGACTATCCAACTTTCGGTTGTTTAATCCAGATTTAATTTTATTATCCAACCTTTGGTGGAACTATCCAACTTTTAGGTTGTTTAATCCACATTTCATTTTACTATCCAACCTTCGATTGGGATATCCAACTTTGGTTTGGATGGTCCAAATTTCATTTTACTATCCAACCTTTGGTGGGACCATCTAACTTTCGTTTGGATAATCCAGTTTTCTAGTTACTTTCCAACCTTCAATTGGACTATCCAACCTTCTTTGGGACTATCCAACTTTCGTTTTGGATAATACAGATTTCATGTTACTATCCAACCTTTGTTGGGACTATCCAACTTTCGGTAGAATAATCTAGATTTTATTTTACTATCCAGCCTTTGGTGGGAGTATCCAACTTTCAGTTGTTTAATCCAGATTTTATTTTACTATCCAACCTTTGGTGGGACCATCCATCTTTCGTTTGGATAATCTGGTTTTCTTATTACTTTACAACCTTCAATTGGACTATCCAACCTTCTTTGGGACTATCCAACTTTCTTTTTGGATAATCCAGATTTCATGTTACTATCCAACCTTTGTTGGGACTCTCCAACTTTCGATTGTTTAATCCACATTTCGTTATCCTATCCAACCTTCGCTTGGAATATCCAAATTTGGTTTGGATAGTCCATATTTCATTTCACTATCCAATGTTTGGTGGCACTAACCAACTTTCGTTTGGATAGTCTATATTTCATTTTACTATCCAACCTTTGGTGGGACCTTCCAACTTCCATTTTACTATCCAGCTTTTGGTGGGACGATCCAAATTACGTTTGTTTAATGCAGATTTCACTTTATTATCCAACTTTCGGGACTTTTGTTGGGACTATCCAACCTTTGGTGGGACTATCCAACTTTCGGTTGTTAAATCCACATTTCATTTTACTATCCAACCTTCGCTTGGAATATCCAACTTTCGTTTTGAAAGTCCATATTTCATTTTACTATCCAACCATTGGTGGGACTATCCAACTTTGGTGGGACCATCCATCTTTCATTTGGATAATCCAGTTTTCTTATTACATTACAACCTTCAATTGGACGATCCAACCTTCTTTGGGACTATCCAACTTTAGTTTGGGATAATCCAGATTTCATGTTACTATCCAATTTTTGTTGGGACTATCCAATGTTCGGTTGGATAATCCAGATTTCATTTTACTATCCAGCCTTTGGTGGGACTATCAAACTTTCGGTTATTTAATCTAGATTTCATGTTACTTTCCAACCTTCAATTGGACTATCCAACCTTCTTTGGGACTATCCAACTTAGATTTTGGATAATCCAGATTTCATTTTACTATCCAACCTTTGGTTGGACTATCCAACTTTCGGTTGTTTAATCCACATTTCATTTTATTATCCAACCTTGGCGGAACTTTACAACTTTCGGTTGTTAAATCCACATTTCGTTTTACTATCCAACCTTCAATTGGGATATCCAACTATCGTTTGGATAATCCATATTTCATTTTACTGTCAAACCTTTGGTTGGACTATCCAACGTTCTTCGGGACTTTTGGATAATCCAGATTTCATGTTACTATCGAACCTTTGTTGGGACTATCCAGCTTTCGGTTGGATAATCCATATTTAAAGTTACTATCCAACCTTTGTTGGGACTATCCAACTTTCGGTTGATTAATCCAGATTTCATGTTACTTTCCAACCTTCAATTGGACTATCTAACTTTCGTTTTGGATAATCCAGATTTCATGTTAATATCCAAACTTTGCTATGAAACTCCAAATTTCATTTTACTATCCAACCATTGGTGAGACTATCCAACTTTGGTGGGACTATCCATCTTTCGTTTGGATAATCCAGTTTTCTTATTACAATACAACCTTCAATTGGACTATCCAACCTTCTTTGGGACTATCCAACTTTCGATTGTTTAATCCACATTTCGTTATCCTATCCAACCTTCGCTTGGAATATCCAAATTTGGTTTGGATAGTCCATATTTCATTTCACTATCCAATGTTTGGTGGCACTATCCAACTTTCGTTTGGATAGTCTATATTTCATTTTAGTATCCAACCTTTGGTGGGACCTTCCAACTTCCATTTTACTATCCAGCTTTTGGTGGGACGATCCAAATTACGTTTGTTTAATGCAGATTTCACTTTATTATCCAACTTTCGGGACTTTTGTTGGGACTATCCAACCTTTGGTGGGACTATCCAACTTTCGGTTGTTAAATCCACATTTCATTTTACTATCCAACCTTCGCTTGGAATATCCAACTTTCGTTTTGAAAGTCCATATTTCATTTTACTATCCAACCATTGGTGGGACTATCCAACTTTGGTGGGACCATCCATCTTTCATTTGGATAATCCAGTTTTCTTATGACATTACAACCTTCAATTGGACGATCCAACCTTCTTTGGGACTATCCAACTTTAGTTTGGGATAATCCAGATTTCATGTTACTATCCAATTTTTGTTGGGACTATCCAATGTTCGGTTGGATAATCCAGATTTCATTTTACTATCCAGCCTTTGGTGGGACTATCAAACTTTCGGTTATTTAATCTAGATTTCATGTTACTTTCCAACCTTCAATTGGACTATCCAACCTTCTTTGGGACTATCCAACTTAGATTTTGGATAATCCAGATTTCATTTTACTATCCAACCTTTGGTTGGACTATCCAACTTTCGGTTGTTTAATCCACATTTCATTTTATTATCCAACCTTGGCGGAACTTTACAACTTTCGGTTGTTAAATCCACATTTCATTTTACTATGCAACCTTCGCTTGGAATATCCAACTTTGGTTTGGATAGTCCATATTTCATGTTACTATCCAACCTTTGTTGGGACTATCCAGCTTTCGGTTGTTTAATCCACATTTCGTTTTACTATCCAACCTTCAATTGGGATATCCAACTATCGTTTGGATAATCCATATTTCATTTTACTGTCAAACCTTTGGTTGGACTATCCAACGTTCTTCGGGACTTTTGGATAATCCAGATTTCATGTTACTATCGAACCTTTGTTGGGACTATCCAGCTTTCGGTTGGATAATCCATATTTAAAGTTACTATCCAACCTTTGTTGGGATTATCCAACTTTCGGTTGATTAATCCAGATTTCATGTTACTTTCCAACCTTCAATTGGACTATCTAACTTTCGTTTTGGATAATCCAGATTTCATGTTAATATCCAAACTTTGCTATGAAACTCCAAATTTCATTTTACTATCCAACCATTGGTGAGACTATCCAACTTTGGTGGGACTATCCATCTTTCGTTTGGATAATCCAGTTTTCTTATTACAATACAACCTTCAATTGGACTATCCAACCTTCTTTGGGACTATCCAACTTTCGTTTTGGATAATCCAGATTTCATGTTACTATCCAACTTTTGTTGGGACTATCCAATGTTCGGTTGGATAATCCATATTTCATGTTACTATCCAACCTTTGTTGGGACTATCCAATTTTCGGTTTGATAATCCAGATTTCATGTTACTAACCAACCTTTGGTTGGACTATCCAACTTTCGGTTGTTTAATCCACATTTCATTTTATTATCCAACCTTGGCGGAACTTTACAACTTTCGGTTGTTTAATCCACATTTCATTTTACTATCCAACCTTCAATTGGGATATCCATCTTTCGTTTGGATAATCCATATTTCATTTTACTATCAAACCTTTGGTTGGACTATCCAACCTTCTTCGGGACTATCCAACCTTCATTTGGATAATCCATATTTCATTTTACTATCAAACCTTTGGTTGGACTATCCAACCTTCTTCGGGACTATCCAACCTTCGTTTTGGATAATCCAGATTTCATGTTACTATCGAACCTTTGTTGGGACTATCCAGCTTTCGGTTGGATAATCCATATTTAAAGTTACTATCCAACCTTTGTTGGGACTATCCAACTTTCGGTTTGATAATCCAGATTTCATGTTACTATCCAACCTTTGGTTGGACTATCCAACTTTCGGTTGTTTAATCCACATTTCATTTTATTATCCAACCTTGGCGGAACTTTACAACTTTCGGTTGTTTAATCCACATTTCATTTTACTATCCAACCTTCAATTGGGATATCCATCTTTCGTTTGGATAATCCATATTTCATTTTACTATCAAACCTTTGGTTGGACTATCCAACCTTCTTCGGGACTATCCAACCTTCGTTTGGATAATCCATATTTCATTTTACTATCAAACCTTTGGTTGGACTATCCAACCTTCTTCGGGACTATCCAACCTTCGTTTTGGATAATCCAGATTTCATGTTACTATCGAACCTTTGTTGGGACTATCCAGCTTTCGGTTGGATAATCCATATTTAAAGTTACTATCCAACCTTTGTTGGGACTATCCAACTTTCGGTTTGATAATCCAGATTTCATGTTACTATCCAACCTTTGGTTGGACTATCCAACTTTCGGTTGTTTAATCCACATTTCATTTTATTATCCAACCTTGGCGGAACTTTACAACTTTCGGTTGTTTAATCCACATTTCATTTTACTATCCAACCTTCAATTGGGATATCCATCTTTCGTTTGGATAATCCATATTTCATTTTACTATCAAACCTTTGGTTGGACTATCCAACCTTCTTCGGGACTATCCAACCTTCGTTTGGATAATCCATATTTCATTTTACTATCAAACCTTTGGTTGGACTATCCAACCTTCTTCGGGACTATCCAACCTTCGTTTTGGATAATCCAGATTTCATGTTACTATCGAACCTTTGTTGGGACTATCCAGCTTTCGGTTGGATAATCCATATTTAAAGTTACTATCCAACCTTTGTTGGGACTATCCAACTTTCGGTTGTTTAATCCAGATTTCATGTTACTTTCCAACCTTCAATTGGACTATCTAACTTTCAGATTTCATGTTAATATCCAACCTTTACTTGGAAAGTCCATATTTCATTTTAATATCCAACCATTGGTGGGACTATCCAACTTTGGTGGGACCATCCATCTTTCGTTTGGATAATCCAGTTTTCTTATTACATTACAACCTTCAATTGGACTATCCAACCTTCTTTGGGATTATCCATCTTTCGTTTTGGATAATCCAGATTTCATGTTACTATCCAACTTTTGTTGGGACTATCCAAAGTTCGGTTGGATAATCCATATTTCATGTTACTATCCAACCTTTGTTGGGACTATCCAACTTTCGGTTTGATAATCCAGATTTTGTTTTACTATCCAGCCTTTGGTGGGACTATGCAACTTTCGGTTGGATAGTCCATATTTCATTTTACTATCCAACCTTCAATTGGAATATCCAACTTTGGTTTGGATAGTCCAGATTTAATTTTACTATCCAGCCTTTGGTGGGACAATCCAACTTTCGGTTGTTTAATCCAGATTTCTTGTAACTTTCCAACATTCAATTGGACTATCCAACCTTCTTTGGGACTATCCAACTTTCGTTTGGATAGCCCATATTTCCTTTTACTGTCCAACCTTTGGTGGGACCATCCAACTTTGAATTGGATAATCCAGTTTTCTTGTTACTTTCCAACCTTCTTTGGGACTATCCAACTTTTGTTTTGGACATTCCAGATTTCATGTTACTATCCAACGTTTGGTGGGATTATCCAACTTTAGGTTGGATAATCCAGATTTCATTTTACTATCCAGCCTTTGGTGGGACAATCCAACTTTCCGTTGTTTAATCCAGATTACATTTTACTATCCAACCTTCAATTGGGATATCCAACTTTGGTTTGGATAGTCCATATTTCATTTTACTATCCAAAATTTGGTGGGACCATACAACTTTCGTTTGGCTAATCCAGTTTTCTTGTTACTTTCCAACCTTCAATTGGACGATCCAACTTTCGTTTTGGATAATCCAGATTTCATGTTACTATCCAACCTTTGTTGGGACTATCCAACTTTCGGTTGTTTATTCCAAGTTTTATTTTATTATCATATGTTTGGTGGGACTATCCAACTTTCGGTTGTTTATTCCACATTTCATTTTACTATTCAATGTTTGGTGGGACTATCCAACTTTCGTTTGGATAATCCAGATTTAATTTACTATCCAACCTTTGTTGGGACTATCCAACTTTCGGTTGTTTAATCCAGATTTCATGTTACTTTCCAACCTTCAATTGGACTATCCAACTTTCGTTTTGGATAATCCAGATTTCATGTTAATATCCAACCTTTGCTTGGAATATTACACTTTGTTTTGGATAGTCCATATTTCATTTTACTATCCAACCTTTGTTGGGACTATCCAGCTTTCGGTGGGACTATCCAACTTTCGGTTGTTAAATCCACATTTCATTTTACTATCCAACCTTCGCTTGGAATATCTAACTTTCGTTTGGAAAGTCCTTATTTCATTTTACTATCCAACCATTGGTGGGACTATCCAACTTTGGTGGGACCATCCATCTTTCATTTGGATAATCCAGTTTTCTTATTACATTACAACCTTCAATTGGACGATCCAACCTTCTTTGGGACTATCCAACTTTAGTTTTGGATAATCCAGATTTCATGTTACTATCCAATTTTTGTTGGGACTATCCAATGTTCGGTTGGATAATCCAGATTTCATTTTACTATCCAGCCTTTGGTGGGACTATCCAACTTTCGGTTGGATAATCCATATTTCATGTCGCTATCCAACCTTTGTTGGGACTATCCAACTTTCGGTTGTTTAATCCAGATTTCATGTTACTTTCCAACCTTCAATTGGACTATCCAACTTTCGTTTTGGATAATCCAGATTTCATGTTGCTATCCAACCTTTGCTTCGAATATTAAACTTTGGTTAGGATAGTCCATATTTCATTTTACTATCCAATGTTTGGTGGGACTATCAAACTTTTGTTTGGATAATCTATATTTCATTTTACTATCCAACCATTGGTGGGACTATCCAACTTTGGTGGTAACATCCATGTTTCGTTTGGATAATCCAGTTTTCTTATTACATTACAACCTTCAATTGGACTATCCAACCTTCTTTGGGACTATCCAACTTTCGTTTTGCATAATCCAGATTTCATGTTACTATCCAACTTTTGTTGGGACTATCCAATATTCGGTTTGATAATCCATATTTCATGTTACTATCCAACCTTTTTTGGGAATATCCAACTTTCGGTTTGATAATCCAGATTTAATTTTACTATCCAACCTTTGTTGGGACTATCCAACTTTCAGTTGTTTATTCCAGATTTCATGTTACTTTCCAACCTTCAATTGGACTATCCAACTTTCGTTTTGGATAATCCAGATTTCATGTTAATATCCAACCTTTGCTTGGAATATTACACTTTGTTTTGGATAGTCCATATTTCATTTTACTATCCAACCTTTGTTGGGACTATCCAGCTTTCGGTTGGATAATCCAGATTTCATGTTACTATCCAACCTTTGTTGGGACTCTCCAACTTTCAATTGTTTAATCCACATTTCGTTATCCTATCCAACCTTCGCTTGGAATATCCAAATTTGGTTTGGATAGTCCATATTTCATTTCACTATCCAATGTTTGGTGGCACTATCCAACTTTCGTTTGGATAGTCTATATTTCATTTTACTATCCAACCTTGGGTGGGACCATCCAACTTCCATTTTACTATCCAGCTTTTGGTGGGACGATCCAAATTACGTTTGTTTAATCCAGATTTCACTTTATTATCCAACTTTCGGGACTTTTGTTGGGACTATCCAACCTTTGGTGGGACTATCCAACTTTCGGTTGTTAAATCCACATTTCATTTTACTATCCAACCTTCGCTTGGAATATCCAACTTTCGTTTGGAAAGTCCTTATTTCATTTTACTATCCAACCATTGGTGGGACTATCCAACTTTGGAGGGACCATCCATCTTTCACTTGGATAATCCAGTTTTCTTATTACATTACAACCTTCAATTGGACGATCCAACCTTCTTTGGGACTATCCAACTTTAGTTTTGGATAATCCAGATTTCATGTTACAATCCAATTTTTGTTGGGACTATCCAATGTTCGGTTGGATAATCCATATTTCATGTTACTATCCAACCTTTGTTGGGACTATCCAACTTTCGGTTGTTTAATCCAGATTTCATGTTGCTATCCAACCTTTGCTTCGAATATTAAACTTTGGTTAGGATAGTCCATATTTCATTTTACTATCCAATGTTTGGTGGGACTATCAAACTTTCGTTTGGAAAATCTATATTTCATTTTACTATCCAACTTTTGTTGGGACTATCCAATATTCGGTTGGATAATCCATATTTCATGTTACTATCCAACCTTTTTTGGGACTATCCAACTTTCGGTTTGATAATCCAGATTTAATTTTACTATCCAACCTTTGTTGGGACTATCCAACTTTCAGTTGTTTATTCCAGATTTCATGTTACTTTCCAACCTTCAATTGGACTATCCAACTTTCGTTTTGGATAATCCATATTTCATTTTACTATCCAACCTTTGTTGGGACTATCCAGCTTTCGGTTGGATAATCCAGATTTCATGTTACTATCCAACCTTTGTTGGGACTATCCAACTTTCGGTTGTTTAATACAGATTTCATGTTACTTTCCAACCTTCAATTGGACTATCCAACTTTCGTTTTGGATAATCCAGATTTCATGTTGCTATCCAACCTTTGCTTTGAATATTAAACTTTGGTTAGGATAGTCCATATTTCATTTTACTATCCAATGTTTGGTGGGACTATCAAACTTTTGTTTGGATAATCCATATTTCATTTTACTATCCAACCATTGGTGGGACTATCCAACTTTGGTGGTACCATCCATCTTTCGTTTGGATAATCCAGTTTTCTTATTACATTACAACCTTCAATTGGACTATCCAACCTTCTTTGGGACTATCCAACTTTCGTTTTGCATAATCCAGATTTAATTTTACTATCCAACCTTTGTTGGGACTATCCAACTCTCAGTTGTTTATTCCAGATTTCATGTTACTTTCCAACCTTCAATTGGACTATCCAACTTTCGTTTTGGATAATCCAGATTTCATGTTAATATCCAACCTTTGCTTGGAATATTACACTTTGTTTTGGATAGTCCATATTTCATTTTACTATCCAACCTTTGTTGGGACTATCCAGCTTTCGGTTGGATAATCCAGATTTCATGTTACTATCCAACCTTTGTTGGGACTCTCCAACTTTCAATTGTTTAATCCACATTTCGTTATCCTATCCAACCTTCGCTTGGAATATCCAAATTTGGTTTGGATAGTCCATATTTCATTTCACTATCCAATGTTTGGTGGCACTATCCAACTTTCGTTTGGATAGTCTATATTTCATTTTATTATCCAACCTTGGGTGGGACCATCCAACTTCCATTTTACTATCCAGCTTTTGGTGGGACGATCCAAATTACGTTTGTTTAATCCAGATTTCACTATATTATCCAACTTTCGGGACTTTTGTTGGGACTATCCAACCTTTGGTGGGACTATCCAACTTTCGGTTGTTAAATCCACATTTCATTTTACTATCCAACCTTCGCTTGGAATATCTAACTTTCGTTTGGAAAGTCCTTATTTCATTTTACTATCCAACCATTGGTGGGACTATCCAACTTTGGTGGGACCATCCATCTTTCATTTGGATAATCCAGTTTTCTTATTACATTACAACCTTCAATTGGACGATCCAACCTTCTTTGGGACTATCCAACTTTAGTTTTGGATAATCCAGATTTCATGTTACTATCCAATTTTTGTTGGGACTATCCAATGTTCGGTTGGATAATCCAGATTTCATTTTACTATCCAGCCTTTGGTGGGACTATCCAACTTTCGGTTGGATAATCCATATTTCATGTCGCTATCCAACCTTTGTTGGGACTATCCAACTTTCGGTTGTTTAATCCAGATTTCATGTTACTTTCCAACCTTCAATTGGACTATCCAACTTTCGTTTTGGATAATCCAGATTTCATGTTGCTATCCAACCTTTGCTTCGAATATTAAACTTTGGTTAGGATAGTCCATATTTCATTTTACTATCCAATGTTTGGTGGGACTATCAAACTTTTGTTTGGATAATCTATATTTCATTTTACTATCCAACCATTGGTGGGACTATCCAACTTTGGTGGTAACATCCATCTTTCGTTTGGATAATCCAGTTTTCTTATTACATTACAACCTTCAATTGGACTATCCAACCTTCTTTGGGACTATCCAACTTTCGTTTTGCATAATCCAGATTTCATGTTACTATCCAACTTTTGTTGGGACTATCCAATATTCGGTTTGATAATCCATATTTCATGTTACTATCCAACCTTTTTTGGGAATATCCAACTTTCGGTTTGATAATCCAGATTTAATTTTACTATCCAACCTTTGTTGGGACTATCCAACTTTCAGTTGTTTATTCCAGATTTCATGTTACTTTCCAACCTTCAATTGGACTATCCAACTTTCGTTTTGGATAATCCAGATTTCATGTTAATATCCAACCTTTGCTTGGAATATTACACTTTGTTTTGGATAGTCCATATTTCATTTTACTATCCAACCTTTGATGGGACTATCCAGCTTTCGGTTGGATAATCCAGATTTCATGTTACTATCCAACCTTTGTTGGGACTCTCCAACTTTCAATTGTTTAATCCACATTTCGTTATCCTATCCAACCTTCGCTTGGAATATCCAAATTTGGTTTGGATAGTCCATATTTCATTTCACTATCCAATGTTTGGTGGCACTATCCAACTTTCGTTTGGATAGTCTATATTTCATTTTACTATCCAACCTTGGGTGGGACCATCCAACTTCCATTTTACTATCCAGCTTTTGGTGGGACGATCCAAATTACGTTTGTTTAATCCAGATTTCACTTTATTATCCAACTTTCGGGACTTTTGTTGGGACTATCCAACCTTTGGTGGGACTATCCAACTTTCGGTTGTTAAATCCACATTTCATTTTACTATCCAACCTTCGCTTGGAATATCCAACTTTCGTTTGGAAAGTCCTTATTTCATTTTACTATCCAACCATTGGTGGGACTATCCAACTTTGGAGGGACCATCCATCTTTCACTTGGATAATCCAGTTTTCTTATTACATTACAACCTTCAATTGGACGATCCAACCTTCTTTGGGACTATCCAACTTTAGTTTTGGATAATCCAGATTTCATGTTACAATCCAATTTTTGTTGGGACTATCCAATGTTCGGTTGGATAATCCATATTTCATGTTACTATCCAACCTTTGTTGGGACTATCCAACTTTCGGTTGTTTAATCCAGATTTCATGTTACTTTCCAACCTTCAATTGGACTATCCAACTTTCGTTTTGGATAATCCAGATTTCATGTTGCTATCCAACCTTTGCTTCGAATATTAAACTTTGGTTAGGATAGTCCATATTTCATTTTACTATCCAATGTTTGGTGGGACTATCAAACTTTCGTTTGGAAAATCTATATTTCATTTTACTATCCAACTTTTGTTGGGACTATCCAATATTCGGTTGGATAATCCATATTTCATGTTACTATCCAACCTTTTTTGGGACTATCCAACTTTCGGTTTGATAATCCAGATTTAATTTTACTATCCAACCATTGGTGGGACTATCCAACTTTGGAGGGACCATCCATCTTTCACTTGGATAATCCAGTTTTCTTATTACATTACAACCTTCAATTGGACGATCCAACCTTCTTTGGGACTATCCAACTTTAGTTTTGGATAATCCAGATTTCATGTTACAATCCAATTTTTGTTGGGACTATCCAATGTTCGGTTGGATAATCCATATTTCATGTTACTATCCAACCTTTGTTGGGACTATCCAACTTTCGGTTGTTTAATCCAGATTTCATGTTACTTTCCAACCTTCAATTGGACTATCCAACTTTCGTTTTGGATAATCCAGATTTCATGTTGCTATCCAACCTTTGCTTCGAATATTAAACTTTGGTTAGGATAGTCCATATTTCATTTTACTATCCAATGTTTGGTGGGACTATCAAACTTTCGTTTGGAAAATCTATATTTCATTTTACTATCCAACTTTTGTTGGGACTATCCAATATTCGGTTGGATAATCCATATTTCATGTTACTATCCAACCTTTTTTGGGACTATCCAACTTTCGGTTTGATAATCCAGATTTAATTTTACTATCCAACCTTTGTTGGGACTATCCAACTTTCAGTTGTTTATTCCAGATTTCATGTTACTTTCCAACCTTCAATTGGACTATCCAACTTTCGTTTTGGATAATCCAGATTTCATGTTAATATCCAACCTTTGCTTGGAATATTACACTTTGTTTTGGATAGTCCATATTTCATTTTACTATCCAACCTTTGTTGGGACTATCCAGCTTTCGGTTGGATAATCCAGATTTCATGTTACTATCCAACCTTTGTTGGGACTATCCAACTTTCGGTTGTTTAATCCAGATTTCATGTTACTTTCCAACCTTCAATTGGACTATCCAACTTTCGTTTTGGATAATCCAGATTTCATGTTGCTATCCAACCTTTGCTTCGAATATTAAACTTTGGTTAGGATAGTCCATATTTCATTTTACTATCCAATGTTTGGTGGGACTATCAAACTTTCGTTTGGATAATCCATATTTCATTTTACTATCCAACCATTGGTGGGACTATCCAACTTTGGTGGTACCATCCATCTTTCGTTTGGATAATCCAGTTTTCTTATTACATTACAACCTTCAATTGGACTATCCAACCTTCTTTGGGACTATCCAACTTTCGTTTTGCATAATCCAGATTTCATGTTACTATCCAACTTTTGTTGGGACTATCCAATATTCGGTTGGATAATCCATATTTTAAGGTTACTATCCAACCTTTTTTGGGACTATCCAACTTTCGGTTTGATAATCCAGATTTAATTTTACTATCCAACCTTTGTTGGGACTATCCAACTTTCAGTTGTTTATTCCAGATTTCATGTTACTTTCCAACCTTCAATTGGACTATCCAACTTTCGTTTTGGATAATCCAGATTTCATGTTAATATCCAACCTTTGCTTGGAATATTACACTTTGTTTTGGATAGTCCATATTTCATTTTACTATCCAACCTTTGTTGGGACTATCCAGCTTTCGGTTGGATAATCCAGATTTCATGTTACTATCCAACCTTTGTTGGGACTCTCCAACTTTCAATTTTTTAATCCACATTTCGTTATCCTATCCAACCTTTGTTTGGAATATCCAAATTTGGTTTGGATAGTCCATATTTCATTACACTATCCAATGTTTGGTGGCACTATCCAACTTTCGTTTGGATAGTCTATATTTCATTTTACTATCCAACCTTGGGTGGGACCATCCAACTTCCATTTTACTATCCAGCTTTTGGTGGGACCATCCAAATTACGTTTGTTTAATCCAGATTTCACTTTATTATCCAACTTTCGGGACTTTTGTTGGGACTATCCAACCTTTGGTGGGACTATCCAACTTTCGGTTGTTAAATCCACATTTCATTTTACTATCCAACTTTCGCTTGGAATATCCAACTTTCGTTTGGAAAGTCCTTATTTCATTTTACTATCCAACCATTGGTGGGACTATCCAACTTTGGAGGGACCATCCATCTTTCACTTGGATAATCCAGTTTTCTTATTACATTACAACCTTCAATTGGACGATCCAACCTTCTTTGGGACTATCCAACTTTAGTTTTGGATAATCCAGATTTCATGTTACAATCCAATTTTTGTTGGGACTATCCAATGTTCGGTTGGATAATCCATCTTTCATGTTACTATCCAACCTTTGTTGGGACTATCCAACTTTCGGTTGTTTAATCCAGATTTCATGTTACTTTCCAACCTTCAATTGGACTATCCAACTTTCGTTTTGGATAATCCAGATTTCATGTTGCTATCCAACCTTTGCTTCGAATATTAAACTTTGGTTAGGATAGTCCATATTTCATTTTACTATCCAATGTTTGGTGGGACTATCAAACTTTCGTTTGGAAAATCTATATTTCATTTTACTATCCAACTTTTGTTGGGACTATCCAATATTCGGTTGGATAATCCATATTTCATGTTACTATCCAACCTTTTTTGGGACTATCCAACTTTCGGTTTGATAATCCAGATTTAATTTTACTATCCAACCATTGGTGGGACTATCCAACTTTGGAGGGACCATCCATCTTTCACTTGGATAATCCAGTTTTCTTATTACATTACAACCTTCAATTGGACGATCCAACCTTCTTTGGGACTATCCAACTTTAGTTTTGGATAATCCAGATTTCATGTTACAATCCAATTTTTGTTGGGACTATCCAGCTTTCGGTTGGATAATCCAGATTTCATGTTACTATCCAACCTTTGTTGGGACTATCCAACTTTCGGTTGTTTAATCCAGATTTCATGTTACTTTCCAACCTTCAATTGGACTATCCAACTTTCGTTTTGGATAATCCAGATTTCATGTTGCTATCCAACCTTTGCTTCGAATATTAAACCCTGGTTAGGATAGTCCATATTTCATTTTACTATCCAATGTTTGGTGGGACTATCAAACTTTCGTTTGGAAAATCTATATTTCATTTTACTATCCAACTTTTGTTGGGACTATCCAATATTCGGTTGGATAATCCATATTTCATGTTACTATCCAGCCTTTGGTGGGACTATCCAACTTTCGGTTGGATAATCCATATTTCATGTTACTATCCAACATTTGTGGGGACTATCCAACTTTCGGTTGTTTAATCCAGATTTCATGTTACTTTCCAACCTTCAATTGGACTATCCAACTTTCGTTTTGGATAATCCAGATTTCATGTTGCTATCCAACCTTTGCTTCGAATATTAAACTTTGGTTAGGATAGTCCATATTTCATTTTACTATCCAATGTTTGGTGGGACTATCAAACTTTCGTTTGGATAATCTATATTTCATTTTACTATCCAACCATTGGTGGGACTATCCAACTTTGGTGGTACCATCCATCTTTCGTTTGGATAATCATGTTTTCTTATTACATTACAACCTTCAATTGGACTATCCAACCTTCTTTGGGACTATCCAACTTTCGTTTTGCATAATCCAGATTTCATGTTACTGTCCAACTTTTGTTGGGACTATCCAATATT
Source organism: Lophius americanus (assembly GCA_037951165.1). Classification (NCBI taxonomy): domain Eukaryota; kingdom Metazoa; phylum Chordata; class Actinopteri; order Lophiiformes; family Lophiidae; genus Lophius; species Lophius americanus. Next base: position 288,705 of record JBBDHG010000088.1, on the reverse strand, counting down.
CGGTTGGATAATCCATATTTCATGTTACTATCCAACCTTTTTTGGGACTATCCAACTTTCGGTTTGATAATCCAGATTTAATTTTACTATCCAACCTTTGTTGGGACTATCCAACTTTCAGTTGTTTATTCCAGATTTCATGTTACTTTCCAACCTTCAATTGGACTATCCAACTTTCGTTTTGGATAATCCAGATTTCATGTTAATATCCAACCTTTGCTTGGAATATTACACTTTGTTTTGGATAGTCCATATTTCATTTTACTATCCAACCTTTGTTGGGACTATCCAGCTTTCGGTTGGATAATCCAGATTTCATGTTACTATCCAACTTTTGTTGGGACTCTCCAACTTTCAATTGTTTAATCCACATTTCGTTATCCTATCCAACCTTTGCATGGAATATCCAAATTTGGTTTGGATAGTCCATATTTCATTTCACTATCCAATGTTTGGTGGCACTATCCAACTTTCGTTTGGATAGTCTATATTTCATTTTACTATCCAACCTTGGGTGGGACCATCCAACTTCCATTTTACTATCCAGCTTTTGGTGGGACGATCCAAATTACGTTTGTTTAATCCAGATTTCACTTTATTATCCAACTTTCGGGACTTTTGTTGGGACTATCCAACCTTTGGTGGGACTATCCAACTTTCGGTTGTTAAATCCACATTTCATTTTACTATCCAACTTTCGCTTGGAATATCCAACTTTCGTTTGGAAAGTCCTTATTTCATTTTACTATCCAACCATTGGTGGGACTATCCAACTTTGGTGGGACCATCCATCTTTCATTTGGATAATCCAGTTTTCTTATTACATTACAACCTTCAATTGGACGATCCAACCTTCTTTGGGACTATCCAACTTTAGTTTTGGATAATCCAGATTTCATGTTACTATCCAATTTTTGTTGGGACTATCCAATGTTCGGTTGGATAATCCAGATTTCATTTTACTATCCAGCCTTTGGTGGGACTATCCAACTTTCGGTTGGATAATCCATATTTCATGTTACTATCCAACCTTTGTTGGGACTATCCAACTTTCGGTTGTTTAATCCAGATTTCATGTTACTTTCTAACCTTCAATTGGACTATCCAACTTTCGTTTTGGATAATCCAGATTTCGGGTTGCTATCCAACCATTGCTTCCAATATTAAACTTTGGTTTGGATAGTCCATATTTCATTTTACTATCCAATGTTTGGTGGGACTATCCAACTTTCGTTTGGATAATCCATATTTCATTTTACTATCCAACCATTGGTGGGACTATCCATCTTTGGTGGTACCATCCATCTTTCGTTTGGATAATCCAGTTTTCTTATTACATTACAACCTTCAATTGGACTATCCAACTTTCTTTGGGACTATCCAACTTTCGTTTTGCATAATCCAGATTTCATGTTACTATCCAACTTTTGTTGGGACTATCCAATGTTCGGTTGGATAATCCATATTTCATGTTACTATCCAACCTTTTTTGGGACTATCCAACTTTCGTTTTGGATAATGCAGATTTCATGTTACTATCCAACCTTTGTTGGGACTATCCAACTTTCGGTTTGATAACCCAGATTTAATGTTAATATCAAACCTTTGCTTGGAATATTACACTTTGTTTTGGATAGTCCATATTTCATTCTACTATCCAACCTTTGTTGGGACTATCCAGCTTTCGGTTGGATAATCCAGATTTCATGTTACTATCCAACCTTTGTTGGGACTCTCCAACTTTCAATTGTTTAATCCACATTTCGTTATCCTATCCAACCTTCGCTTGGAATATCCAAATTTGGTTTGGATAGTCCATATTTCATTTCACTATCCAATTTTTGGTGGCACTATCCAACTTTCGTTTGGATAGTCTATATTTCATTTTACTATCCAACCTTGGGTGGGACCATCCAACTTCCATTTTACTATCCAGCTTTTGGTGGGACGATCCAAATTACGTTTGTTTAATCCAGATTTCACTTTATTATCCAACTTTCGGGACTTTTGTTGGGACTATCCAACCTTTGGTGGGACTATCCAACTTTCGGTTGTTAAATCCACATTTCATTTTACTATCCAACCTTCGCTTGGAATATCCAACTTTCGTTTGGAAAGTCCTTATTTCATTTTACTATCCAACCATTGGTGGGACTATCCAACTTTGGAGGGACCATCCATCTTTCACTTGGATAATCCAGTTTTCTTATTACATTACAACCTTCAATTGGACGATCCAACCTTCTTTGGGACTATCCAACTTTAGTTTTGGATAATCCAGATTTCATGTTACTATCCAATTTTTGTTGGGACTATCCAATGTTCGGTTGGATAATCCATATTTCATGTTACTATCCAACCTTTGTTGGGACTATCCAACTTTCGGTTGTTTAATCCAGATTTCATGTTACTTTCCAACCTTCAATTGGACTATCCAACTTTCGTTTTGGATAATCCAGATTTCATGTTGCTATCCAACCTTTGCTTCGAATATTAAACTTTGGTTAGGATAGTCCATATTTCATTTTACTATCCAATGTTTGGTGGGACTATCAAACTTTCGTTTGGAAAATCTATATTTCATTTTACTATCCAACTTTTGTTGGGACTATCCAATATTCGGTTGGATAATCCATATTTCATGTTACTATCCAACCTTTTTTGGGACTATCCAACTTTCGGTTTGATAATCCAGATTTAATTTTACTATCCAACCTTTGTTGGGACTATCCAACTTTCAGTTGTTTATACCAGATTTCATGTTACTTTCCAACCTTCAATTGGACTATCCAACTTTCGTTTTGGATAATCCAGATTTCATGTTAATATCCAACCTTTGCTTGGAATATTACACTTTGTTTTGGATAGTCCATATTTCATTTTACTATCCAACCTTTGTTGGGACTATGCAGCTTTCGGTTGGATAATCCAGATTTCATGTTACTATCCAACCTTTGTTGGGACTATCCAACTTTCGGTTGTTTAATCCAGATTTCATGTTACTTTCCAACCTTCAATTGGACTATCCAACTTTCGTTTTGGATAATCCAGATTTCATGTTGCTATCCAACCTTTGCTTCGAATATTAAACTTTGGTTAGGATAGTCCATATTTCATTTTACTATCCAATGTTTGGTGGGACTATCAAACTTTCGTTTGGATAATCCATATTTCATTTTACTATCCAACCATTGGTGGGACTATCCAACTTTGGTGGTACCATCCATCTTTCGTTTGGATAATCCAGTTTTCTTATTACATTACAACCTTCAATTGGACTATCCAACCTTCTTTGGGACTATCCAACTTTCGTTTTGCATAATCCAGATTTCATGTTACTATCCAACTTTTGTTGGGACTATCCAATATTCGGTTGGATAATCCATATTTTAAGGTTACTATCCAACCTTTTTTGGGACTATCCAACTTTCGGTTTGATAATCCAGATTTAATTTTACTATCCAACCTTTGTTGGGACTATCCAACTTTCAGTTGTTTATTCCAGATTTCATGTTACTTTCCAACCTTCAATTGCACTATCCAACTTTCGTTTTGGATAATCCAGATTTCATGTTGCTATCCAACCTTTGCTTCGAATATTAAACTTTGGTTAGGATAGTCCATATTTCATTTTACTATCCAATGTTTGGTGGGACTATCAAACTTTCGTTTGGAAAATCTATATTTCATTTTACTATCCAACTTTTGTTGGGACTATCCAATATTCGGTTGGATAATCCATATTTCATGTTACTATCCAACCTTTTTTGGGACTATCCAACTTTCAGTTTGATAATCCAGATTTAATTTTACTATCCAACCTTTGTTGGGACTATCCAACTTTCAGTTGTTTATTCCAGATTTCATGTTACTTTCCAACCTTCAATTGGACTATCCAACTTTCGTTTTGGACAATCCAGATTTCATGTTAATATCCAACCTTTGCTTGGAATATTACACTTTGTTTTGGATAGTCCATATTTCATTTTACTATCCAACCTTTGTTGGGACTATGCAGCTTTCGGTTGGATAATCCAGATTTCATGTTACTATCCAACCTTTGTTGGGACTATCCAACTTTCGGTTGTTTAATCCAGATTTCATGTTACTTTCCAACCTTCAATTGGACTATCCAACTTTCGTTTTGGATAATCCAGATTTCATGTTGCTATCCAACCTTTGCTTCGAATATTAAACTTTGGTTAGGATAGTCCATATTTCATTTTACTAATCCAATGTTTGGTGGGACTATCAAACTTTCGTTTGGATAATCCATATTTCATTTTACTATCCAACCATTGGTGGGACTATCCAACTTTGGTGGTACCATCCATCTTTCGTTTGGATAATCCAGTTTTCTTATTACATTACAACCTTCAATTGGACTATCCAACCTTCTTTGGGACTATCCAACTTTCGTTTTGCATAATCCAGATTTCATGTTACTATCCAACTTTTGTTGGGACTATCCAATATTCGGTTGGATAATCCATATTTTAAGGTTACTATCCAACCTTTTTTGGGACTATCCAACTTTCGGTTTGATAATCCAGATTTAATTTTACTATCCAACCTTTGTTGGGACTATCCAACTTTCAGTTGTTTATTCCAGATTTCATGTTACTTTCCAACCTTCAATTGGACTATCCAACTTTCGTTTTGGATAATCCAGATTTCATGTTAATATCCAACCTTTGCTTGGAATATTACACTTTGTTTTGGATAGTCCATATTTCATTTTACTATCCAACCTTTGTTGGGACTATCAAGCTTTCGGTTGGATAATCCAGATTTCATGTTACTATCCAACCTTTGTTGGGACTCTCCAACTTTCAATTTTTTAATCCACATTTCGTTATCCTATCCAACCTTCGTTTGGAATATCCAAATTTGGTTTGGATAGTCCATATTTCATTACACTATCCAATGTTTGGTGGCACTATCCAACTTTCGTTTGGATAGTCTATATTTCATTTTACTATCCAACCTTGGGTGGGACCATCCAACTTCCATTTTACTATCCAGCTTTTGGTGGGACGATCCAAATTACGTTTGTTTAATCCAGATTTCACTTTATTATCCAACTTTTGGGACTTTTGTTGGGACTATCCAACCTTTGGTGGGACTATCCAACTTTCGGTTGTTAAATCCACATTTCATTTTACTATCCAACTTTCGCTTGGAATATCCAACTTTCGTTTGGAAAGTCCTTATTTCATTTTACTATCCAACCATTGGTGGGACTATCCAACTTTGGTGGGACCATCCATCTTTCATTTGGATAATCCAGTTTTCTTATTACATTACAACCTTCAATTGGACGATCCAACCTTCTTTGGGACTATCCAACTTTAGTTTTGGATAATCCAGATTTCATGTTACTATCCAATTTTTGTTGGGACTATCCAATGTTCGGTTGGATAATCCAGATTTCATTTTACTATCCAGCCTTTGGTGGGACTATCCAACTTTCGGTTGGATAATCCATATTTCATGTTACTATCCAACCTTTGTTGGGACTATCCAACTTTCGGTTGTTTAATCCAGATTTCATGTTACTTTCTAACCTTCAATTGGACTATCCAACTTTCGTTTTGGATAATCCAGATTTCATGTTGCTATCCAACCATTGCTTCCAATATTAAACTTTGGTTTGGATAGTCCATATTTCATTTTACTATCCAATGTTTGGTGGGACTATCCAACTTTCGTTTGGATAATCCATATTTCATTTTACTATCCAACCATTGGTGGGACTATCCAACTTTGGTGGTACTATCCATCTTTCGTTTGGATAATCCAGTTTTCTTATTACATTACAACCTTCAATTGGACTATCCAACTTTCTTTGGGACTATCCAACTTTCGTTTTGCATAATCCAGATTTCATGTTACTATCCAACTTTTGTTGGGACTATCCAATGTTCGGTTGGATAATCCATATTTCATGTTACTATCCAACCTTTTTTGGGACTATCCAACTTTCGTTTTGGATAATGCAGATTTCATGTTACTATCCAACCTTTGTTGGGACTATCCAACTTTCGGTTTGATAACCCAGATTTAATGTTAATATCCAACCTTTGCTTGGAATATTATACTTTGTTTTGGATAGTCCATATTTCATTCTACTATCCAACCTTTGTTGGGACTATCCAGCTTTCGGTTGGATAATCCAGATTTCATGTTACTATCCAACCTTTGTTGGGACTCTCCAACTTTCAATTGTTTAATCCACATTTCGTTATCCTATCCAACCTTCGCTTGGAATATCCAAATTTGGTTTGGATAGTCCATATTTCATTTCACTATCCAATGTTTGGTGGCACTATCCAACTTTCGTTTGGATAGTCTATATTTCATTTTACTATCCAACCTTGGGTGGGACCATCCAACTTCCATTTTACTATCCAGCTTTTGGTGGGACGATCCAAATTACGTTTGTTTAATCCAGATTTCACTTTATTATCCAACTTTCGGGACTTTTGTTGGGACTATCCAACCTTTGGTGGGACTATCCAACTTTCGGTTGTTAAATCCACATTTCATTTTACTATCCAACCTTCGCTTGGAATATCCAACTTTCGTTTGGATAGTCTATATTTCATTTTACTATCCAACCTTGGGTGGGACCATCCAACTTCCATTTTACTATCCAGCTTTTGGTGGGACGATCCAAATTACGTTTGTTTAATCCAGATTTCACTTTATTATCCAACTTTCGGGACTTTTGTTGGGACTATCCAACCTTTGGTGGGACTATCCAACTTTCAGTTGTTAAATCCACATTTCATTTTACAATCCAACTTTCGCTTGGAATATCCAACTTTCGTTTGGAAAGTCCTTATTTCATTTTACTATCCAACCATTGGTGGGACTATCCAACTTTGGTTGGACCATCCATCTTTCATTTGGATAATCCAGTTTTCTTATTACATTACAACCTTCAATTGGACGATCCAACCTTCTTTGGGACTATCCAACTTTAGTTTTGGATAATCCAGATTTCATGTTACTATCCAATTTTTGTTGGGACTATCCAATGTTCGGTTGGATAATCCAGATTTCATTTTACTATCCAGCCTTTGGTGGGACTATCCAACTTTCGGTTGGATAATCCATATTTCATGTTACTATCCAACCTTTGTTGGGACTATCCAACTTTCGGTTGTTTAATCCAGATTTCATGTTACTTTCTAACCTTCAATTGGACTATCCAACTTTCGTTTTGGATAATCCAGATTTCATGTTGCTATCCAACCATTGCTTCCAATATTAAACTTTGGTTTGGATAGTCCATATTTCATTTTACTATCCAATGTTTGGTGGGACTATCCAACTTTCGTTTGGATAATCCATATTTCATTTTACTATCCAACCATTGGTGGGACTATCCAACTTTGGTGGTACCATCCATCTTTCGTTTGGATAATCCAGTTTTGTTATTACATTACAACCTTCAATTGGACTATCCAACTTTCTTTGGGACTATCCAACTTTCGTTTTGCATAATCCAGATTTCATGTTACTATCCAACTTTTGTTGGGACTATCCAATGTTCGGTTGGATAATCCATATTTCATGTTACTATCCAACCTTTTTTGGGACTATCCAACTTTCGTTTTGGATAATGCAGATTTCATGTTACTATCCAACCTTTGTTGGGACTATCCAACTTTCGGTTTGATAACCCAGATTTAATGTTAATATCCAACCTTTGCTTGGAATATTACACTTTGTTTTGGATAGTCCATATTTCATTCTACTATCCAACCTTTGTTGGGACTATCCAGCTTTCGGTTGGATAATCCAGATTTCATGTTACTATCCAACCTTTGTTGGGACTCTCCAACTTTCAATTGTTTAATCCACATTTCGTTATCCTATCCAACCTTCGCTTGGAATATCCAAATTTGGTTTGGATAGTCCATATTTCATTTCACTATCCAATGTTTGGTGGCACTATCCAACTTTCGTTTGGATAGTCTATATTTCATTTTACTATCCAGCTTTTGGTGGGACGATCCAAATTACGTTTTTTAATCCAGATTTCACTTTATTATCCAACTTTCGGGACTTTTGTTGGGACTATCCAACCTTTGGTGGGACTATCCAACTTTCGGTTGTTAAATCCACATTTCATTTTACTATCCAACCTTCGCTTGGAATATCCAACTTTCGTTTGGATAGTCTATATTTCATTTTACTATCCAACCTTGGGTGGGACCATCCAACTTCCATTTTACTATCCAGCTTTTGGTGGGACGATCCAAATTACGTTTGTTTAATCCAGATTTCACTTTATTATCCAACTTTCGGGACTTTTGTTGGGACTATCCAACCTTTGGTGGGACTATCCAACTTTCGGTTGTTAAATCCACATTTCATTTTACTATCCAACCTTCGCTTGGAATATCCAACTTTCGTTTGGAAAGTCCTTATTTCATTTTACTATCCAACCATTGGTGGGACTATCCAACTTTGGTGGGTCCATCCATCTTTCATTTGGATAATCCAGTTTTCTTATTACATTACAACCTTCAATTGGACGATCCAACCTTCATTGGGACTATCCAACTTTAGTTTTGGATAATCCAGATTTCATGTTACTATCCAATTTTTGTTGGGACTATCCAATGTTCGGTTTGATAACCCAGATTTCATTTTACTATCCAGCCTTTGGTGGGACTATCCAACTTTCGGTTGGATAATCCATATTTCATGTTACTATCCAACCTTTGTTGGGACTATCCAACTTTCGGTTGTTTAATCCAGATTTCATGTTACTTTCCAACCTTCAATTGGACTATCCAACTTTCGTTTTGGATAATCCAGATTTCATGTTGCTATCCAACCTATGCTTCCAATATTAAACTTTGGTTTGGATAGTCCATATTTCATTTTACTATCCAATGTTTGGTGGGACTATCCAACTTTCGTTTGGATAATCCATATTTCATTTTACTATCCAACCATTGGTGGGACTATCCAACTTTGGTGGTACCATCCATCTTTCGTTTGGATAATCCAGTTTTCTTATTACATTACAACCTTCAATTGGACTATCCAACTTTCTTTGGGACTATCCAACTTTCGTTTTGCATAATCCAGATTTCATGTTACTATCCAACTTTTGTTGGGACTATCCAATGTTCGGTTGGATAATCCATATTTCATGTTACTATCCAACCTTTTTTGGGACTATCCAACTTTCGTTTTGGATAATGCAGATTTCATGTTACTATCCAACCTTTGTTGGGACTATCCAACTTTCGGTAGGATAATCTAGATTTCATTTTACTATCCAGCCTTTGGTGGGAGTATCCAACTTTCAGTTGTTTAATCCAGATCTCATTTTTCTATCCAACCTTTGGTGGGACCATCCATCTTTCGTTTGGATAATCCAGTTTTCTTATTACTTTACAACCTTCAATTGGACTATCCAACCTTTGTTGGGACTCTCCAACTTTCGATTGTTTAATCCACATTTCGTTATCCTATCCAACCTTCGCTTGGAATATCCAAATTTGGTTTGGATAGTCCATATTTCATTTCACTATCCAATGTTTGGTGGCACTATCCAACTTTCGTTTGGATAGTTTATATTTCATTTTACTATACAACCTTTGGTGGGACCATCCAACTTCCATTTTACTATCCAGCTTTTGGTGGGACGATCCAAATTACGTTTGTTTAATCCAGATTTCACTTTATTATCCAACTTTCGGGACTTTTGTTTGGACTATCCAACCTTCGCTTGGAATATCCAACTTTGGGTTGGATAATCCATATTTAAAGTTACTATCCAACCGTTGTTGGGACTATCCAACTTTCGGTTGTTTAATCCAGATTTCATGTTACTTTCCAACCTTCAATTGGACTATCTAACTTTCGTTTTGGAGAATCCAGATTTCATGTTAATATCCAAACTTTGCTTGGAAAGTCCACATTTCATTTTACTATCCAACCATTGGTGGGACTATCCAACTTTGGTGGGCCCATCCATCTTTCGTTTGGATAATCCAGTTTTCTTATTACATTACAACCTTCAATTGGACTATCCAACTTTTGTTGGGACTATCCAATGTTCGGTTGGATAATCCATATTTCATGTTACTATCCAACCTTTGTTGGCACTATCCAACTTTCGGTTTGAAAATCCAGATTTCATGTAACTTTCCAACCTTCAATTGGACTATCCAACCTTATTTGGGACTATTAAACTTAGATTTTGGATAATCCAGATTTCATGTTACTATCCAACTTTTGTTGGGACTATCCAATGTTCGGTTGGATAATCCATATTTCATGTTACTATCCAACCTTTGTTGGGACTATCCAACTTTCGGTTTGATAATCTAGATTTCGTTTTACTATCCAGCCTTTGGTGGGACTATCCAACTTTCGGTTGTTTAATCTAGATTTCATGTTACTTTCCAACCTTCAATTGGACTATCCAACCTAATTTGGGACTATCCAACTTAGATTTTGGATAATCCCGATTTCATGTTACTATCCAACCTTTGGTTGGACTATCCAACTTTCGGTTGTTTAATCCACATTTCATTTTATTATCCAACCTTGGCGGAACTTTACAATTTTCTGTTTTTAAATCCACATTTAATTTTACTATGCAACCTTCGCTTGGAATATCCAACTTTCGTTTGGATAGTTTATATTTCATTTTACTATACAACCTTTGGTGGGACCATCCAACTTCCATTTTACTATCCAGCTTTTGGTGGGACGATCCAAATTACGTTTGTTTAATCCAGATTTCACTTTATTATCCAACTTTCGGGACTTTTGTTGGGACTATCCAACCTTCGCTTGGAATATCCAACTTTGGGTTGGATAATCCATATTTAAAGTTACTATCCAACCGTTGTTGGGACTATCCAACTTTCGGTTGTTTAATCCAGATTTCATGTTACTTTCCAACCTTCAATTGGACTATCTAACTTTCGTTTTGGAGAATCCAGATTTCATGTTAATATCCAAACTTTGCTTGGAAAGTCCACATTTCATTTTACTATCCAACCATTGGTGGGACTATCCAACTTTGGTGGGCCCATCCATCTTTCGTTTGGATAATCCAGTTTTCTTATTACATTACAACCTTCAATTGGACTATCCAACTTTTGTTGGGACTATCCAATGTTCGGTTGGATAATCCATATTTCATGTTACTATCCAACCTTTGTTGGCACTATCCAACTTTCGGTTTGAAAATCCAGATTTCATGTAACTTTCCAACCTTCAATTGGACTATCCAACCTTATTTGGGACTATTAAACTTAGATTTTGGATAATCCAGATTTCATGTTACTATCCAACTTTTGTTGGGACTATCCAATGTTCGGTTGGATAATCCATATTTCATGTTACTATCCAACCTTTGTTGGGACTATCCAACTTTCGGTTTGATAATCTAGATTTCGTTTTACTATCCAGCCTTTGGTGGGACTATCCAACTTTCGGTTGTTTAATCTAGATTTCATGTTACTTTCCAACCTTCAATTGGACTATCCAACCTAATTTGGGACTATCCAACTTAGATTTTGGATAATCCCGATTTCATGTTACTATCCAACTTTCGGTTGTTTAATCCACATTTCATTTTATTATCCAACCTTGGCGGAACTTTACAATTTTCTGTTGTTAAATCCACATTTAATTTTACTATGCAACCTTCGCTTGGAATATCCAACTTTCGTTTGGATAGTCCATATTTCATGTTACTATCCAACCTTTGTTGGGACTATCCAACTTTTGGTTGTTTAATCCACATTTCATTTTACTATCCAACCTTCAATTGGGATATCCAACTTTCGTTTGGATAATCCAGATTTCATGTTACTATCCAACCTTTGTTGGGACTCTCCAACTTTCAATTGTTTAATCCACATTTCGTTATCCTATCCAACCTTCGCTTGGAATATCCAAATTTGGTTTGGATAGTCCATATTTCATTTCACTATCCAATGTTTGGTGGCACTATCCAACTTTCGTTTGGATAGTCTATATTTCATTTTACTATCCAGCCTTGGGTGGGACCATCCAACTTCCATTTTACTATCCAGCTTTTGGTGGGACGATCCAAATTACGTTTGTTTAATCCAGATTTCACTTTATTATCCAACTTTCGGGACTTTTGTTGGGACTATCCAACCTTTGGTGGGACTATCCAACTTTCGGTTGTTAAATCCACATTTCATTTTACTATCCAACCTTCGCTTGGAATATCCAACTTTCGTTTGGAAAGTCCTTATTTCATTTTACTATCCAACCATTGGTGGGACTATCCAACTTTGGAGGGACCATCCATCTTTCACTTGGATAATCCAGTTTTCTTATTACATTACAACCTTCAATTGGACGATCCAACCTTCTTTGGGACTATCCAACTTTAGTTTTGGATAATCCAGATTTCATGTTACTATCCAATTTTTGTTGGGACTATCCAATGTTCGGTTGGATAATCCATATTTCATGTTACTATCCAACCTTTGTTGGGACTATCCAACTTTCGGTTGTTTAATCCAGATTTCATGTTACTTTCCAACCTTCAATTGGACTATCCAACTTTCGTTTTGGATAATCCAGATTTCATGTTGCTATCCAACCTTTGCTTTGAATATTAAACTTTGGTTAGGATAGTCCATATTTCATTTTACTATCCAATGTTTGGTGGGACTATCAAACTTTCGTTTGGAAAATCTATATTTCATTTTACTATCCAACTTTTGTTGGGACTATCCAATATTCGGTTGGATAATCCATATTTCATGGAACTATCCAACCTTTTTTGGGACTATCCAACTTTCGGTTTGATAATCCAGATTTAATTTTACTATCCAACCTTTGTTGGGACTATCCAACTTTCAGTTGTTTATTCCAGATTACATGTTACTTTCCAACCTTCAATTGGACTATCCAACTTTCGTTTTGGATAATCCAGATTTCATGTTAATATCCAACCTTTGCTTGGAATATTACACTTTGTTTTGGATAGTCCATATTTCATTTTACTATCCAACCTTTGTTGGGACTATCCAGCTTTCGGTTGGATAATCCAGATTTCATGTTACTATCCAACCTTTGTTGGGACTATCCAACTTTCGGTTGTTTAATCCAGATTTCATGTTACTTTCCAACCTTCAATTGGACTATCCAACTTTCGTTTTGGATAATCCAGATTTCATGTTGCTATCCAACCTTTGCTTCGAATATTAAACTTTGGTTAGGATAGTCCATATTTCATTTTACTATCCAATGTTTGGGGGGACTATCAAACTTTCGTTTGGATAATCCATATTTCATTTTACTATCCAACCATCGGTGGGACTATCCAACTTTGGTGGTACCATCCATCTTTCGTTTGGATAATCCAGTTTTCTTATTACATTACAACCTTCAATTGGACTATCCAACCTTCTTTGGGACTATCCAACTTTCGTTTTGCATAATCCAGATTTCATGTTACTATCCAACTTTTGTTGGGACTATCCAATATTCGGTTGGATAATCCATATTTTAAGGTTACTATCCAACCTTTTTTGGGACTATCCAACTTTCGGTTTGATAATCCAGATTTAATTTTACTATCCAACCTTTGTTGGGACTATCCAACTTTCAGTTGTTTATTCCAGATTTCATGTTACTTTCCAACCTTCAATTGGACTATCCAATTTTCGTTTTGGATAATCCAGATTTCATGTTAATATCCAACCTTTGCTTGGAATATTACACTTTGTTTTGGATAGTCCATATTTCATTTTACTATCCAATGTTTGGTGGGACTATCCAACTTTCGTTTGGATAATCCATATTTCATTTTACTATCCAACCATTGGTGGGACTATCCAACTTTGGTGGTACCATCCATCTTTCGTTTGGATAATCCAGTTTTCTTATTACATTACAACCTTCAATTGGACTATCCAACTTTCTTTGGGACTATCCAACTTTCGTTTTGCATAATCCAGATTTCATGTTACTATCCAACTTTTGTTGGGACTATCCAATGTTCGGTTGGATAATCCATATTTCATGTTACTATCCAACCTTTTTTGGGACTATCCAACTTTCGTTTTGGATAATGCAGATTTCATGTTACTATCCAACCTTTGTTGGGACTATCCAACTTTCGGTAGGATAATCTAGATTTCATTTTACTATCCAGCCTTTGGTGGGAGTATCCAACTTTCAGTTGTTTAATCCAGATCTCATTTTTCTATCCAACCTTTGGTGGGACCATCCATCTTTCGTTTGGATAATCCAGTTTTCTTATTACTTTCCAACCTTCAATTGGACTATCTAACTTTCGTTTTGGAGAATCCAGATTTCATGTTAATATCCAAACTTTGCTTGGAAAGTCCACATTTCATTTTACTATCCAACCATTGGTGGGACTATCCAACTTTGGTGGGCCCATCCATCTTTCGTTTGGATAATCCAGTTTTCTTATTACATTACAACCTTCAATTGGACTATCCAACTTTTGTTGGGACTATCCAATGTTCGGTTGGATAATCCATATTTCATGTTACTATCCAACCTTTGTTGGCACTATCCAACTTTCGGTTTGAAAATCCAGATTTCATGTAACTTTCCAACCTTCAATTGGACTATCCAACCTTATTTGGGACTATTAAACTTAGATTTTGGATAATCCAGATTTCATGTTACTATCCAACTTTTGTTGGGACTATCCAATGTTCGGTTGGATAATCCATATTTCATGTTACTATCCAACCTTTGTTGGGACTATCCAACTTTCGGTTTGATAATCTAGATTTCGTTTTACTATCCAGCCTTTGGTGGGACTATCCAACTTTCGGTTGTTTAATCTAGATTTCATGTTACTTTCCAACCTTCAATTGGACTATCCAACCTAATTTGGGACTATCCAACTTAGATGTTGGATAATCCCGATTTCATGTTACTATCCAACCTTTGGTTGGACTATCCAACTTTCGGTTGTTTAATCCACATTTCATTTTATTATCCAACCTTGGCGGAACTTTACAATTTTCTGTTGTTAAATCCACATTTAATTTTACTATGCAACCTTCGCTTGGAATATCCAACTTTCGTTTGGATAGTCCATATTTCATGTTACTATCCAACCTTTGTTGGGACTATCCAACTTTTGGTTGTTTAATCCACATTTCATTTTACTATCCAACCTTCAATTGGGATATCCAACTTTCGTTTGGATAATCCAGATTTCATGTTACTATCCAACCTTTGTTGGGACTCTCCAACTTTCAATTGTTTAATCCACATTTCGTTATCCTATCCAACCTTCGCTTGGAATATCCAAATTTGGTTTGGATAGTCCATATTTCATTTCACTATCCAATGTTTGGTGGCACTATCCAACTTTCGTTTGGATAGTCTATATTTCATTTTACTATCCAGCCTTGGGTGGGACCATCCAACTTCCATTTTACTATCCAGCTTTTGGTGGGACGATCCAAATTACGTTTGTTTAATCCAGATTTCACTTTATTATCCAACTTTCGGGACTTTTGTTGGGACTATCCAACCTTTGGTGGGACTATCCAACTTTCGGTTGTTAAATCCACATTTCATTTTACTATCCAACCTTCGCTTGGAATATCCAACTTTCGTTTGGAAAGTCCTTATTTCATTTTACTATCCAACCATTGGTGGGACTATCCAACTTTGGAGGGACCATCCATCTTTCACTTGGATAATCCAGTTTTCTTATTACATTACAACCTTCAATTGGACGATCCAACCTTCTTTGGGACTATCCAACTTTAGTTTTGGATAATCCAGATTTCATGTTACTATCCAATTTTTGTTGGGACTATCCAATGTTCGGTTGGATAATCCATATTTCATGTTACTATCCAACCTTTGTTGGGACTATCCAACTTTCGGTTGTTTAATCCAGATTTCATGTTACTTTCCAACCTTCAATTGGACTATCCAACTTTCGTTTTGGATAATCCAGATTTCATGTTGCTATCCAACCTTTGCTTTGAATATTAAACTTTGGTTAGGATAGTCCATATTTCATTTTACTATCCAATGTTTGGTGGGACTATCCAATATTCGGTTGGATAATCCATATTTCATGGAACTATCCAACCTTATTTGGGACTATCCAACTTTCGGTTTGATAATCCAGATTTAATTTTACTATCCAACCTTTGTTGGGACTATCCAACTTTCAGTTGTTTATTCCAGATTACATGTTACTTTCCAACCTTCAATTGGACTATCCAACTTTCGTTTTGGATAATCCAGATTTCATGTTAATATCCAACCTTTGCTTGGAATATTACACTTTGTTTTGGATAGTCCATATTTCATTTTACTATCCAACCTTTGTTGGGACTATCCAGCTTTCGGTTGGATAATCCAGATTTCATGTTACTATCCAACCTTTGTTGGGACTATCCAACTTTCGGTTGTTTAATCCAGATTTCATGTTACTTTCCAACCTTCAATTGGACTATCCAACTTTCGTTTTGGATAATCCAGATTTCATGTTGCTATCCAACCTTTGCTTCGAATATTAAACTTTGGTTAGGATAGTCCATATTTCATTTTACTATCCAATGTTTGGGGGGACTATCAAACTTTCGTTTGGATAATCCATATTTCATTTTACTATCCAACCATTGGTGGGACTATCCAACTTTGGTGGTACCATCCATCTTTCGTTTGGATAATCCAGTTTTCTTATTACATTACAACCTTCAATTGGACTATCCAACCTTCTTTGGGACTATCCAACTTTCGTTTTGCATAATCCAGATTTCATGTTACTATCCAACTTTTGTTGGGACTATCCAATATTCGGTTGGATAATCCATATTTTAAGGTTACTATCCAACCTTTTTTGGGACTATCCAACTTTCGGTTTGATAATCCAAATTTAATTTTACTATCCAACCTTTGTTGGGACTATCCAACTTTCAGTTGTCTATTCCAGATTTCATGTTACTTTCCAACCTTCAATTGGACTATCCAACTTTCGTTTTGGATAATCCAGATTTCATGTTAATATCCAACCTTTGCTTGGAATATTACACTTTGTTTTGGATAGTCCATATTTCATTTTACTATCCAATGTTTGGTGGGACTATCCAACTTTCGTTTGGATAATCCATATTTCATTTTACTATCCAACCATTGGTGGGACTATCCAACTTTGGTGGTACCATCCATCTTTCGTTTGGATAATCCAGTTTTCTTATTACATTACAACCTTCAATTGGACTATCCAACTTTCTTTGGGACTATCCAACTTTCGTTTTGCATAATCCAGATTTCATGTTACTATCCAACTTTTGTTGGGACTATCCAATGTTCGGTTGGATAATCCATATTTCATGTTACTATCCAACCTTTTTTGGGACTATCCAACTTTCGTTTTGGATAATGCAGATTTCATGTTACTATCCAACCTTTGTTGGGACTATCCAACTTTCGGTAGGATAATCTAGATTTCATTTTACTATCCAGCCTTTGGTGGGAGTATCCAACTTTCAGTTGTTTAATCCAGATCTCATTTTTCTATCCAACCTTTGGTGGGACCATCCATCTTTCGTTTGGATAATCCAGTTTTCTTATTACTTTCCAACCTTCAATTGGACTATCTAACTTTCGTTTTGGAGAATCCAGATTTCATGTTAATATCCAAACTTTGCTTGGAAAGTCCACATTTCATTTTACTATCCAACCATTGGTGGGACTATCCAACTTTGGTGGGCCCATCCATCTTTCGTTTGGATAATCCAGTTTTCTTATTACATTACAACCTTCAATTGGACTATCCAACTTTTGTTGGGACTATCCAATGTTCGGTTGGATAATCCATATTTCATGTTACTATCCAACCTTTGTTGGCACTATCCAACTTTCGGTTTGAAAATCCAGATTTCATGTAACTTTCCAACCTTCAATTGGACTATCCAACCTTATTTTGGACTATTAAACTTAGATTTTGGATAATCCAGATTTCATGTTACTATCCAACTTTTGTTGGGACTATCCAATGTTCGGTTGGATAATCCATATTTCATGTTACTATCCAACCTTTGTTGGGACTATCCAACTTTCGGTTTGATAATCTAGATTTCGTTTTACTATCCAGCCTTTGGTGGGACTATCCAACTTTCGGTTGTTTAATCTAGATTTCATGTTACTTTCCAACCTTCAATTGGACTATCCAACCTAATTTGGGACTATCCAACTTAGATTTTGGATAATCCCGATTTCATGTTACTATCCAACCTTTGGTTGGACTATCCAACTTTCGGTTGTTTAATCCACATTTCATTTTATTATCCAACCTTGGCGGAACTTTACAATTTTCTGTTGTTAAATCCACATTTAATTTTACTATGCAACCTTCGCTTGGAATATCCAACTTTCGTTTGGATAGTCCATATTTCATGTTACTATCCAACCTTTGTTGGGACTATCCAACTTTTGGTTGTTTAATCCACATTTCATTTTACTATCCAACCTTCAATTGGGATATCCAACTTTCGTTTGGATAATCCAGATTTCATGTTACTATCCAACCTTTGTTGGGACTCTCCAACTTTCAATTGTTTAATCCACATTTCGTTATCCTATCCAACCTTCGCTTGGAATATCCAAATTTGGTTTGGATAGTCCATATTTCATTTCACTATCCAATGTTTGGTGGCACTATCCAACTTTCGTTTGGATAGTCTATATTTCATTTTACTATCCAGCCTTGGGTGGGACCATCCAACTTCCATTTTACTATCCAGCTTTTGGTGGGACGATCCAAATTACGTTTGTTTAATCCAGATTTCACTTTATTATCCAACTTTCGGGACTTTTGTTGGGACTATCCGACCTTTGGTGGGACTATCCAACTTTCGGTTGTTAAATCCACATTTCATTTTACTATCCAACCTTCGCTTGGAATATCCAACTTTCGTTTGGAAAGTCCTTATTTCATTTTACTATCCAACCATTGGTGGGACTATCCAACTTTGGAGGGACCATCCATCTTTCACTTGGATAATCCAGTTTTCTTATTACATTACAACCTTCAATTGGACGATCCAACCTTCTTTGGGACTATCCAACTTTAGTTTTGGATAATCCAGATTTCATGTTACTATCCAATTTTTGTTGGGACTATCCAATGTTCGGTTGGATAATCCATATTTCATGTTACTATCCAACCTTTGTTGGGACTATCCAACTTTCGGTTGTTTAATCCAGATTTCATGTTACTTTCCAACCTTCAATTGGACTATCCAACTTTCGTTTTGGATAATCCAGATTTCATGTTGCTATCCAACCTTTGCTTCGAATATTAAACTTTGGTTAGGATAGTCCATATTTCATTTTACTATCCAATGTTTGGTGGGACTATCAAACTTTCGTTTGGAAAATCTATATTTCATTTTACTATCCAACTTTTGTTGGGACTATCCAATATTCGGTTGGATAATCCATATTTCATGGAACTATCCAACCTTTTTTGGGACTATCCAACTTTCGGTTTGATAATCCAGATTTAATTTTACTATCCAACCTTTGTTGGGACTATCCAACTTTCAGTTGTTTATTCCAGATTTCATGTTACTTTCCAACCTTCAATTGGACTATCCAACTTTCGTTTTGGATAATCCAGATTTCATGTTAATATCCAACCTTTGCTTGGAATATTACACTTTGTTTTGGATAGTCCATATTTCATTTTACTATCCAACCTTTGTTGGGACTATCCAGCTTTCGGTTGGATAATCCAGATTTCATGTTACTATCCAACCTTTGTTGGGACTATCCAACTTTCGGTTGTTTAATCCAGATTTAATGTTACTTTCCAACCTTCAATTGGACTATCCAACTTTCGTTTTGGATAATCCAGATTTCATGTTGCTATCCAACCTTTGCTTCGAATATTAAACTTTGGTTAGGATAGTCCATATTTCATTTTACTATCCAATGTTTGGGGGGACTATCAAACTTTCGTTTGGATAATCCATATTTCATTTTACTATCCAACCATTGGTGGGACTATCCAACTTTGGTGGTACCATCCATCTTTCGTTTGGATAATCCAGTTTTCTTATTACATTACAACCTTCAATTGGACTATCCAACCTTCTTTGGGACTATCCAACTTTCGTTTTGCATAATCCAGATTTCATGTTACTATCCAACTTTTGTTGGGACTATCCAATATTCGGTTGGATAATCCATATTTTAAGGTTACTATCCAACCTTTTTTGGGACTATCCAACTTTCGGTTTGATAATCCAGATTTAATTTTACTATCCAACCTTTGTTGGGACTATCCAACTTTCAGTTGTTTATTCCAGATTTCATGTTACTTTCCAACCTTCAATTGGACTATCCAACTTTCGTTTTGGATAATCCAGATTTCATGTTAATATCCAACCTTTGCTTGGAATATTACACTTTGTTTTGGATAGTCCATATTTCATTTTACTATCCAATGTTTGGTGGGACTATCCAACTTTCGTTTGGATAATCCATATTTCATTTTACTATCCAACCATTGGTGGGACTATCCAACTTTGGTGGTACCATCCATCTTTCGTTTGGATAATCCAGTTTTCTTATTACATTACAACCTTCAATTGGACTATCCAACTTTCTTTGGGACTATCCAACTTTCGTTTTGCATAATCCAGATTTCATGTTACTATCCAACTTTTGTTGGGACTATCCAATGTTCGGTTGGATAATCCATATTTCATGTTACTATCCAACCTTTTTTGGGACTATCCAACTTTCGTTTTGGATAATGCAGATTTCATGTTACTATCCAACCTTTGTTGGGACTATCCAACTTTCGGTAGGATAATCTAGATTTCATTTTACTATCCAGCCTTTGGTGGGAGTATCCAACTTTCAGTTGTTTAATCCAGATCTCATTTTTCTATCCAACCTTTGGTGGGACCATCCATCTTTCGTTTGGATAATCCAGTTTTCTTACTACTTTACAACCTTCAATTGGACTATCCAACCTTTGTTGGGACTCTCCAACTTTCGATTGTTTAATCCACATTTCGTTTTCCTATCCAACCTTCGCTTGGAATATCCAAATTTGGTTTGGATAGTCTATATTTCATTTCACTATCCAATGTTTGGTGGCACTATCCAACTTTCGTTTGGATAGTTTATATTTCATTTTACTATACAACCTTTGGTGGGACCATCCAACTTCCATTTTACTATCCAGCTTTTGGTGGGACGATCCAAATTACGTTTGTTTAATCCAGATTTCACTTTATTATCCAACTTTCGGGACTTTTGTTGGGACTATCCAACCTTCGCTTGGAATATCCAACTTTGGGTTGGATAATCCATATTTAAAGTTACTATCCAACCGTTGTTGGGACTATCCAACTTTCGGTTGTTTAATCCAGATTTCATGTTACTTTCCAACCTTCAATTGGACTATCTAACTTTCGTTTTGGAGAATCCAGATTTCATGTTAATATCCAAACTTTGCTTGGAAAGTCCACATTTCATTTTACTATCCAACCATTGGTGGGACTATCCAACTTTGGTGGGCCCATCCATCTTTCGTTTGGATAATCCAGTTTTCTTATTACATTACAACCTTCAATTGGACTATCCAACTTTTGTTGGGACTATCCAATGTTCGGTTGGATAATCCATATTTCATGTTACTATCCAACCTTTGTTGGCACTATCCAACTTTCGGTTTGAAAATCCAGATTTCATGTAACTTTCCAACCTTCAATTGGACTATCCAACCTTATTTGGGACTATTAAACTTAGATTTTGGATAATCCAGATTTCATGTTACTATCCAACTTTTGTTGGGACTATCCAATGTTCGGTTGGATAATCCATATTTCATGTTACTATCCAACCTTTGTTGGGACTATCCAACTTTCGGTTTGATAATCTAGATTTCGTTTTACTATCCAGCCTTTGGTGGGACTATCCAACTTTCGGTTGTTTAATCTAGATTTCATGTTACTTTCCAACCTTCAATTGGACTATCCAACCTAATTTGGGACTATCCAACTTAGATTTTGGATAATGCCGATTTCATGTTACTATCCAACCTTTGGTTGGACTATCCAACTTTCGGTTGTTTAATCCACATTTCATTTTATTATCCAACCTTGGCGGAACTTTACAATTTTCTGTTGTTAAATCCACATTTAATTTTACTATGCAACCTTCGCTTGGAATATCCAACTTTCGTTTGGATAGTCCATATTTCATGTTACTATCCAACCTTTGTTGGGACTATCCAACTTTTGGTTGTTTAATCCACATTTCATTTTACTATCCAACCTTCAATTGGGATATCCAACTTTCGTTTGGATAATCCAGATTTCATGTTACTATCCAACCTTTGTTGGGACTCTCCAACTTTCAATTGTTTAATCCACATTTCGTTATCCTATCCAACCTTCGCTTGGAATATCCAAATTTGGTTTGGATAGTCCATATTTCATTTCACTATCCAATGTTTGGTGGCACTATCCAACTTTCGTTTGGATAGTCTATATTTCATTTTACTATCCAGCCTTGGGTGGGACCATCCAACTTCCATTTTACTATCCAGCTTTTGGTGGGACGATCCAAATTACGTTTGTTTAATCCAGATTTCACTTTATTATCCAACTTTCGGGACTTTTGTTGGGACTATCCAACCTTTGGTGGGACTATCCAACTTTCGGTTGTTAAATCCACATTTCATTTTACTATCCAACCTTCGCTTGGAATATCCAACTTTCGTTTGGAAAGTCCTTATTTCATTTTACTATCCAACCATTGGTGGGACTATCCAACTTTGGAGGGACCATCCATCTTTCACTTGGATAATCCAGTTTTCTTATTACATTACAACCTTCAATTGGACGATCCAACCTTCTTTGGGACTATCCAACTTTAGTTTTGGATAATCCACATTTCATGTTACTATCCAATTTTTGTTGGGACTATCCAATGTTCGGTTGGATAATCCATATTTCATGTTACTATCCAACCTTTGTTGGGACTATCCAACTTTCGGTTGTTTAATCCAGATTTCATGTTACTTTCCAACCTTCAATTGGACTATCCAACTTTCGTTTTGGATAATCCAGATTTCATGTTGCTATCCAACCTTTGCTTCGAATATTAAACTTTGGTTAGGATAGTCCATATTTCATTTTACTATCCAATGTTTGGTGGGACTATCAAACTTTCGTTTGGAAAATCTATATTTCATTTTACTATCCAACTTTTGTTGGGACTATCCAATATTCGGTTGGATAATCTATATTTCATTTTACTATCCAACTTTTGTTGGGACTATCCAATATTCGGTTGGATAATCCATATTTTATGTTACTATCCAACCTTTTTTGGGACTATCCAACTTTCGGTTTGATAATCCAGATTTAATTTTACTATCCAACCTTTGTTGGGACTATCCAACTTTCAGTTGTTTATTCCAGATTTCATGTTACTTTCCAACCTTCAATTGGACTATCCAACTTTCGTTTTGGATAATCCAGATTTCATGTTAATATCCAACCTTTGCTTGGAATATTACACTTTGTTTTGGATAGTCCATATTTCATTTTACTATCCAACCTTTGTTGGGACTATCCAGCTTTCGGTTGGATAATCCAGATTTCATGTTACTATCCAACCTTTGTTGGGACTATCCAACTTTCGGTTGTTTAATCCAGATTTCATGTTACTTTCCAACCTTCAATTGGACTATCCAACTTTCGTTTTGGATAATCCAGATTTCATGTTGCTATCCAACCTTTGCTTCGAATATTAAACTTTGGTTAGGATAGTCCATATTTCATTTTACTATCCAATGTTTGGTGGGACTATCAAACTTTCGTTTGGATAATCCATATTTCATTTTACTATCCAACCTTTGGTGGGACTATCCAACTTTGGTGGTACCATCCATCTTTCGTTTGGATAATCCAGTTTTCTTATTACATTACAACCTTCAATTGGACTATCCAACCTTCTTTGGGACTATCCAACTTTCGTTTTGCATAATCCAGATTTCATGTTACTATCCAACTTTTGTTGGGACTATCCAATATTCGGTTGGATAATCCATATTTTAAGGTTACTATCCAACCTTTTTTGGGACTATCCAACTTTCGGTTTGATAATCCAGATTTAATTTTACTATCCAACCTTTGTTGGGACTATCCAACTTTCAGTTGTTTATTCCAGATTTCATGTTACTTTCCAACCTTCAATTGGACTATCCAACTTTCGTTTTGGATAATCCAGATTTCATGTTAATATCCAACCTTTGCTTGGAATATTACACTTTGTTTTGGATAGTCCATATTTCATTTTACTATCCAACCTTTGTTGGGACTATCCAGCTTTCGGTTGGATAATCCAGATTTCATGTTACTATCCAACCTTTGTTGGGACTCTCCAACTTTCAATTTTTTAATCCACATTTCGTTATCCTATCCAACCTTCGTTTGGAATATCCAAATTTGGTTTGGATAGTCCATATTTCATTACACTATCCAATGTTTGGTGGCACTATCCAACTTTCGTTTGGATAGTCTATATTTCATTTTACTATCCAACCTTGGGTGGGACCATCCAACTTCCATTTTACTATCCAGCTTTTGGTGGGACGATCCAAATTACGTTTGTTTAATCCAGATTTCACTTTATTATCCAACTTTCGGGACTTTTGTTGGGACTATCCAACCTTTGGTGGGACTATCCAACTTTCGGTTGTTAAATCCACATTTCATTTTACTATCCAACCTTCGCTTGGAATATCCAACTTTCGTTTGGAAAGTCCTTATTTCATTTTACTATCCAACCATTGTTTGGACTATCCAACTTTGGTGGGACCATCCATCTTTCATTTGGATAATCCAGTTTTCTTATTACATTACAACCTTCAATTGGACGATCCAACCTTCTTTGGGACTATCCAACTTTAGTTTTGGATAATCCAGATTTCATGTTACTATCCAATTTTTGTTGGGACTATCCAATGTTCGGTTGGATAATCCAGATTTCATTTTACTATCCAGCCTTTGGTGGGACTATCCAACTTTCGGTTGGATAATCCATATTTCATGTTACTATCCAACATTTGTGGGGACTCTCCAACTTTCAATTGTTTAATCCACATTTCGTTATCCTATCCAACCTTCGCATGGAATATCCAAATTTGGTTTGGATAGTCCATATTTCATTTCACTATCCAATGTTTGGTGGCACTATCCAACTTTCGTTTGGATAGTCTATATTTCATTTTACTATCCAGCCTTGGGTGGGACCATCCAACTTCCATTTTACTATCCAGCTTTTGGTGGGACGATCCAAATTACGTTTGTTTAATCCAGATTTCACTTTATTATCCAACTTTCGGGACTTTTGTTGGGACTATCCAACCTTTGGTGGGACTATCAAACTTTCGGTTGTTAAATCCACATTTCATTTTACTATCCAACCTTCGCTTGGAATATCCAACTTTCGTTTGGAAAGTCCTTATTTCATTTTACTATCCAACCATTGGTGGGACTATCCAACTTTGGTGGGACCATCCATCTTTCACTTGGATAATCCAGTTTTCTTATTACATTACAACCTTCAATTGGACGATCCAACCTTCTTTGGGACTATCCAACTTTAGTTTTGGATAATCCAGATTTCATGTTAGTATCCAATTTTTGTTGGGACTATCCAATGTTCGGTTGGATAATCCATATTTCATGTTACTATCCAACCTTTGTTGGGACTATCCAACTTTCGGTTGTTTAATCCAGATTTCATGTTACTTTCCAACCTTCAATTGGACTATCCAACTTTCGTTTTGGATAATCCAGATTTCATGTTGCTATCCAACCTTTGCTTCGAATATTAAACTTTGGTTAGGATAGTCCATATTTCATTTTACTATCCAATGTTTGGTGGGACTATCAAACTTTCGTTTGGAAAATCTATATTTCATTTTACTATCCAACTTTTGTTGGGACTATCCAATATTCGGTTGGATAATCCATATTTCATGGAACTATCCAACCTTTTTTGGGACTATCCAACTTTCGGTTTGATAATCCAGATTTAATTTTACTATCCAACCTTTGTTGGGACTATCCAACTTTCAGTTGTTTATTCCAGATTTCATGTTACTTTCCAACCTTCAATTGGACTATCCAACTTTCGTTTTGGATAATCCAGATTTCATGTTAATATCCAACCTTTGCTTGGAATATTACACTTTGTTTTGGATAGTCCATATTTCATTTTACTATCCAACCTTTGTTGGGACTATCCAGCTTTCGGTTGGATAATCCAGATTTCATGTTACTATCCAACCTTTGTTGGGACTATCCAACTTTCGGTTGTTTAATCCAGATTTCATGTTACTTTCCAACCTTCAATTGGACTATCCAACTTTCGTTTTGGATAATCCAGATTTCATGTTGCTATCCAACCTTTGCTTCGAATATTAAACTTTGGTTAGGATAGTCCATATTTCATTTTACTATCCAATGTTTGGGGGGACTATCAAACTTTCGTTTGGATAATCCATATTTCATTTTACTATCCAACCATTGGTGGGACTATCCAACTTTGGTGGTACCATCCATCTTTCGTTTGGATAATCCAGTTTTCTTATTACATTACAACCTTCAATTGGACTATCCAACCTTCTTTGGGACTATCCAACTTTCGTTTTGCATAATCCAGATTTCATGTTACTATCCAACTTTTGTTGGGACTATCCAATATTCGGTTGGATAATCCATATTTTAAGGTTACTATCCAACCTTTTTTGGGACTATCCAACTTTCGGTTTGATAATCCAGATTTAATTTTACTATCCAACCTTTGTTGGGACTATCCAACTTTCAGTTGTTTATTCCAGATTTCATGTTACTTTCCAACCTTCAATTGGACTATCCAACTTTCGTTTTGGATAATCCAGATTTCATGTTAATATCCAACCTTTGCTTGGAATATTACACTTTGTTTTGGATAGTCCATATTTCATTTTACTATCCAACCTTTGTTGGGACTATCCAGCTTTCGGTTGGATAATCCAGATTTCATGTTACTATCCAACCTTTGTTGGGACTCTCCAACTTTCAATTTTTTAATCCACATTTCGTTATCCTATCCAACCTTCGTTTGGAATATCCAAATTTGGTTTGGATAGTCCATATTTCATTACACTATCCAATGTTTGGTGGCACTATCCAACTTTCGTTTGGATAGTCTATATTTCATTTTACTATCCAACCTTGGGTGGGACCATCCAACTTCCATTTTACTATCCAGCTTTTGGTGGGACGATCCAAATTACGTTTGTTTAATCCAGATTTCACTTTATTATCCAACTTTCGGGACTTTTGTTGGGACTATCCAACCTTTGGTGGGACTATCCAACTTTTGGTTGTTAAATCCACATTTCATTTTACTATCCAACCTTCGCTTGGACTATCCAACTTTCGTTTGGAAAGTCCTTATTTCATTTTACTATCCAACCATTGGTGGGACTATCCAACTTTGGTGGGACCATCCATCTTTCACTTGGATAATCCAGTTTTCTTATTACATTACAACCTTCAATTGGACGATCCAACCTTCTTTGGGACTATCCAACTTTAGTTTTGGATAATCCAGATTTCATGTTAGTATCCAATTTTTGTTGGGACTATCCAATGTTCGGTTGGATAATCCATATTTCATGTTACTATCCAACCTTTGTTGGGACTATCCAACTTTCGGTTGTTTAATCCAGATTTCATGTTACTTTCCAACCTTCAATTGGACTATCCAACTTTCGTTTTGGATAATCCAGATTTCATGTTGCTATCCAACCTTTGCTTCGAATATTAAACTTTGGTTAGGATAGTCCATATTTCATTTTACTATCCAATGTTTGGTGGGACTATCAAACTTTCGTTTGGAAAATCTATATTTCATTTTACTATCCAACTTTTGTTGGGACTATCCAATATTCGGTTGGATAATCCATATTTCATGGAACTATCCAACCTTTTTTGGGACTATCCAACTTTCGGTTTGATAATCCAGATTTAATTTTACTATCCAACCTTTGTTGGGACTATCCAACTTTCAGTTGTTTATTCCAGATTTCATGTTACTTTCCAACCTTCAATTGGACTATCCAACTTTCGTTTTGGATAATCCAGATTTCATGTTAATATCCAACCTTTGCTTGGAATATTACACTTTGTTTTGGATAGTCCATATTTCATTTTACTATCCAACCTTTGTTGGGACTATCCAACTTTTGGTTGTTTAATCCAGATTTCATGTTACTTTCCAACCTTCAATTGGACTATCCAACTTTCGTTTTGGATAATCCAGATTTCATGTTGCTATCCAACCTTTGCTTCGAATATTAAACTTTGGTTAGGATAGTCCATATTTCATTTTACTATCCAATGTTTGGGGGGACTATCAAACTTTCGTTTGGATAATCCATATTTCATTTTACTATCCAACCATTGGTGGGACTATCCAACTTTGGTGGTACCATCCATCTTTCGTTTGGATAATCCAGTTTTCTTATTACATTACAACCTTCAATTGGACTATCCAACCTTCTTTGGGACTATCCAACTTTCGTTTTGCATAATCCAGATTTCATGTTACTATCCAACTTTTGTTGGGACTATCCAATATTCGGTTGGATAATCCATATTTTAAGGTTACTATCCAACCTTTTTTGGGACTATCCAACTTTCGTTTTGGATAATGCAGATTTCATGTTACTATCCAACCTTTGTTGGGACTATCCAACTTTCGGTTTGATAACCCAGATTTAATGTTAATATCCAACCTTTGTTGGGACTCTCCAACTTTCAATTTTTATATCCACATTTCGTTATCCTATCCAACCTTCGTTTGGAATATCCAAATTTGGTTTGGATAGTCCATATTTCATTACACTATCCAATGTTTGGTGGCACTATCCAACTTTCGTTTGGATAGTCTATATTTCATTTTACTATCCAACCTTGGGTGGGACCATCCAACTTCCATTTTACTATCCAGCTTTTGGTGGGACGATCCAAATTACGTTTGTTTAATCCAGATTTCACTTTATTATCCAACTTTCGGGACTTTTGTTGGGACTATCCAACCTTTGGTGGGACTATCCAACTTTCGGTTGTTAAATCCACATTTCATTTTACTATCCAACCTTCGCTTGGAATATCCAACTTTCATTTGGAAAGTCCTTATTTCATTTTACTATCCAACCATTGTTTGGACTATCCAACTTTGGTGGGACCATCCATCTTTCATTTGGATAATCCAGTTTTCTTATTACATTACAACCTTCAATTGGACGATCCAACCTTCTTTGGGACTATCCAACTTTAGTTTTGGATAATCCAGATTTCATGTTACTATCCAATTTTTGTTGGGACTATCCAATGTTCGGTTGGATAATCCAGATTTCATTTTACTATCCAGCCTTTGGTGGGACTATCCAACTTTCGGTTGGATAATCCATATTTCATGTTACTATCCAACATTTGTGGGGACTATCCAACTTTCGGTTGTTTAATCCAGATTTCATGTTACTTTCCAACCTTCAATTGGACTATCCAACTTTCGTTTTGGATAATCCAGATTTCATGTTGCTATCCAACCTTTGCTTCGAATATTAAACTTTGGTTAGGATAGTCCATATTTCATTTTACTATCCAATGTTTGGTGGGCCTATCAAACTTTCGTTTGGATAATCTATATTTCATTTTACTATCCAACCATTGGTGGGACTATCCAACTTTGGTGGTACCATCCATCTTTCGTTTGGATAATCATGTTTTCTTATTACATTACAACCTTCAATTGGACTATCCAACCTTCTTTGGGACTATCCAACTTTCGTTTTGTATAATCCAGATTTCATGTTACTATCCAACTTTTGTTGGGACTATCCAATATTCGGTTGGATAATCCATATTTCATGTTACTATCCAACCTTTTTTGGGACTATCCAACTTTCGGTTTGATAATCCAGATTTAATTTTACTATCCAACCTTTGTTGGGACTATCCAACTTTCAGTTGTTTATTCCAGATTTCATGTTACTTTCCAACCTTCAATTGGACTATCCAACTTTCGTTTTGGATAATCCAGATTTCATGTTAATATCCAACCTTTGCTTGGAATATTACACTTTGTTTTGGATAGTCCATATTTCATTTTACTATCCAACCTTTGTTGGGACTATCCAGCTTTCGGTTGGATAATCCAGATTTCATGTTACTATCCAACCTTTGTTGGGACTCTCCAACTTTCAATTGTTTAATCCACATTTCGTTATCCTATCCAACCTTCGCATGGAATATCCAAATTTGGTTTGGATAGTCCATATTTCATTTCACTATCCAATGTTTGGTGGCACTATCCAACTTTCGTTTGGATAGTCTATATTTCATTTTACTATCCAACCTTGGGTGGGACCATCCAACTTCCATTTTACTATCCAGCTTTTGGTGGGACGATCCAAATTACGTTTGTTTAATCCAGATTTCACTTTATTATCCAACTTTCGGGACTTTTGTTGGGACTATCCAACCTTTGGTGGGACTATCCAACTTTCGGTTGTTAAATCCACATTTCATTTTACTATCCAACTTTCGCTTGGAATATCCAACTTTCGTTTGGAAAGTCCTTATTTCATTTTACTATCCAACCATTGGTGGGACTATCCAACTTTGGTGGGACCATCCATCTTTCATTTGGATAATCCAGTTTTCTTATTACATTACAACCTTCAATTGGACGATCCAACCTTCTTTGGGACTATCCAACTTTAGTTTTGGATAATCCAGATTTCATGTTACTATCCAATTTTTGTTGGGACTATCCAATGTTCGGTTGGATAATCCAGATTTCATTTTACTATCCAGCCTTTGGTGGGACTATCCAACTTTCGGTTGGATAATCCATATTTCATGTTACTATCCAACCTTTGTTGGGACTATCCAACTTTCGGTTGTTTAATCCAGATTTCATGTTACTCTCTAACCTTCAATTGGACTATCCAACTTTCGTTTTGGATAATCCAGATTTCATGTTGCTATCCAACCATTGCTTCCAATATTAAACTTTGGTTTGGATAGTCCATATTTCATTGGACTATCCAACTTTCGTTTTGGACAATCCAGATTTCATGTTGCTATCCAACCATTGCTTCCAATATTAAACTTTGGTTTGGATAGTCCATATTTCATTTTACTATCCAATGTTTGGTGGGACTATCCAACTTTCGTTTGGATAATCCATATTTCATTTTACTATCCAACCATTGGTGGGACTATCCAACTTTGGTGGTACCATCCATCTTTCGTTTGGATAATCCAGTTTTCTTATTACATTACAACCTTGAATTGGACTATCCAACTTTCTTTGGGACTATCCAACTTTCGTTTTGCATAATCCAGATTTCATGTTACTATCCAACTTTTGTTGGGACTATCCAATGTTCGGTTGGATAATCCATATTTCATGTTACTATCCAACCTTTTTTGGGACTATCCAACTTTCGTTTTGGATAATGCAGATTTCATGTTACTATCCAACCTTTGTTGGGACTATCCAACTTTCGGTTTGATAACCCAGATTTAATGTTAATATCCAACCTTTGCTTGGAATATTACACTTTGTTTTGGATAGTCCATATTTCATTCTACTATCCAACCTTTGTTGGGACTATCCAGCTTTCGGTTGGATAATCCAGATTTCATGTTACTATCCAACCTTTGTTGGGACTCTCCAACTTTCAATTGTTTAATCCACATTTCGTTATCCTATCCAACCTTCGCTTGGAATATCCAAATTTGGTTTGGATAGTCCATATTTCATTTCACTATCCAATGTTTGGTGGCACTATCCAACTTTCGTTTGGATAGTCTATATTTCATTTTACTATCCAACCTTGGGTGGGACCATCCAACTTCCATTTTACTATCCAGCTTTTGGTGGGACGATCCAAATTACGTTTGTTTAATCCAGATTTCACTTTATTATCCAACTTTCGGGACTTTTGTTGGGACTATCCAACCTTTGGTGGGACTATCCAACTTTCGGTTGTTAAATCCACATTTCATTTTACTATCCAACCTTCGCATGGAATATCCAACTTTCGTTTGGATAGTCTATATTTCATTTTACTATCCAACCTTGGGTGGGACCATCCAACTTCCATTTTACTATCCAGCTTTTGGTGGGACGATCCAAATTACGTTTGTTTAATCCAGATTTCACTTTATTATCCAACTTTCGGGACTTTTGTTGGGACTATCCAACCTTTGGTGGGACTATCCAACTTTCGGTTGTTAAATCCACATTTCATTTTACTATCCAACCTTTGCTTGGAATATCCAACTTTCGTTTGGAAAGTCCTTATTTCATTTTACTATCCAACCATTGGTGGGACTATCCAACTTTGGTGGGTCCATCCATCTTTCATTTGGATAATCCAGTTTTCTTATTACATTACAACCTTCAATTGGACGATCCAACCTTCATTGGGACTATCCAACTTTAGTTTTGGATAATCCAGATTTCATGTTACTATCCAATTTTTGTTGGGACTATCCAATGTTCGGTTTGATAATCCAGATTTCATTTTACTATCCAGCCTTTGGTGGGACTATCCAACTTTCGGTTGGATAATCCATATTTCATGTTACTGTCCAACCTTTGTTGGGACTATCCAACTTTCGGTTGTTTAATCCAGATTTCATGTTACTTTCCAACCTTCAATTGGACTATCCAACTTTCGTTTTGGATAATCCAGATTTCATGTTGCTATCCAACCTATGCTTCCAATATTAAACTTTGGTTTGGATAGTCCATATTTCATTTTACTATCCAATGTTTGGTGGGACTATCCAACTTTCGTTTGGATAATCCATATTTCATTTTACTATCCAACCATTGGTGGGACTATCCAACTTTGGTGGGTCCATCCATCTTTCATTTGGATAATCCAGTTTTCTTATTACATTACAACCTTCAATTGGACGATCCAACCTTCATTGGGACTATCCAACTTTAGTTTTGGATAATCCAGATTTCATGTTACTATCCAATTTTTGTTGGGACTATCCAATGTTCGGTTTGATAATCCAGATTTCATTTTACTATCCAGCCTTTGGTGGGACTATCCAACTTTCGGTTGGATAATCCATATTTCATGTTACTGTCCAACCTTTGTTGGGACTATCCAACTTTCGGTTGTTTAATCCAGATTTCATGTTACTTTCCAACCTTCAATTGGACTATCCAACTTTCGTTTTGGATAATCCAGATTTCATGTTGCTATCCAACTTTTGTTGGGACTATCCAACTTTCGTTTTGGATAATGCAGATTTCATGTTACTATCCAACCTTTGTTGGGACTATCCAACTTTCGGTAGGATAATCTAGATTTCATTTTACTATCCAGCCTTTGGTGGGAGTATCCAACTTTCAGTTGTTTAATCCAGATCTCATTTTACTATCCAACCTTTGGTGGGACCATCCATCTTTCGTTTGGATAATCCAGTTTTCTTATTACTTTACAACCTTCAATTGGACTATCCAACCTTTGTTGGGACTCTCCAACTTTCGATTGTTTAATCCACATTTCGTTATCCTATCCAACCTTCGCTTGGAATATCCAAATTTGGTTTGGATAGTCCATATTTCATTTCACTATCCAATGTTTGGTGGCACTATCCAACTTTCGTTTGGATAGTTTATATTTCATTTTACTATACAACCTTTGGTGAGACCATCCAACTTCCATTTTACTATCCAGCATTTGGTGGGACGATCCAAATTACGTTTGTTTAATCCAGATTTCACTTTATTATCCAACTTTCGGGACTTTTGTTGGGACTATCCAACCTTCGCTTGGAATATCCAACTTTGGGTTGGATAATCCATATTTAAAGTTACTATCCAACCGTTGTTGGGACTATCCAACTTTTGTTTGGAAAGTCCTTATTTCATTTTACTATCCAACCATTGGTGGGACTATCCAACTTTGGTGGGTCCATCCATCTTTCATTTGGATAATCCAGTTTTCTTATTACATTACAACCTTCAATTGGACGATCCAACCTTCATTGGGACTATCCAACTTTAGTTTTGGATAATCCAGATTTCATGTTACTATCCAATTTTTGTTGGGACTATCCAATGTTCGGTTTGATAATCCAGATTTCATTTTACTATCCAGCCTTTGGTGGGACTATCCAACTTTCGGTTGGATAATCCATATTTCATGTTACTGTCCAACCTTTGTTGGGACTATCCAACTTTCGGTTGTTTAATCCAGATTTCATGTTACTTTCCAACCTTCAATTGGACTATCCAACTTTCGTTTTGGATAATCCAGATTTCATGTTGCTATCCAACCTATGCTTCCAATATTAAACTTTGGTTTGGATAGTCCATATTTCATTTTACTATCCAATGTTTGGTGGGACTATCCAACTTTCGTTTGGATAATCCATATTTCATTTTACTATCCAACCATTGGTGGGACTATCCAACTTTGGTGGTACCATCCATCTGTCGTTTGGATAATCCAGTTTTCTTATTACATTACAACCTTCAATTGGACTATCCAACTTTCTTTGGGAATATCCAACTTTCGTTTTGCATAATCCAGATTTCATGTTACTATCCAACTTTTGTTGGGACTATCCAATGTTCGGTTGGATAATCCATATTTCATGTTACTATCCAACCTTTTTTGGGACTATCCAACTTTCGTTTTGGATAATGCAGATTTCATGTTACTATCCAACCTTTGTTGGGACTATCCAACTTTCGGTAGGATAATCTAGATTTCATTTTACTATCCAGCCTTTGGTGGGAGTATCCAACTTTCAGTTGTTTAATCCAGATCTCATTTTACTATCCAACCTTTGGTGGGACCATCCATCTTTCGTTTGGATAATCCAGTTTTCTTATTACTTTACAACCTTCAATTGGACTATCCAACCTTTGTTGGGACTCTCCAACTTTCGATTGTTTAATCCACATTTCGTTATCCTATCCAACCTTCGCTTGGAATATCCAAATTTGGTTTGGATAGTCCATATTTCATTTCACTATCCAATGTTTGGTGGCACTATCCAACTTTCGTTTGGATAGTTTATATTTCATTTTACTATACAACCTTTGGTGGGACCATCCAACTTCCATTTTACTATCCAGCATTTGGTGGGACGATCCAAATTACGTTTGTTTAATCCAGATTTCACTTTATTATCCAACTTTCGGGACTTTTGTTGGGACTATCCAACCTTCGCTTGGAATATCCAACTTTGGGTTGGATAATCCATATTTAAAGTTACTATCCAACCGTTGTTGGGACTATCCAACTTTCGGTTGTTTAATCCAGATTTCATGTTACTTTCCAACCTTCAATTGGACTATCTAACTTTCGTTTTGGAGAATCCAGATTTCATGTTAATATCCAAACTTTGCTTGGAAAGTCCACATTTCATTTTACTATCCAACCATTGGTGGGACTATCCAACTTTGGTGGGCCCATCCATCTTTCGTTTGGATAATCCAGTTTTCTTATTACATTACAACCTTCAATTGGACTATCCAACTTTTGTTGGGACTATCCATGTTCGGTTGGATAATCCATATTTCATGTTACTATCCAACCTTTGTTGGCACTATCCAACTTTCGGTTTGAAAATCCAGATTTTATGTAACTTTCCAACCTTCAATTGGACTATCCAACCTTATTTGGGACTATCAAACTTAGATTTTGGATAATCCAGATTTCATGTTACTATCCAACTTTTGTTGGGACTATCCAATGTTCGGTTGGATAATCCATATTTCATGTTACTATCCAACCTTTGTTGGGACTATCCAACTTTCGGTTTGATAATCTAGATTTCGTTTTACTATCCAGCCTTTGGTGGGACTATCCAACTTTCGGTTGTTTAATCTAGATTTCATTTTACTTTCCAACCTTCAATTGGACTATCCAACCTAATTTGGGACTATCCAACTTAGATTTTGGATAATCCCGATTTCATGTTACTATCCAACCTTTGGTTGGACTATCCAACTTTCGGTTGTTTAATCCACATTTCATTTTATTATCCAACCTTGGCGGAACTTTACAATTTTCGGTTGTTAAATCCACATTTAATTTTACTATCCAACCTTTGTTGGGACTATCCAGCTTTCGGTTGGATAATCCATATTTAAAGTTACTATCCAACCTTTGTTGGGACTATCCAACTTTCGGTTGTTTAATCCACATTTCATTTTACTATCCAACCTTCAATTGGGATATCCAACTTTCGTTTGGATAATCCATATTTCATTTTACTATCAAACCTTTGGTTGGACTGTCCAACCTTCTTCGGGACTGTCCAACCTTCGTTTTGGATAATCCAGATTTCATGTTACTATCCAACCTTTGTTGGGACTATCCAGCTTTCGGTTGGATAATCCATATTTAAAGTTACTATCCAACCTTTGTTGGGACTATCCAACTTTCGGTTGTTTAATCCACATTTCATTTTACTATCCAACCTTCAATTGGGGTATCCAACTTTCGTTTGGATAATCCATATTTCATTTTACTATCAAACCTTTGGTTGGACTGTCCAACCTTCTTCGGGACTGTCCAACCTTTGTTTTGGATAATCCAGATTTCATGTTACTATCCAACCTTTGTTGGGACTATCCAGCTTTCGGTTGCATAATCCATATTTAAAGTTACTATCCAACCTTTGTTGGGACTATCCAACTTTCGGTTGTTTAATCCACATTTCATGTTACTTTCCAACCTTCAATTGGACTATCTAACTTTCGTTTTGGATAATCCAGATTTCATGTTAATATCCAACCTTTGCTTGGAAAGTCCATATTTCATTTTACTATCCAACCATTGGTGGGACTATCCAACTTTGGTGGGACCATCCATCTTTCGTTTGGATAATCCAGTTTTCTTATTACATTACAACCTTCAATTGGACTATCCAACCTTCTTTTGGACTATCCAACTTTCGTTTTGGAAAATCCAGATTTCATGTTACTATCCAATTTTTGTTGGGACTATCCAATGTTCGGTTGGATAATCCATAGTTCATGTTACTATCCAACCTTCTTTGGAACTATCCAACTTAGATTTTGGATAATTCAGTTTTCATTTTACTATCCAACCTTTGGTTGGACTATCTAACTTTCGGTTGTTTAATCCACATTTCATTTTATTATCCAATCTTCAATTGGGATATCCAACTTTCGTTTGGATAATCCATATTTCATGTTACTATCCAACCTTTGTTGGGACTATCAAACTTAGATTTTGGATAATCCAGATTTCATGTTACTATCCAACTTTTGTTGGGACTATCCAATGTTCGGTTGGATAATCCATATTTCATGTTACTATCCAACCTTTGTTGGGACTATCCAACTTTCGGTTTGATAATCTAGATTTCGTTTTACTATCCAGCCTTTGGTGGGACTATCCAACTTTCGGTTGTTTAATCTAGATTTCATTTTACTTTCCAACCTTCAATTGGACTATCCAACCTAATTTGGGACTATCCAACTTAGATTTTGGATAATCCCGATTTCATGTTACTATCCAACCTTTGGTTGGACTATCCAACTTTCGGTTGTTTAATCCACATTTCATTTTATTATCCAACCTTGGCGGAACTTTACAATTTTCGGTTGTTAAATCCACATTTAATTTTACTATGCAACCTTCGCTTGGAATATCCAACTTTCGTTTGGATAGTCCATATTTCATGTTACTATCCAACCTTTGTTGGGACTATCCAACTTTTGGTTGTTTAATCCACATTTCATTTTACTATCCAACCTTCAATTGGGATATCCAACTTTCGTTTGGATAATCCATATTTCATTTTACTATCAAACCTCTGGTTGGACTGTCCAACCTTCTTCGGGACTGTCCAACCTTCGTTTTGGATAATCCAGATTTCATGTTACTATCCAACCTTTGTTGGGACTATCCAGCTTTCGGTTGGATAATCCATATTTAAAGTTACTATCCAACCTTTGTTGGGACTATCCAACTTTCGGTTGTTTAATCCACATTTCATTTTACTATCCAACCTTCAATTGGGATATCCAACTTTCGTTTGGATAATCCATATTTCATTTTACTATCAAACCTTTGGTTGGACTGTCCAACCTTCTTCGGGACTGTCCAACCTTCGTTTTGGATAATCCAGATTTCATGTTACTATCCAACCTTTGTTGGGACTATCCAGCTTTCGGTTGGATAATCCATATTTAAAGTTACTATCCAACCTTTGTTGGGAATATCCAACTTTCGGTTGTTTAATCCACATTTCATTTTACTATCCAACCTTCAATTGGGGTATCCAACTTTCGTTTGGATAATCCATATTTCATTTTACTATCAAACCTTTGGTTGGACTGTCCAACCTTCTTCGGGACTGTCCAACCTTTGTTTTGGATAATCCAGATTTCATGTTACTATCCAACCTTTGTTGGGACTATCCAGCTTTCGGTTGGATAATCCATATTTAAAGTTACTATCCAACCTTTGTTGGGACTATCCAACTTTCGGTTGTTTAATCCACATTTCATGTTACTTTCCAACCTTCAATTGGACTATCTAACTTTCGTTTTGGATAATCCAGATTTCATGTTAATATCCAACCTTTGCTTGGAAAGTCCATATTTCATTTTACTATCCAACCATTGGTGGGACTATCCAACTTTGGTGGGACCATCCATCTTTCGTTTGGATAATCCAGTTTTCTTATTACATTACAACCTTCAATTGGACTATCCAACCTTCTTTTGGACTATCCAACTTTCGTTTTGGAAAATCCAGATTTCATGTTACTATCCAATTTTTGTTGGGACTATCCAATGTTCGGTTGGATAATCCATATTTCATGTTACTATCCAACCTTCTTTGGAACTATCCAACTTAGATTTTGGATAATCCAGTTTTCATTTTACTATCCAACCTTTGGTTGGACTATCTAACTTTCGGTTGTTTAATCCACATTTCATTTTATTATCCAATCTTCAATTGGGATATCCAACTTTCGTTTGGATAATCCAGATTTCATTTTACTATCCATCCTTTGGTTGGACTATCCAACTTTCGGTTGTTTAATCCACATTTCATTTTATTATCCAACCTTCAATTGGGATATCCAACTTTCGTTTGGATAATCCAGATTTCATTTTACTATCCATCCTTTGGTTGGACTATCCAACTTTCGGTTGTTTAATCCACATTTCATTTTATTATCCAACCTTTGTTGGGTCTATCCAGCTTTCGGTTGGATAATCCATATTTAAAGTTACTATCCAACCTTTGTTGGGACTATCCAACTTTCGGTTGTTTAATCCACATTTCATGATACTTTCCAACCTTCAATTGGACTATCTAACTTTCGTTTTGGATAATCCAGATTTCATGTTAATATCCAACCTTTGCTTGGAAAGTCCATATTTCATTTTACTATCCAACCATTGGTGGGACTATCCAACTTTGGTGGGACCATCCATCTTTCGTTTGGATAATCCAGTTTTCTTATTACATTACAACCTTCAATTGGACTATCCAACCTTCTTTTGGACTATCCAACTTTCGTTTTGGAAAATCCAGATTTCATGTTACTATCCAACTTTTGTTGGGACTATCCAATGTTCGGTTGGATAATCCATATTTCATGTTACTATCCAACCTTCTTTGGAACAATCCAACTTAGATTTTGGATAATCCAGTTTTCATGTTACTATCCAACCTTTGGTTGGACTATCCAACTTTCGGTTGTTTAATCCACATTTCATTTTACTATCCAACCTTCAATTGGGATATCCAACTTTCGTTTGGATAATCCAGATTTCATTTTACTATCCATCCTTTGGTTGGACTATCCAACTTTCGGTTGTTTAATCCACATTTCATTTTATTATCCAACCTTGGCGGAACTTTACAACTTTCGGTTGTTAAATCCACATTTCATTTTACTATGCAACCTTCGCTTGGAATATCCAACTTTGGTTTGGATAGTCCATATTTCATGTTACTATCCAACCTTTGTTGGGACTATCCAGCTTTCGGTTGTTTAATCCACATTTCATTTTACTATCCTACCTTCAATTGGGATATCCAACTTTCGTTTGGATAATCGATATTTCATTTTACTATCAACCCTTTCGTTGGACTATCCAACCTTCTTCGGGACTATCCAACCTTCGTTTTGGATAATCCAGATTTCATGTTACTATCCAACCTTTGTTGGGACTATCCAGCTTTCGGTTGGATAATCCATATTTAAAGTTACTATCCAACCGTTGTTGGGACTATCCAACTTTCGGTTGTTTAATCCAGATTTCATGTTACTTTCCAACCTTCAATTGGACTTTCTAACTTTCGTTTTGGATAATCCAGATTTCATGTTAATATCCAAACTTTGCTTGGAAAGTCCATATTTCATTTTACTATCCAACCTATGGTGGGACTATCCAACTTTGGTGGGACCATCCATCTTTCGTTTGGATAATCCAGTTTTCTTATTACATTATAACCTTCAATTGGACTATCCAACCTTCTTTTGGACTATCCAACTTTCGTTTTGGAAAATCCAGATTTCATGTTACTATCCAACTTTTGTTGGGACTATCCAATGTTCGGTTGGATAATCCATATTTCATGTTACTATCCAACCTTCTTTGGAACTATCCAACTTAGATTTTGGATAATCCAGTTTTCATGTTACTATCCAACCTTTGGTTGGACTATCCAACTTTCGGTTGTTTAATCCACATTTCATTTTACTATCCAACCTTCAATTGGGATATCCAACTTTCGTTTGGATAATCCAGATTTCATTTTACTATCCATCCTTTGGTTGGACTATCCAACTTTCGGTTGTTTAATCCACATTTCATTTTATTATCCAACCTTGGCGGAACTTTACAACTTTCGGTTGTTAAATCCACATTTCATTTTACTATCCAACCTTCGCTTGGAATATCCAACTTTGGTTTGGATAGTCCATATTTCATGTTACTATCCAACCTTTGTTGGGACTATCCAGCTTTCGGATGTTTAATCCACATTTCATTTTACTATCCAACCTTCAATTGGGATATCCAACAGTCGTTTGGATAATCGATATATCATTTTACTATCAACACTTTGGTTGGACTATCCAACCTTCTTCGGGACTATCCAACCTTCGTTTTGGATAATCCAGATTTCATGTTACTATCCAACCTTTGTTGGGACTATCCAGCTTTCGGTTGGATAATCCATATTTAAAGTTACTATCCAACCGTTGTTGGGACTATCCAACTTTCGGTTGTTTAATCCAGATTTCATGTTACTTTCCAACCTTCAATTGGACTTTCTAACTTTCGTTTTGGATAATCCAGATTTCATGTTAATATCCAAACTTTGCTTGGAAAGTCCATATTTCATTT
The DNA here is from genome assembly GCA_037951165.1 of Lophius americanus. NCBI lineage: Eukaryota > Metazoa > Chordata > Actinopteri > Lophiiformes > Lophiidae > Lophius > Lophius americanus. The sequence continues at coordinate 247,176 of JBBDHG010000088.1, read as the reverse complement.
TACTATCCAACCTATGGTGGGACTATCCAACTTTGGTGGGACCATCCATCTTTCGTTTGGATAATCCAGTTTTCTTATTACATTATAACCTTCAATTGGACTATCCAACCTTCTTTTGGACTATCCAACTTTCGTTTTGGAAAATCCAGATTTCATGTTACTATCCAACTTTTGTTGGGACTATCCAATGTTCGGTTGGATAATCCATATTTCATGTTACTATCCAACCTTCTTTGGAACTATCCAACTTAGATTTTGGATAATCCAGTTTTCATGTTACTATCCAACCTTTGGTTGGACTATCCAACTTTCGGTTGTTTAATCCACATTTCATTTTACTATCCAACCTTCAATTGGGATATCCAACTTTCGTTTGGATAATCCAGATTTCATTTTACTATCCATCCTTTGGTTGGACTATCCAACTTTCGGTTGTTTAATCCACATTTCATTTTATTATCCAACCTTGGCGGAACTTTACAACTTTCGGTTGTTAAATCCACATTTCATTTTACTATCCAACCTTCGCTTGGAATATCCAACTTTGGTTTGGATAGTCCATATTTCATGTTACTATCCAACCTTTGTTGGGACTATCCAGCTTTCGGATGTTTAATCCACATTTCATTTTACTATCCAACCTTCAATTGGGATATCCAACAGTCGTTTGGATAATCGATATTTCATTTTACTATCAACACTTTGGTTGGACTATCCAACCTTCTTCGGGACTATCCAACCTTCGTTTTGGATAATCCAGATTTCATGTTACTATCCAACCTTTGTTGGGACTATCCAGCTTTCGGTTGGATAATCCATATTTAAAGTTACTATCCAACCGTTGTTGGGACTATCCAACTTTCGGTTGTTTAATCCAGATTTCATGTTACTTTCCAACCTTCAATTGGACTATCTAACTTTCGTTTTGGATAATCCAGATTTCATGTTAATATCCAAACTTTGCTTGGAAAGTCCATATTTCATTTTACTTTCCAACCATTGGTGGAACTATCCAACTTTGGTGGGACCATCAATTTTTCGTTTGGATAATCCAGTTTTCTTATTACATTACAACCTTCAATTGGACTATCCAACCTTCTTTGGGACTATCCAACTTTCGTTTTGGATAATCCATTTTCATGTTACTATCCAACTTTTGTTGGGACTATCCAACTTAGATTTTGGATAATCCAGTTTTCATGTTACTATCCAACCTTTGGTTGGACTATCCAACTTTCGGTTGTTTAATCCACATTTCATTTTACTATGCAACCTTCGCTTGGAATATCCAACTTTGGTTTGGATAGTCCATATTTCATGTTACTATCCAACTTTTGTTGGGACCATCCATCTTTCGTTTGGATAATCCAGTTTTCTTATTACATTACAACCTTCAATTGGACTACCCAACCTTCTTTTGGACTATCCAACTTTCGTTTTGGAAAATCCAGATTTCATGTTACTATCCAACTTTTGTTGGGACTATCCAATGTTCGGTTGGATAATCCATATTTCATGTTACTATCCAACCTTCTTTGGAACAATCCAACTTAGATTTTGGATAATCCAGTTTTCATTTTACTATCCAACCTTTTGTTGGACTATCCAACTTTCGGTTGTTTAATCCACATTTCATTTTATTATCCAACCTTGGCGGAACTTTACAACTTTCGGTTGTTAAATCCACATTTCATTTTACTATGCAACCTTCGCTTGGAATATCCAACTTCGGTTTGGATAGTCCATATTTCATGTTACTATCCAACCTTTGTTGGGACTATCCAGCTTTCGGTTGTTTAATCCACATTTCATTTTACTATCCAACCTTCAATTGGGATATCCAACAGTCGTTTGGATAATCGATATTTCATTTTACTATCAACACTTTGGTTGGACTATCCAACCTTCTTCGGGACTATCCAACCTTCGTTTTGGATAATCCAGATTTCATGTTACTATCCAACCTTTGTTGGGACTATCCAGCTTTCGGTTGGATAATCCATATTTAAAGTTACTATCCAACCGTTGTTGGGACTATCCAACTTTCGGTTGTTTAATCCAGATTTCATGTTACTTTCCAACCTTCAATTGGATTATCTAACTTTCGTTTTGGATAATCCAGATTTCATGTTAATATCCAAACTTTGCTTGGAAAGTCCATATTTCATTTTACTTTCCAACCATTGGTGGAACTATCCAACTTTGGTGGGACCATCAATTTTTCGTTTGGATAATCCAGTTTTCTTATTACATTACAACCTTCAATTGGACTATCCAACCTTCTTTGGGACTATCCAACTTTCGTTTTGGATAATCCATTTTCATGTTACTATCCAACTTTTGTTGGGACTATCCAATGTTCGGTTGGATAATCCATATTTCATGTTACTATCCAACCTTCTTTGGAACTATCCAACTTAGATTTTGGATAATCCAGTTTTCATGTTACTATCCAACCTTTGGTTGGACTATCCAACTTTCGGTTGTTTAATCCACATTTCATTTTACTATCCAACCTTCAATTGGGATATCCAACTTTCGTTTGGATAATCCAGATTTCATTTTACTATCCATCCTTTGGTTGGACTATCCAACTTTCGGTTGTTTAATCCACATTTCATTTTATTATCCAACCTTGGCGGAACTTTACAACTTTCGGTTGTTAAATCCACATTTCATTTTACTATGCAACCTTCGCTTGGAATATCCAACTTTGGTTTGGATAGTACATATTTCATGTTACTATCCAACCTTTGTTGGGACTATCCAGCTTTCGGTTGTTTAATCCACATTTCATTTTACTATCCTACCTTCAATTGGGATATCCAACTTTCGTTTGGATAATCGATATTTCATTTTACTATCAACCCTTTCGTTGGACTATCCAACCTTCTTCGGGACTATCCAACCTTCGTTTTGGATAATCCAGATTTCATGTTACTATCCAACCTTTGTTGGGACTATCCAGCTTTCGGTTGGATAATCCATATTTAAAGTTACTATCCAACCGTTGTTGGGACTATCCAACTTTCGGTTGTTTAATCCAGATTTCATGTTACTTTCCAACCTTCAATTGGACTTTCTAACTTTCGTTTTGGATAATCCAGATTTCATGTTAATATCCAAACTTTGCTTGGAAAGTCCATATTTCATTTTACTATCCAACCTATGGTGGGACTATCCAACTTTGGTGGGACCATCCATCTTTCGTTTGGATAATCCAGTTTTCTTATTACATTACAACCTTCAATTGGACTATCCAACCTTCTTTTGGACTATCCAACTTTCGTTTTGGAAAATCCAGATTTCATGTTACTATCCAACTTTTGTTGGGACTATCCAATGTTCGGTTGGATAATCCATATTTCATGTTACTATCCAACCTTCTTTGGAACTATCCAACTTAGATTTTGGATAATCCAGTTTTCATGTTACTATCCAACCTTTGGTTGGACTATCCAACTTTCGGTTGTTTAATCCACATTTCATTTTACTATCCAACCTTCAATTGGGATATCCAACTTTCGTTTGGATAATCCAGATTTCATTTTACTATCCATCCTTTGGTTGGACTATCCAACTTTCGGTTGTTTAATCCACATTTCATTTTATTATCCAACCTTGGCGGAACTTTACAACTTTCGGTTGTTAAATCCACATTTCATTTTACTATGCAACCTTCGCTTGGAATATCCAACTTTGGTTTGGATAGTCCATATTTCATGTTACTATCCAACCTTTGTTGGGACTATCCAGCTTTCGGTTGTTTAATCCACATTTCATTTTACTATCCAACCTTCAATTGGGATATCCAACTTTCGTTTGGATAATCGATATTTCATTTTTACTATCAACCCTTTGGTTGGACTATCCAACCTTCTTCGGGACTATCCAACCTTCGTTTTGGATAATCCAGATTTCATGTTACTATCCAACCTTTGTTGGGACTATCCAGCTTTCGGTTGGATAATCCATATTTAATGTTACTATCCAACCGTTGTTGGGACTATCCAACTTTCGGTTGTTTAATCCAGATTTCATGTTACTTTCCAACCTTCAATGGGACTATCTAACTTTCGTTTTGGATAATCTAGATTTCATGTTAATATCCAACCTTTGCTTGGAAAGTCCATATTTCATTTTACTATCCAACCTATGGTGGGACTATCCAACTTTGGTGGGACCATCCATCTTTCGTTTGGATAATCCAGTTTTCTTATTATATTACAACCTTCAATTGGACTATCCAACCTTCTTTTGGACTATCCAACTTTCGTTTTGGAAAATCCAGATTTCATGTTACTATCCAACTTTTGTTGCGACTATCCAATGTTCGGTTGGATAATCCATATTTCATGTTACTATCCAACCTTCTTTGGAACTATCCAACTTAGATTTTGGATAATCCAGTTTTCATGTTACTATCCAACCTTTGGTTGGACTATCCAACTTTCGGTTGTTTAATCCACATTTCATTTTACTATCCAACCTTCAATTGGGATATCCAACTTTCGTTTGGATAATCCAGATTTCATTTTACTATCCATCCTTTGGTTGGACTATCCAACTTTCGGTTGTTTAATCCACATTTCATTTTATTATCCAACCTTGGCGGAACTTTACAACTTTCGGTTGTTAAATCCACATTTCATTTTACTATGCAACCTTCGCTTGGAATATCCAACTTTGGTTTGGATAGTCCATATTTCATGTTACCATCCAACCTTTGTTGGGACTATCCAGCTTTCGGTTGTTTAATCCACATTTCATTTTACTATCCAACCTTCAATTGGGATATCCAACTTTCGTTTGGATAATCGATATTTCATTTTACTATCAACCCTTTGGTTGGTCTATCCAACCTTCTTCGGGACTATCCAACCTTCGTTTTGGATAATCCAGATTTCATGTTACTATCCAACCTTTGTTGGGACTATCCAGCTTTCGGTTGGATAATCCATATTTAAAGTTACTATCCAACCGTTGTTGGGACTATCCAACTTTCGGTTGTTTAATCCAGATTTCATGTTACTTTCCAACCTTCAATTGGACTATCTAACTTTCGTTTTGGATAATCCAGATTTCATGTTAATATCCAACCTTTGCTTGGAAGGTCCATATTTCATTTTACTATCCAACCTATGGTGGGACTATCCAACTTTGGTGGGACCATCCATCTTTCGTTTGGATAATCCAGTTTTCTTATTACATTACAACCTTCAATTGGACTATCCAACCTTCTTTTGGACTATCCAACTTTCGTTTTGGAAAATCCAGATTTCATGTTACTATCCAACTTTTGTTGGGACTATCCAATGTTCGGTTGGATAATCCATATTTCATGTTACTATCCAACCTTCTTTGGAACTATCCAGCTTAGATTTTGGATAATCCAGTTTTCATGTTACTATCCAACCTTTGGTTGGACTATCCAACTTTCGGTTGTTTAATCCACATTTCATTTTACTATCCAACCTTCAATTGGGATATCCAACTTTCGTTTGGATAATCCAGATTTCATTTTACTATCCATCCTTTGGTTGGACTATCCAACTTTCGGTTGTTTAATCCACATTTCATTTTATTATCCAACCTTGGCGGAACTTTACAACTTTCGGTTGTTAAATCCACATTTCATTTTACTATGCAACCTTCGCTTGGAATATCCAACTTTGGTTTGGATAGTCCATATTTCATGTTACTATCCAACCTTTGTTGGGACTATACAGCTTTCGGTTGTTTAATCCACATTTCATTTTACTATCCAACCTTCAATTGGGATATCCAACTTTCGTTTGGATAATCGATATTTCATTTTTACTATCAACCCTTTGGTTGGACTATCCAACCTTCTTCGGGACTATCCAACCTTCGTATTGGATAATCCAGATTTCATGTTACTATCCAACCTTTGTTGGGACTATCCAGCTTTCGGTTGGATAATCCATATTTAAAGTTACTATCCAACCGTTGTTGGGACTATCCAACTTTCGGTTGTTTAATCCAGATTTCATGTTACTTTCCAAACTTCAATTGGACTATCTAACTTTCGTTTTGGATAATCCAGATTTCATGTTAATATCCAACCTTTGCTTGGAAAGTCCATATTTCATTTTACTATCCAACCTATGGTGGGACTATCCAACTTTGGTGGGACCATCCATCTTTCGTTTGGATAATCCAGTTTTCTTATTACATTACAACCTTCAATTGGACTATCCAACCTTCTTTTGGACTATCCAACTTTCGTTTTGGAAAATCAAGATTTCATGTTACTATCCAACTTTTGTTGCGACTATCCAATGTTCGGTTGGATAATCCATATTTCATGTTACTATCCAACCTTCTTTGGAACTATCCAACTTAGATTTTGGATAATCCAGTTTTCATGTTACTATCCAACCTTTGGTTGGACTATCCAACTTTCGGTTGTTTAATCCACATTTCATTTTACTATCCGACCTTCAATTGGGATATCCAACTTTCGTTTGGATAATCCAGATTTCATTTTACTATCCATCCTTTGGTTGGACTATCCAACTTTCGGTTGTTTAATCCACATTTCATTTTATTATCCAACCTTGGCGGAACTTTACAACTTTCGGTTGTTAAATCCACATTTCATTTTACTATGCAACCTTCGCTTGGAATATCCAACTTTGGTTTGGATAGTCCATATTTCATGTTACTATCCAACCTTTGTTGGGACTATCCAGCTTTCGGTTGTTTAATCCACATTTCATTTTACTATCCAACCTTCAATTGGGATATCCAACTTTCGTTTGGATAATCGATATTTCATTTTACTATCAACCCTTTGGTTGGACTATCCAACCTTCTTCGGGACTATCCAACCTTCGTTTTGGATAATCCAGATTTCATGTTACTATCCAACCTTTGTGGGGACTATCCAGCTTTCGGTTGGATAATCCATATTAAAAGTTACTATCCAACCGTTGTTGGGACTATCCAACTTTCGGTTGTTTAATCCAGATTTCATGTTACTTTCCAACCTTCAATTGGACTATCCAACTTTCGTTTTGGAAAATCCAGATTTCATGTTACTATCCAACTTTTGTTGGGACTATCCAATGTTCGGTTGGATAATCCATATTTCATGTTACTATCCAACCTTCTTTGGAACTATCCAACTTAGATTTTGGATAATCCAGTTTTCATGTTACTATCCAACCTTCAATTGGGATATCCAACTTTCGTTTGGATAATCCAGATTTCATTTTACTATCCATCCTTTGGTTGGACTATCCAACTTTCGGTTGTTTAATCCACATTTCATTTTAATATCCAACCTTGGCGGAACTTTACAACTTTCGGTTGTTAAATCCACATTTCATTTTACTATGCAACCTTCGCTTGGAATATCCAACTTTGGTTTGGATAGTCTATATTTCATGTTACTATCCAACCTTTGTTGGGACTATACAGCTTTCGGTTGTTTAATCCACATTTCATTTTACTATCCAACCTTCAATTGGGATATCCAACTTTCGTTTGGATAATCGATATTTCATTTTTACTATCAACCCTTTGGTTGGACTATCCAACCTTCTTCGGGACTATCCAACCTTCGTATTGGATAATCCAGATTTCATGTTACTATCCAACCTTTGTTGGGACTATCATGCTTTCGGTTGGATAATCCATATTTAAAGTTACTATCCAACCGTTGTTGGGACTATCCAACTTTCGGTTGTTTAATCCAGATTTCATGTTACTTTCCAACCTTCAATTGGACTATCCAACTTTCGTTTTGGAAAATCCAGATTTCATGTTACTATCCAACTTTTGTTGGGACTATCCAATGTTCGGTTGGATAATCCATATTTCATGTTACTATCAAACCTTTGTTGGGACTATCCAACTTTCGGTTTGGATAGTCCATATTTCATGTTACTATCCAACCTTTGTTGGGACTATCCAACTTTCGGTTGTTTAATCCACATTTCATTTTACTATCCAACCTTCAATTGAGATATCCAACTTTCGTTTGGATAATCCATATTTCATTTTACTGTCAAACCGTTGGTTGGACTATACAACGTTCTTCGGGACTATCCAACCTTCGTTTTGGATAATCCAGATTTCATGTTACTATCGAACCTTTGTTGGGACTATCCAGCTTTCGGTTGGATAATCCATATTTAAAGTTACTATCCAACCTTTGTTGGGGCTATCCAACTTTCGGTTGATTAATCCAGATTTCATGTTACTTTCCAACCTTCAATTGGACTATCTAACTTTCAGATTTCATGTTAATATCCAACCTTTGCTTGGAAAGTCCATATTTCATTTTACTATCCAACCATTGGTGGGACTATCCAACTTTGGTGGGGCCATCCATCTTTCGTTTGGATAATCCAGTTTTCTTATTACATTACAACCTTCAATTGGACTCTCCAACCGTCTTTGGGACTATCCAACTTTCGTTTTGGATAATCCAGATTTCATGTTACTATCCAACTTTTGTTGGGACTATCCAATGTTCGGTTGGATAATCCATATTTCATGTTACTATCCAACCTTTGTTGGGACTATCCAACTTTCGGTTTGATAATCCAGATTTCGTTTTACTATCCAGCCTTTGTTGTTTAATCTAGATTTCATGTTACTTCCCAACCTTCAATTGGACTATCCAACCTTCTTTGGGACTATCCAACTTAGATTTTGGATAATCCAGATTTCATGTTACTATCCAACCTTTGGTTGGACTATCCAACTTTCGGTTGTTTAATCCACATTTCATTTTATTATCCAACCTTGGCGGAACTTTACAACTTTCGGTTGTTAAATCCACATTTAATTTTACTATGCAACCTTCGCTTGGAATATCCAACTTTGGTTTGGATAGTCCATATTTCATGTTACTATCCAACATTTGTTGGGACTATCCAACTTTTGGTTGTTTAATCCACGTTTTGATTTACTATCCAACCTTCAATTGGGATATCCAACTTTCGTTTGGATAATCCATATTTCATTTTACTATCAAACCTTTGGTTGGACTGTCCAACCTTCTTCGGGACTGTCCAACCTTCGTTTTGGATAATCCAGATTTCATGTTACTATCCAACCTTTGATGGGACTATCCAGCTTTCGGTTGGATAATCCATATTTAAAGTTACTATCCAACCTTTGTTGGGACTATCCAACTTTCGGTTGATTAATCCAGATTTCATGTTACTTTCCAACCTTCAATTGGACTATCTAACTTTCAGATTTCATGTTAATATCCAACCTTTGCTTGGAAAGTCCATATTTCATTTTACTATCCAACCATTGGTGGGACTATCCAACTTTGGTGGGACCATCCATCTTTCGTTTGGATAATCCAGTTTTCTTATTATATTACAACCTTCAATTGGACTATCCAACCGTCTTTGGGACTATCCAACTTTCGTTTTGGATAATCCAGATTTCATGTTACTATCCAACTTTTGTTGGGACTATCCAATGTTCGGTTGGATAATCCATATTTCATGTTACTATCCAACCTTTGTTGGGACTATCCAGCTTTCGGTTTGATAATCCAGATTTCCTTTTACTATCCAACCTTTGGTGGGACTATCCAACTTTCGGTTGTTTAATCTAGATTTCATGTTACTTTCCAACCTTCAATTGGACTATCCAACCTTCTTTGGGACTATCCAACTTAGATTTTGGATAATCCAGATTTCATGTTACTATCCAACCTTTGGTTGGACTATCCAACTTTCGGTTGTTTAATCCACATTTCATTTTATTATCCAACCTTCGCGGAACTTTACAACTTTCGGTTGTTAAATCCACATTTAATTTTACTATGCAACCTTCGCTTGGAATATCCAACTTTGGTTTGGATAGTCCATATTTCATGTTACTATCCAACCTTTGTTGGGACTTTCCAACTTTCGGTTGTTTAATCCACATTTCATTTTACTGTCCAACATTCAATTGGGATATCCAACTTTCGTTTGGATAATCCATATTTCATTTTACTATCAAACCTTTGGTTTCACTATCCAACCTTCTTCGGGACTATCCAGCCTTCGTTTTGGATAATCCAGATTTCATGTTACTATCGAACCTTTGTTGGGACTATCCAGCTTTCGGTTGGATAATCCATATTTAAAGTTACTATCCAACCTTTGTTGGGATTATCCAACTTTCGGTTGATTAATCCAGATTTCATGTTACTTTCCAACCTTCAATTGGACTATCTAACTTTCAGATTTCATGTTAATATCCAACCTTTGCTTGGAAAGTCCATATTTCATTTTACTATCCAACCATTGGTGGGACAATCCAACTTTGGTGGGACCATCCATCTTTCGTTTGGATAATCCAGTTTTCTTATTACATTACAACCTTCTATTGGACTATCCAACCGTCTTTGGGACTATCCAACTTTCGTTTTGGATAATCCAGATTTCATGTTACTATCCAACTTTTGTTGGGACTATCCAATGTTCGGTTGGATAATCCATATTTCATTTTACTATCCAACCTTTGTTGGGACTATCCAACTTTCGGTTTGATAATCCAGATTTCGTTTTACTATCCAGCCTTTGTTGTTTATTCTAGATTTCATGTTACTTTCCAACCTTCAATTGGACTATCCAACCTTCTTTGGGACTATCCAATTTAGATTTTGGATAATCCAGATTTCATGTTACTATCCAACCTTTGGTTTGACTATCCAACTTTCGGTTCTTTAATCCACATTTCATTTTATTATCCAACCTTGGCGGAACTTTACAACTTTCGGTTGTTAAATCCACATTTAATTTTACTATGCAACCTTCGCTTGGAATATCCAACTTTGGTTTGGATAGTCCATATTTCATGTTACTATCCAACCTTTGTTGGGACTATCCAACTTTCGGTTGTTTAATCCACATTTCGATTTACTATCCAACCTTCAATTGGGATATCCAACTTTCGTTTGGATAATCCATATTTCATTTTACTATCAAACCTTTGGTTGGACTGTCCAACCTTCTTCGGGACTGTCCAACCTTCGTTTTGGATAATCCAGATTTCATGTTACTATCCAACCTTTGTTGGGACTATCCAGCTTTCGGTTGGATAATCCATATTTAAAGTTACTATCCAACCTTTGTTGGGACTATCCAACTTTCGGTAGTTAAATCCAGATTTCATGTTACTTTCCAACCTTCAATTGGACTATCTAACTTTCGTTTTGGATAATCCAGATTTCATGTTAATATCCAACCTTTGCTTGGAAAGTCCATATTTAATTTTACTATCCAACCATTGGTGGTACTATCCAACTTTGGTGGGACCATCCATCTTTCGTTTGGATAATCCAGTTTTCTTATTACATTACAACCTTCAATTGACTATCCAACCTTCTTTTGGACTATCCAACTTTCGTTTTGGAAAATCCAGATTTCATGTTACTATCCAACTTTTGTTGGGACTATCCAATGTTCGGTTGGATAATCCATATTTCATGTTACTATCCAACCTTTGTTGGGACTATCCAACTTTCGGTTTGATAATCCAGATTTCGTTTTACTATCCAGCCTTTGTTGGGACTATCCAACTTTCGGTTTGATAATCCAGATTTCGTTTTACTATCCAACCATTGGTGGGACTATCCAACTTTGGTGGGGCCATCCATCTTTCGTTTGGATAATCCAGTTTTCTTATTACATTACAACCTTCAATTGGACTCTCCAACCGTCTTTGGGACTATCCAACTTTCGTTTTGGATAATCCAGATTTCATGTTACTATCCAACTTTTGTTGGGACTATCCAATGTTCGGTTGGATAATCCATATTTCCTGTTACTATCCAACCTTTGTTGGGACTATCCAACTTTCGGTTTGATAATCCAGATTTCGTTTTACTATCCAGCCTTTGTTGTTTAATCTAGATTTCATGTTACTTCCCAACCTTCAATTGGACTATCCAACCTTCTTTGGGACTATCCAACTTAGATTTTGGATAATCCAGATTTCATGTTACTATCCAACCTTTGGTTGGACTATCCAACTTTCGGTTGTTTAATCCACATTTCATTTTATTATCCAACCTTGGCGGAACTTTACAACTTTCGGTTGTTAAATCCACATTAAATTTTACTATGCAACCTTCGCTTGGAATATCCAACTTTGTTTTGGATAGTCCATATTTCATGTTACTATCCAACCTTTGTTGGGACTATCCAACTTTCGGTTGTTTAATCCACATTTCGATTTACTATCCAACCTTCAATTGGGATATCCAACTTTCGTTTGGATAATCCATATTTCATTTTACTATCAAACCTTTGGTTGGACTGTCCAACCTTCTTCGGGACTGTCCAACCTTCGTTTTGGATAATCCAGATTTCATGTTACTATCCAATCTTTGATGGGACTATCCAGCTTTCGGTTGGATAATCCATATTTAAAGTTACTATCCAACCTTTGTTGGGACTATCCAACTTTCGGTTGATTAATCCAGATTTCATGTTACTTTCCAACCTTCAATTGGACTATCTAACTTTCAGATTTCATGTTAATATCCAACCTTTGCTTGGAAAGTCCATATTTCATTTTACTATCCAACCATTGGTGGGACTATCCAACTTTGGTGGGACCATCCATCTTTCGTTTGGATAATCCAGTTTTCTTATTATATTACAACCTTCAATTGGACTATCCAACCGTCTTTGGGACTATCAAACTTTCGTTTTGGATAATCCAGATTTCATGTTACTATCCAACTTTTGTTGGGACTATCCAATGTTCGGTTGGATAATCCATATTTCATGTTACTATCCAACCTTTGTTGGGACTATCCAGCTTTCGGTTTGATAATCCAGATTTCGTTTTACTATCCAACCTTTGGTGGGACTATCCAACTTTCGGTTGTTTAATCTAGATTTCATGTTACTTTCCAACCTTCAATTGGACTATCCAACCTTCTTTGGGACTATCCAACTTAGATTTTGGATAATCCAGATTTCATGTTACTATCCAACCTTTGGTTGGACTATCCAACTTTCGGTTGTTTAATCCACATTTCATTTTATTATCCAACCTTGGCGGAACTTTACAACTTTCGGTTGTTAAATCCACATTTAATTTTACTATGCAACCTTCGCTTGGAATATCCAACTTTGGTTTGGATAGTCCATATTTCATGTTACTATCCAACCTTTGTTGGGACTATCCAACTTTCGTTTGGATAATCCATATTTCATTTTACTATCAAACCTTTGGTTGGACTATCCAACCTTCTTCGGGACTATCCAGCCTTCGTTTTGGATAATCCAGATTTCATGTTACTATCGAACCTTTGTTGGGACTATCCAGGTTTCGGTTGGATAATCCATATTTAAAGTTACTATCCAACCTTTGTTGGGACTATCCAACTTTCGGTTGATTAATCCAGATTTCATGTTACTTTCCAACCTTCAATTGGACTATCTAACTTTCAGATTTCATGTTAATATCCAACCTTTGCTTGGAAAGTCCATATTTCATTTTACTATCCAACCATTGGTGGGACAATCCAACTTTGGTGGGACCATCCATCTTTCGTTTGGATAATCCAGTTTTCTTATTACATTACAACCTTCAATTGGACTATCCAACCGTCTTTGGGACTATCCAACTTTCGTTTTGGATAATCCAGATTTCATGTTACTATCCAACTTTTGTTGGGACTATCCAATGTTCGGTTGGATAATCCATATTTCATGTTACTATCCAACCTTTGTTGGGACTATCCAACTTTCGGTTTGATAATCCAGATTTCATTTTACTATCCAGCCTTTGTTGTTTATTCTAGATTTCATGTTACTTTCCAACCTTCAATTGGACTATCCAACCTTCTTTGGGACTATCCAATTTAGATTTTGGATAATCCAGATTTCATCTTACTATCCAGCCTTTGGTGGGACAATACAACTTTCGGTTGTTTAATCTAGATTTCATGTTACTTTCCAACCTTCAATTGGACTATCCAACCTTCTTTGGAACTATCCAACTTAGATTTTGGATAATCCAGTTTTCATGTTACTATCCAACCTTTGGTTGGACTATCCAACTTTCGGTTGTTTAATCCACATTTCATTTTACTATCCAACCTTCAATTGGCATATCCAACTTTCGTTTGGATAATCCAGATTTCATTTTACTATCCATCCTTTGGTTGGACTATCCAACTTTCGGTTGTTTAATCCACATTTCATTTTATTATCCAACCTTGGCGGAACTTTACAACTTTCTGTTGTTAAATCCACATTTCATTTTACTATGCAACCTTCGCTTGGAATATCCAACTTTGGTTTGGATAGTCCATATTTCATGTTACTATCCAACCTTTGTTGGGACTATCCAGCTTTCGGTTGTTTAATCCACATTTCATTTTACTATCCAACCTTCAATTGGGATATCCAACTTTCGTTTTCGATAATCGATATTTCATTTTACTATCAACCCTTTGGTTGGACTATCCAACCTTAATCGGGACTATCCAACCTTCGTTTTGGATAATCCAGATTTCATGTTACTATCGAACCTTTGTTGGGACTATCCAGCTTTCGGTTGGATAATCCATATTTAAAGTTACTATCCAACCGTTGTTGGGACTATCCAACTTTCGGTTGTTTAATCCAGATTTCATGTTACTTTCCAACCTTCAATTGGGATATCCAACTTTCGTTTGGATAATCCATATTTCATTTTACTATCAAACCTTTGGTTGGACTATCCAACCTTCTTCGGGATTATCCAACCTTCGTTTTGGATAATCCAGATTTCATGTTACTATCGAACCTTTGTTGGGACTATCCAGCTTTCGGTTGGATAATCCATATTTAAAGTTACTATCCAACCTTTGTTGGGACTATCCAACTTTCGGTTGATTAATCCAGATTTCATGTTACTTTCCAACCTTCAATTGGACTATCTAACTTTCAGATTTCATGTTAATATCCAACCTTTGCTTGGAAAGTCCATATTTCATTTTACTATCCAACCATTGGTGGGACTATCCAACTTTGGTGGGACCATCCATCTTTCGTTTGGATAATACAGTTTTCTTATTACATTACAACCTTCAATTGGACTATCCAACCGTCTTTGGGACTATCCAACTTTCGTTTTGGATAATCCAGATTTCATGTTACTATCCAACTTTTGTTGGGACTATCCAATGTTCGTTTGGATAATCCATATTTCATGTTACTATCCAACCTTTTTTTGGGACTATCCAACTTTCGGTTTGATAATCCAGATTTCATGTTACTATCCAACCTTTGTTTGGACTATCCAACTTTCGGTTGTTTAATCCACATTTCATTTTATTATCCAACCTTGGCGGAACTTTACAACTTTCGGTTGTTAAATCCACATTTCATTTTACTATGCAACCTTCGTTTTGGATAATCCAGATTTCATGTTACTATCCAACCTTTGTTGGGACTATTCAGCTTTCGGTTGGATAATCCATATTAAATGTTACTATCCAACCTTTGTTGGGACTATCCAACTTTCGGTTGTTAAATCCAGATTTCATGTTACTTTCCAAACTTCAATTGGACTATCTAACTTTCGTTTTGGATGATCCAGATTTCATATTAATATCCAACCTTTGCTTGGAAAGTCCATATTTCATTTTACTATCCAACCATTGGTGGGACTATCCAACTTTGGTGGGACCATCCATCTTTCGTTTGGATAATCCAGTTTTCTTATTACATTACAACCTTCAATTGGACTATCCAACCTTCTTTGGGACTATCCAACTTTCGTTTTGGATAATCCAGATTTCATGTTACTATCCAACTTTTGTTGGGACTATCCAATGTTCGGTTGGATAATCCATATTTCATGTTACTATCCAACCTTTGTTGGGACTATCCAACTTTCGGTTTGATAATCCAGATTTCATGTTACTATCCAACCTTTGGTTGACTATCCAACTTTCGGTTGTTTAATCCACATTTCATTTTATTATCCAACCTTGGCGGAACTTTACAACTTTCGGTTGTTAAATCCACATTTCATTTTACTATGCAACCTTCGTTTTGGATAATCCAGATTTCATGTTACTATCCAACCTTTGTTGGGACTATTCAGCTTTCGGTTGGATAATCCATATTAAATGTTACTATCCAACCTTTGTTGGGACTATCCAACTTTCGGTTGTTTAATCCAGATTTCATGTTACTTACCAACCTTCGATTAAACTATCCAACCTTCTTCGGGACTATCCAACTTTCATTTTGGTTAATCCAGATTTTATGCTACTATCCAACCTTTGTTGGGACTATCCAACTTTCGGTTGGATAATCCATATTTAATGTTACTATCCAACCTTTGTTGGGACTATCCAACTTTCGGTTGTTTAATCCAGAGTTCATGTTACTTTCCAACCTTCAATTGGACTATCCAACTTCCGTTTTGGATAATCGAGATTTCATGTCAATATCCAACCTTTGCATGGAATATTAAACTTTGCTTTGGATAGTCCATATTTCATTTTATTATCCAACCTTCTTTGGGACTATCCAACTTTCGTTTTGGATAATCCAGATTTTACATTACTATCCAACCTTTGGTGGGACTATCCAACTTTCGGTTTTTTAATCCAGATTAAATTTTTTTATCCCGCCTTTGGTGGAATTATCCAACTTTCGTTTTTTTAATCCAGATTTAATTTTATTATCCAACCTTTGGTGGAACTATCCAACTTTCAGGTTGTTTAATCCATATTTCATTTTACTATCCAACCTTCAATTGGGATATCCAACTTTGGTTTGGATAGTCCAGATTTCATTTTACTATCCAGCCTTTGGTGGGACAATCCAACTTTCGGTTGTTTAATCCAGATTTCATTTAACTTTCCAACCTTCAATTGGACTATCCAACCTTTCTTTGGGACTATCCAACTTTCGTTTTGGATAATCCAGATTTCATGTTACTATCCAACCCTTGGTGGGACCATCTAACTTTCGTTTGGATAATCCACTTTTCTTGTTACTTTCCAACCTTCAATTGGACTATCCAAACTTCTTTGGGACTATCCAACTTTCGTTTTGGATAATACAGATTTCATTTTACTATCCAACCTTCGCTTGGAATATCCAACTTTGGTTTGGATAGTCCATATTTCATGTTACTATCCAACCTTTGTTGGGACTATCCAACTTTCGGTTGTTTAATCCACATTTCATTTTACTATCCAACCTTCAATTGGGATATCCAACTTTCGTTTGGATAATCCATATTTCATTTTACTGTCAAACCTTTGGTTGGACTATCCAACGTTCTTCGGGACTATCCAACTTTCGTTTTGGATAATCCAGATTTCATGTTACTATCGAACCTTTGTTGGGACTATCCAGCTTTAGGTTGGATAATCCATATTTAAAGTTACTATCCAACCTTTGTTGGGACTATCCAACTTCCGGTTGATTAATCCAGATTTCATGTTACTTTCCAACCTTCAATTGGACTATCTAACTTTCAGATTTCATGTTAATATCCAACCTTTGCTTGGATAGTCCATATTTCATGTTACTATCCAACCTTTGTTGGGACTATCCAACTTTCGGTTGTTTAATCCACATTTCATTTTACTATCCAACCTTCAATTGGGATATCCAACTTTCGTTTGGATAATCCATATTTCATTTTACTGTCAAACCTTTGGTTGGACTATCCAACGTTCTTCGGGACTATCCAACTTTCGTTTTGGATAATCCAGATTTCATGTTACTATCCAAGTTTTGTTGGGACTATCCAATGTTCGGTTGGATAATCCATATTTCATGTTACTATCAAACCTTTGTTGGGACTATCCAACTTTCGGTTTGATAATCCAGATTTCGTTTTACTATCCAGCCTTTGGTGGGACTATCCAACTTTCGGTTGTTTAATCTAGATTTCATGTTACTTTCCAACCTTCAATTGGACTATCCAACCTTCTTTGGAACTATCCAATTTAGATTTTGGATAATCCAGTTTTCATGTTACTATCCAACCTTTGGTTGGACTATCCAACTTTCGTTTTGGAAAATCCAGATTTCATGTTACTATCCAACTTTTGTTGGGACTATCCAATGTTCGGTTGGATAATCCATATTTCATGTTACTATCAAACCTTTGTTGGGACTATCCAACTTTCGGTTTGATAATCCAGATTTCATTTTACTATCCAGCCTTTGGTGGGACTATCCAACTTTCGGTTGTTTAATCTAGATTTCATGTTACTTTCCAACCTTCAATTGGACTATCCAACCTTCTTTGGAAACATCCAATTTAGATTTTGGATAATCCATATTTCATGTTACTATCCAACCTTTGTTGGGACTATCCAACTTTCGGTTTGATAATCCAGATTTCATGTTACTATCCAACCTTTGGTTGGACTATCCAACTTTCGGTTGTTTAATCCACATTTCATTTTATTATCCAACCTTGGCGGAACTTTACAACTTTCGGTTGTTAAATCAACATTTCATTTTACTATGCAACCTTCGTTTTGGATAATCCAGATTTCATGTTACTATCCAACCTTTGTTGGGACTATTCAGCTTTCGGTTGGATAATCCATATTTAATGTTACTATCCAACCTTTGTTGGGACTATCCAACTTTCGGTTGTTTAATCCAGATTTCACGTTACTTTCCAACCTTCAATTGGACTATCCAACTTTCGGTTGTTTAATCCAGATTTCACGTTACTTTCCAACCTTCAATTGGACTATCCAACTTTCGTTTTGGATAATCCAGATTTCATATTAATATCCAACCTTTGCTTGGAATATTAAACTTTGCTTTGGATAGTCCATATATCATTTTACTATCCAACCTTTGGTGGGACTATCTAACTTTCTTTGGAACTATCCAATTTAGATTTTGGATAATCCAGTTTTCATGTTACTATCCAACCTTTGGTTGGACTATCCAACTTTCGTTTTGGAAAATCCAGATTTCATGTTACTTTCCAACTTTTGTTGGGACTATCCAATGTTCGGTTGGATAATCCATATTTCATGTTACTATCCAACCTTTGTTGGGACTATCCAACTTTCGGTTTGATAATCCAGATTTCATGTTACCATCCAACCTTTGGTTGGACTATCCAACTTTCGGTTGTTAAATCAACATTTCATTTTACTATGCAACCTTCGTTTTGGATAATCCAGATTTCATGTTACTATCCAACCTTTGTTGGGACTATTCAGCTTTCGGTTGGATAATCCATATTAAATGTTACTATCCAACCTTTGTTGGGACTATCCAACTTTCGGTTGATTAATCCAGATTTCATGTTGCTTTCCAACCTTCAATTGGACTATCCAACTTTCGTTTTGGATAATCCAGATTTCATGTTAATATCCAACCTTTGCTTGGAATATTAAACTTTGCTTTGGATAGTCCATATATCATTTTACTATCCAACCTTTGGTGGGACTATCTAACTTTCGTTTGGATAATCCAGATTTCAAGTTACTTTCCAACATTCAATTGGACTATCCAACCTTCCTTGGGACTATCCAACTTTCGTTTTGGATAATCCATATTTTACATTACTATCCAACCTTTGGTGGGACTATCCAACTTTCGTTTTTTTAATCCAGATTTAATTTTATTATCCAACCTTTGGTGGAACTATCCAACTTTCAGGTTGTTTAATCCACATTTCATTTTACTATCCAACCTTCGATTGGGGTATCCAACTTTGGTTTGGATGGTCCATATTTCATTTTACTATCCAACCTTTGGTAGGACTATGCAACTTTCGGTTGGATAGTCCATATTTCATTTTACTATCCAACCTTCAATTGGGATATCCAACTTTGGTTTGGATAGTCTAGATTTACTTTTACTATCCAGCCTTTGGTGGGAAAATCCAAGTTTCGGTTGTTTAATCCAGATTTCATTTAACTTTCCAACCTTCAATTGGACTATCCAACCTTCTTTGGGACTATCCAACTTTCGTTTCGGATAATCCAGATTTCATGTTACTATCCAACCTTTGGTGGGACTATCCAACTTTAGGTTGGATAATCCATATTTAATGTTACTATCCAACCTTTGTTGGGACTATCCAACTTTCGGTTGTTTAATCCAGATTTCATGTTACTTTCCAACCTTCAATTGGACTATCCAACTTTCGTTTTGGATAATCGAGATTTCATGTCAATATCCAACCTTTGCATGGAATATTAAACTTTGCTTTGGATAGTCCATATTTCATTTTACTATCCAACCTTCTTTGGGACTATCCAACTTTCGTTTTGGATAATCCAGATTTTACGTTACTATCCAACCTTTGGTGGGACTATCCAACTTTCGTTTTTTTAATCCAGATTAAATTTTTTTATCCAACCTTTGGTGGAACTATCCAACTTTCAGGTTGTTTAATCCATATTTCATTTTACTATCCAACCTTCAATTGGGATATCCAACTTTGGTTTGGATAATCCAGATTTCATGTTACTATCGAACCTTTGTTGGGACTATCCAGCTTTCGGTTGGATAATCCATATTTAAAGTTACTATCCAACCTTTGTTGGGACTATCCAACTTTCGGTTGATTAATCCAGATTTCATGTTACTTTCCAACCTTTGGTTGGACTATCCAACTTTCGGTTGTTTAATCCACATTTCATTTTATTATCCAACCTTGGCGGAACTTTACAACTTTCGGTTGTTAAATCAACATTTCATTTTACTATGCAACCTTCGTTTTGGATAATCCAGATTTCATGTTACTATCCAACCTTTGTTGGGACTATTCAGCTTTCGGTTGGATAATCCATATTTAATGTTACTATCCAACCTTTGTTGGGACTATCCAACTTTCGGTTGTTTAATCCAGATTTCCCGTTACTTTCCAACCTTCAATTGGACTATCCAACTTTCGGTTGTTTAATCCAGATTTCACGTTACTTTCCAACCTTCAATTGGACTATCCAACTTTCGTTTTGGATAATCCAGATTTCATATTAATATCCAACCTTTGCTTGGAATATTAAACTTTGCTTTGGATAGTCCATATATCATTTTACTATCCAACCTTTGGTGGGACTATCTAACTTTCTTTGGAACTATCCAATTTAGATTTTGGATAATCCAGTTTTCATGTTACTATCCAACCTTTGGTTGGACTATCCAACTTTCGTTTTGGAAAATCCAGATTTCATGTTACTATCCAACTTTTGTTGGGACTATCCAATGTTCGGTTGGATAATCCATATTTCATGTTACTATCCAACCTTTGTTGGGACTATCCAACTTTCGGTTTGATAATCCAGATTTCATGTTACTATCCAACCTTTGGTTGGACTATCCAACTTTCGGTTGTTAAATCAACATTTCATTTTACTATCCAATGTTCGGTTGGATAATCCATATTTCATGTTACTATCCAACCCTTGTTGGGACTATCCAACTTTCGGTTTGATAATCCAGATTTCATGTTACTATCCAACCTTTGGTTGGACTATCCAACTTTCGGTTGTTAAATCAACATTTCATTTTACTATGCAACCTTCGTTTTGGATAATCCAGATTTCATGTTACTATCCAACCTTTGTTGGGACTATTCAGCTTTCGGTTGGATAATCCATATTAAATGTTACTATCCAACCTTTGTTGGGACTATCCAACTTTCGGTTGATTAATCCAGATTTCATGTTGCTTTCCAACCTTCAATTGGACTATCCAACTTTCGTTTTGGATAATCCAGATTTCATGTTAATATCCAACCTTTGCTTGGAATATTAAACTTTGCTTTGGATAGTCCATATATCATTTTACTATCCAACCTTTGGTGGGACTATCTAACTTTCGTTTGGATAATCCAGATTTCAAGTTACTTTCCAACATTCAATTGGACTATCCAACCTTCCTTGGGACTATCCAACTTTCGTTTTGGATAATCCAGATTTTACATTACTATCCAACCTTTGGTGGGACTATCCAACTTTCGTTTTTTTAATCCAGATTTAATTTTATTATCCAACCTTTGGTGGAACTATCCAACTTTCAGGTTGTTTAATCCACATTTCATTTTACTATCCAACCTTCGATTGGGGTATCCAACTTTGGTTTGGATGGTCCATATTTCATTTTACTATCCAACCTTTGGTAGGACTATGCAACTTTCGGTTGGATAGTCCATATTTCATTTTACTATCCAACCTTCAATTGGGATATCCAACTTTGGTTTGGATAGTCTAGATTTACTTTTACTATCCAGCCTTTGGTGGGAAAATCCAAGTTTCGGTTGTTTAATCCAGATTTCATTTAACTTTCCAACCTTCAATTGGACTATCCAACCTTCTTTGGGACTATCCAACTTTCGTTTCGGATAATCCAGATTTCATGTTACTATCCAACCTTTGGTGGGACTATCCAACTTTAGGTTGGATAATCCATATTTAATGTTACTATCCAACCTTTGTTGGGACTATCCAACTTTCGGTTGTTTAATCCAGATTTCATGTTACTTTCCAACCTTCAATTGGACTATCCAACTTTCGTTTTGGATAATCGAGATTTCATGTCAATATCCAACCTTTGCATGGAATATTAAACTTTGCTTTGGATAGTCCATATTTCATTTTACTATCCAACCTTCTTTGGGACTATCCAACTTTCGTTTTGGATAATCCAGATTTTACGTTACTATCCAACCTTTGGTGGGACTATCCAACTTTCGTTTTTTTAATCCAGATTAAATTTTTTTATCCAACCTTTGGTGGAACTATCCAACTTTCAGGTTGTTTAATCCATATTTCATTTTACTATCCAACCTTCAATTGGGATATCCAACTTTGGTTTGGATAATCCAGATTTCATGTTACTATCGAACCTTTGTTGGGACTATCCAGCTTTCGGTTGGATAATCCATATTTAAAGTTACTATCCAACCTTTGTTGGGACTATCCAACTTTCGGTTGATTAATCCAGATTTCATGTTACTTTCCAACCTTCAATTGGACTATCTAACTTTCAGATTTCATGTTAATATCCAACCTTTGCTTGGAAAGTCCATATTTCATTTTACTATCCAACCATTAGTGGGACTATCCAACTTTGGTGGGACCATCGATCTTTCGTTTGGATAATCCAGTTTTCTTATTACATAACAACCTTCAATTGGACTATCCAATCTTCTTTTGGACTATCCAACTTTCGTTTTGGAAAATCCAGATTTCATGTTACTATCCAACTTTTGTTGGGACTATCCAATGTTCGGTTGGATAATCCATATTTCATGTTACTATCAAACCTTTGTTGGGACTATCCAACTTTCGGTTTGATAATCCAGATTCCATTTTACTATCCAGCCTTTGGTGGGACTATCCAACTTTCGGTTGTTTAATCTAGATTTCATGTTACTTTCCAACCTTCAATTGGACTATCCAACCTTCTTTGGAACTATCCAACTTAGATTTTGGATAATCCAGTTTTCATGTTACTATCCAACCTTTGGTTGGACTATCCAACTTTCGGTTGTTTAATCCACATTTCATTTTACTATCCAACCTTCAATTGGGATATCCAACTTTCGCTTGGATAATCCATATTTCATTTTACTATCAAACCTTTGGTTGGACTATCCAACCTTCTTCGGGACTATCCAACCTTCGTTTTGGATAATCCAGATTTCATGTTACTATCCAACCTTTGTTGGGACTATCCAGCTTTCGGTTGGATAATCCATATTTCATGTTACTATCCAACCTTTGTTGGGACTATCCAACTTTCGGTTGTTTAATCCAGATTTCATGTTACTTTCCAACCTTCAATTGGACTATCCAACTTTCGTTTTGGATAATCCAGATTTCATGTCAATATCCAACCTTTGCTTGGAATATTAAACTTTGCTTTGGATAGTCCATATTTCATTTTACTATCCAACCTTTGGTGGGACTATGCAACTTTCGGTTGGATAGTCCATATTTCATTTTACTATCCAACCTTCAATTGGGATATCCAACTTTGGTTTGGATAGTCCAGATTTCATTTTACTATCCAGCCTTTGGTGGGACAATCCAACTTTCGGTTGTTTAATCCAGATTTCATGTAACTTTCGAACCTTCAATTGGACTATCCAACCTTCTTTGGGACTATCCAACTTTCGTTTGGATAGCCCATATTTCATTTTACTATCCAACCTTTGGTGGGACCATCCAACTTTTTTTTTGGACATTCCAGATTTCATGTTACTATCCAACGTTTGGTGGGACTATCCAACTTTAGGTTGGATAATCCAGATTTCATTTTACTATCCAGCCTTTGGTGGGACAATCCAACTTTCGGTTGTTAAAGTCAGATTTCATTTAACTTTCCAACCTTCAATTGGACTATCCAACCTTCTTCGGGACTATCCAACTTTCGTTTTGGATAATCCAGATTTTATGCTACTATCCAACCTATGTTGGGACTATCTAACTTTCGGTTGGATAATCCATATTTAATGTTACTATCCAACCTTTGTTGGGACTATCCAACTTTCGGTTGTTTAATCCAGATTTCACGTTACTTTCCAACCTTCAATTGGCCTATCCAACTTCCGTTTTGGATAATCCAGATTTCATGTCAATATCCAACCTTTGCTTGGAATATTAAACTTTGCTTTGGATAGTCCATATTTCATTTTACTATCCAACCTTTGGTGGGACCATCCAACTTTCATTTGGATAATCCAGATTTGAAGTTACTTTCCAACCTTTGGTGGGACTATCCAACTTTCGGTTTTTTACTCCAGATTAAATTTTTTTATCCCACCTTTGGTGGAACTATCCAACTTTCAGGTTGTTTAATCCACATTTCATTTTACTATCCAACCTTTGTTGGGACTATCCAACTTTCGGTTGGATAATCCAGATTTCATTTTACTTTCCAGCCTTTGGTGGGACTATCCAACTTTCGGTTGGATAATCCAGATTTCATTTTACTTTCTTGCCTTTGGTGAGACTATCCAACTTTCGGTTATTTATTGCAGATTTCATTTTACTTTCCAACCTTTAATGGGACCATCCAACTTTCGTTTGGATAATCCAGTTTTCTTTTTACTTTCCAACCTTCAATTGGACTATCCAACCTTCTTTGTGACTATCTATCTTTCGTTTTAAATAATCCAGATTTTATGCTACTATCCAACCTTTGTTGGGACTATCCAACTTTCGGTTGTTAAATCCACATTTCATTTTACTATGCAACCTTCGTTTTGTATAATCCAGATTTCATGTTACTATCCAACCTTTGTTGTGAATATTCAGCTTTCGGTTGGATAATCCATATTAAATGTTACTATCCAACCTTTGCTTGGAATATTAAACTTTGCTTTGGATAGTCCATATATCATTTTACTATCCAACCTTTGGTGGGACTATCCAACTTTCGTTTGGGATAATCCAGATTTCATGTTACTATCCAACCTTTGGTGGGGCTATCCAACTTTAGGTTGGATAATCCAGATTTCATTTTACTATCCAGCCTTTGGTGGGACAATCCAACTTTCGGTTGTTTAATCCAGATTTCATTTAACTTTCTAACCTTCAATTGGACTATCCAACCTTCTTTGGGACTATCCAACTTTCGTTTTGGATAATCCAGATTTCATGTTACTATCCAACCTTTGGTGGGACCATCCAACTTTCGTTTGGATAATCAATATTTCATGTTACTTTCCAACCTTCCATTAAACTATCCAACCTTCTTCGGGACTATCCAACTTTCATTTTGGATAATCCAGATTTTATGCTACTATCCAACCTTTGTTGGGACTATCCAACTTTCGGTTGTTTAAACCAGATTTCATTTTACTATCCAACCTTGGCGGAACTTTACAACTTTCGGTTGTTAAATCCACATTTCATTTTACTATGCAACCTTCGTTTTGGATAATCCAGATTTCATGTTACTATCCAACCTTTGTTGGGACTATTCAGCTTTCGGTTGGATAATCCATATTAAATGTTACTATCCAACCTTTGCTTGGAATATTAAACTTTGCTTTGGATAGTCCATATATCATTTTACTATCCAACCTTTGGTGGGACTATCCAACTTTCGTTTTGGATAATCCAGATTTCATGTTACTATCCAACCTTTGGTGGGGCTATCCAACTTTAGGTTGGATAATCCAGATTTCATTTTACTATCCAGCCTTTGGTGGGACAATCCAACTTTCGGTTGTTTAATCCAGATTTCATTTAACTTTCTAACCTTCAATTGGACTATCCAACCTTCTTTGGGACTATCCAACTTTCTTTTTCGATAATCCAGATTTTACGTTACTATCCAACCTTTGATGGGACTATCCAACTTTCGGTTGTTTAATCAAGATTTAATTGTATTATCCAACCTTTGGTGGAACTATCCAACTTTCAGATTTAATCCATATTTCATTTTACTATCCAACCTTCAATTGGGATATCCAACTTTCGTTTGGATAATCGATATTTCATTTTACAATCAAGCCTTTGGTGGGACAATCCAACTTTCGGTGGTATAATAAAGATTTCATTTAACTTTCCAACCTTCAATTGGACTATCCAACCTTCTTTAAGACTATCCAACTTTCGTTGGGATAGCCCATATTTCATTTTACTATCCAACCTTTGGTGGGACCATCCAACTTTCGATTGGATAATCCAGTTTTCTTGATACTTTCCAACCTTCTTTGGGACTATCCAACTTTCGTTTTGGACATTCCAGATTTCATGTTACTATCCAAGGTTTGGTGGGACTATCCAACTTTAGGTTGGATAATCCAGATTTCATTTTACTATCCAGCCTTTGGTGGGACAATCCAACTTTCAGTTGTTTAATCCAGATTTCATTTAACTTTCCAACCTTCAATTGGACTATCCAACCTTTCTTTGGGACTATCCAACTTTCGTTTTGGATAATCCAGATTTCATGTTACTATCCAACCTTTGGTTGGACCATCCAACTTTCGTTTGGATAATCCATATTTCATGTTACTTTCCAACCTTCCATTGAACTATCCAACCTTCTTCGGGACTATCCAACTTTCAGTTTTTTAATCCAGATTTCATTTTACTATCCAGCCTTTGGTGGGACAATCCAACTTTCGGTTGGATAATCCAGATTTCATTTTACTATCCAACCTTTGGTGGGACTATCCATCCTTTGTTGGGACTATCCAACTTTCGGTTGGATGATCCAGATTTCATTTTACTATCCAGCCTTTGGTGGGACTATCCAACTTTCGGTTGTTTAATTTAGATTTCAATTTATTATCCAGCCTTTGGTGGGACTATCCAACTTTCGGTTGGATAATCCAGATTTCATTTTACCATCCAGCTTTTGGTGGGACTATCCAACTTTCGTTTTGGATAATCCACATTTCATTTTACTATCAAACCTTCGCTTGCAATATCCAAATTTGGTTTGTATAGTCCGTATTTCATTTTACTATCCAATGTTTGGTGGGACTATCCAACTTTCGTTTGGATAATCCAGATTTAATTTTACTATCCAACCATTGGTGGGACTATCCAACCTTCTTCGGGACTATCCAAGCTTCGTTTTGGATAATCCAGATTTCATGTTACTATCCAACCTTTGTTGGGACTATCCAACTTTCAGTTGGATAATCCAGATTTCATGTTACTTTCCAACCTTCAATTGGACTATCCAACTTTCGTTTTGGATAATCCAGATTTTATGTTACTATCCAACCTTTGCTTGGAATATTAAACTTTTGTTTGGATAGTCCAGATTTCATTTTATTATCCAACCTTCCATTGGACTATCCAACCTTTTTCGGGAGTATCCAACTTTCGTTTTGGATAATCCAGATTTTATGTTACTACCCAACCTTTGTTGGGACTATCCAACTTTCTGTTGGATAATCCAGATTTCATTTTACTATCCAGCCTTTGGTGGGACTATCCAACTTTCGGTTGTTTAATCCAGATTTCATGTTTCTTTCCAACCTTTGATTGGACTATTCAACCTATCTTTGGGACTATCCAACTTTCGTTTTGGATAATCCAGATTTCATGTTACTATCCAACTTTCGTTTGGATAGCCCATATTTCATTTTACTATCCAACCTTTGTTGGGACTATCCAACTTTCGGTTGGATAATCCAGATTTCCTTTCACTATCCAGCCTTTGGTGGGACTATCCAACTTTCGGTTGGATAATCCAGATTTCATTTTACCATCCAGCTTTTGGTGGGACTATCCAAATTTCGTTTATTTAATCCAGATTTCATTTTACTATCCATCCTTTGTTGGGACTATCCAACTTTCGGTTGGATGATCCAGATTTCATTTTACTATCCAGCCTTTGGTGGGACTATCCAACTTTCGGTTGTTTAATTTAGATTTCATTTTATTATCCAGCCTTTGGTGGGACTATCGAGCTATTGGTTGTTTAATCCACATTTCATTTTACAATCCAACCTTCGCTTGCAATATCCAAATTTGGTTTGTATAGTCCAAATTTCATTTTACTATCCATTGTTTGGTGGGACTATCCAATTTTCGTTTGGATAATCCAGATTTAATTTTACTATCCAACCATTGGTGGGACTATCCAACCTTCTTCGGGACTATCCAAGCTTCGTTTTGGATAATCCAGATTTCATGTTACTATCCAACCTTTGTTGGGACTATCCAACTTTCAGTTGGATAATCCAGATTTCATGTTACTATCCAACGTTTGGTGGGACTATCCAACTTTCGTTTGGATAGTCCATATTTCATTTTACTATCCAACCTTTGTTGGGACCATCCAACTTTCGTTTGGATAATCCAGTTTTCTTTTTACTTTCCAACCTTCAATTGGACAATTCAACCTTTCTTTGGGACTATCCAACTTTCGTTTGGATAGCCCATATTTCATTTTACTATCCAACCTTTGTTGGGACTATCCAACTTTCGGTTCGATAATCCAGTTTTCATTTTACTATCCAGCCTTTGGTGTGACTATCCAACTCTCGGTTGGATAATCCAGATTTCATTTTACCATCCAGCTTTTGGTGGGACTATCCAAATTCCTTTGTTTAATCCAGATTTCACTTTATTATCCAACCTTTGGTGGGACTATTCAATTTTCGTTCGGATAGTCCATATTTCATTTTACTATCCAACCTTTGTTGGGACCATCCAACTTTCGTTTGGATAATCAAGTTTTCTTTTTACTTTCCAACCTTCATTTGGACTATTCAACCTTTCTTTGGGACTATCCAACTTTCGTTTTGGATAATCCAGATTTTATTGTTACTATCCAACTTTCGTTTGGATAGCCCATATTTCATTTTACTATCCAACCTTTGTTGGGACTATCCAACTTTCGGTTGGATAATCCAGATTTCATTTTACTATCCAGCCTTTGGTGGGACTATCCAACTTTCGGTTGGATAATCCAGATTTCATTTTACCATCCAGCTTTTCGTGGGACTATCCAAATTCCTTTGTTTAATCCAGATTTCATTTTACTATCCAATCTTTGGTGGGACTATCCAACCTTCTTCGGGACCATCCAATCTTCGTTTTGGATAATCCAGATTTCATGTTACAATCCAACTTTTGTTGGGACTATCCAACGTTCGGTAGGATAATCTATATTTCATATTACTATCCAACCTTTGTTGGGACTATCCAATT
Organism: Lophius americanus; assembly: GCA_037951165.1. Lineage (NCBI taxonomy): Eukaryota > Metazoa > Chordata > Actinopteri > Lophiiformes > Lophiidae > Lophius > Lophius americanus. The sequence continues at coordinate 217,544 of JBBDHG010000088.1, read as the reverse complement.
TTCGGTTGGATAATCCAGATTTCATTTTACTATCCAGCCTTTGTTGGGACTATGCAACTTTCGGTTGTTTAAACTAGATTTCATGTTAATTTCCAACCTTCTTTGGGACTATCCATCTTTCGTTTTAAATAATCCAGATTTCATGTTACTATCCAACCTTTTTGGGACCATCCAACTTTCGGTTGGATAATCCAGATTTCATTTTACTATCCAACCTTTGGTGGGACTATCCATCCTTTGTTGGGACTATCCAACTTTCGGTTGGATGATCCAGATTTCATTTTACTATCCAGCCTTTGGTGGGACTATCCAACTTTCGGTTGTTTAATTTAGATTTCAATTTATTATCCAGCCTTTGGTGGGACTATCCAGCTATCGGTTGTTTAATCCACATTTCATTTTACAATCCAACCTTCGCTTGGGATATCCAACTTTGGTTTGGATAGTCCATATTTCATTTTACTATCCAACCTTTTTGTGGGACCATCCAACTTTCGTTTTGGATAATCCACATTTCATTTTACTATCCAACCTTCGCTTGCAATATCCAAATTTGGTTTGTATAGTCCGTATTTCATTTTACTATCCAATGTTTGGTGGGACCATCCAACTTTCGTTTGGATAATCCAGATTTAATTTTACTATCCAACCATTGGTGGGACTATCCAACCTTCTTCGGGACTATCCAAGCTTCGTTTTGGATAATCCAGATTTCATGTTACTATCCAACCTTTGTTGGGACTATCCAACTTTCAGTTGGATAATCCAGATTTCATGTTACTTTCCAACCTTCAATTGGACTATCCAACTTTCGTTTTGGATAATCCAGTTTTCTTGTTACTTTCCAACCTTCCATTGGACTATCCAACCTTTTTCGGGAGTATCCAACTTTCGTTTTGGATAATCCAGATTTTATGTTACTACCCAACCTTTGTTGGAACTATCCAACTTTCTGTTGGATAATCCAGATTTCATTTTACTATCCAGCCTTTGGTGGGACTATCCAACTTTCGGTTGTTTAATCCAGATTTCATGTTTCTTTCCAACCTTTGATTGGACTATTCAACCTATCTTTGGGACTATCCAACTTTCGTTTTGGATAATCCAGATTTCATGTTACTATCCAACTTTCGTTTGGATAGCCCATATTTCATTTTACTATCCAACCTTTGTTGGGACTATCCAACTTTCGGTTGGATAATCCAGATTTCCTTTTACTATCCAGCCTTTGGTGGGACTATCCAACTTTCGGTTGGATAATCCAGATTTCATTTTACCATCCAGCTTTTGGTGGGACTATCCAAATTTCGTTTGTTTATTCCAGATTTCATGTTTCTTTCCAACCTTCAATTGGACTATTCAACCTATCTTTGGGACTATCCAACTTTCGTTTTGGATAATCCAGATTTCATGTTACTATCCAACTTTCGTTTGGATAGCCCATATTTCATTTTACTATCCAACCTTTGTTGGGACTATCCAACTTTCTATTGGATAATCCATATTTAATGTTACTATCCAGCCTTTGGTGGGACTATCCAACTTTCAGTTGTTCAATCCACATTTCATTTTACTATCCAACCTTCGATTGGGATTTCCAACTTTGGTTTGATAGTCCATATTTCATTTTACTATCCAACCTTTGGTGGAACTATCCATCTTTCAGTTGTTCAATCCACATTTCATTTTACTATCCAACCTTCGATTGGGATTTCCAACTTTGGTTTGGATAGTCCATATTTCATTTTACTATCCAACCTTTGTTGGGACTATCCAACTTTCGGTTGGATAATCCAGATTTCATTTTACTATCCAGCCTTTGGTGGGACTATCCATCTTTCGGTTGGATAATCCAGACTTCATTTTACCATCCAGCTTTTGGTGGGACTATCCAAATTCCTTTTTTTAATCCAGATTTCATTTTACTATCCAATCTTTGGTGGCACTATCCAACCTTCTTCGGGACCATCCAATCTTCGTTTTGGATAATGCAGATTTCATGTTACAATCCAACTTTTGTTGGGACTATCCAACGTTCGGTTGGATAATCCATATTTCATATTACTATCCAACCTTTGTTGGGACTATCCAACTTTCGCTTGGATAATCCAGATTTCATTTTACTATCCAGCCTTTGTTGGGACTATGCAACTTTGCGTTGTTTAAACTAGATTTCATGTTACTTTCCAACCTTCTTTGGGACTATCCAACTTTCGTTTTGGTTAATTCAGATTTCATGTTACTTTCCAATATTCAATTGGACTATTCAAACTTCTTTGGGACTATCCAACTTTCTGTTGGATAATCCAGATTTCATTTTACTATCCAGCCTTTGGTGGGACTATCCAACTTTCGGTTGTTTAATCCAGATTTCATGTTTCTTTCCAACCTTTGATTGGACTATTCAACCTATCTTTGGGACTATCCAACTTTTGTTTTGGATAATCCAGATTTCATGTTACTATCCAACTTTCGTTTGGATAGCCCATATTTCATTTTACTATCCAATCTTTGTTGGGACTATCCAACTTTCGGTTGGATAATCCAGATTTCCTTTTACTATCCAGCCTTTGGTGGGACTATCCAACTTTCGGTTGGATAATCCAGATTTCATTTTACCATCCAGCTTTTGGTGGGACTATCCAAATTTCGTTTGTTTAATCCAGATTTCATGTTTCTTTCCAACCTTCAATTGGACTATTCAACCTATCTTTGGGACTATCCAACTTTCGTTTTGGATAATCCAGATTTCATGTTACTATCCAACTTTCGTTTGGATAGCCCATATTTCATTTTACTATCCAACCCTTGGTGGGACCATCTATCTTTCGTTTGGATAATCTACTTTTCTTGTTACTTTCCAACCTTCAATTGGACTATCCAACCTTCTTCGGGACGATCCAATCTTCGTTTTGGATAATCCAGATTTCATGTTACTATCCAACCTTTGTTGGGACTATTCAACTTTCGGTTGGATGATCCAGATTTCATTTTACTATCCAGCCTTTGTTGGGACTATCCGACTTTCGGTTTTTTAAACTAGATTTCATGTTACTTTCCAACCTTCTTTGGGACTATCAAACTTTCGTTTTGGTTAATTCAGATTTCATGTTACTTTCCAAAATTTAATTGGACTATTCAACCTTCTTTGGGACTATCCAACTTTTGGTTGGATGATCCAGATTTCATTTTACTATCCAGCCATTCGAGGGACTATCCAACTTTCGGTTGTTCAATCCACATTTCATTTTACTATCCCACCTTCAATTGGGATATCCTACTTTGGTTTGGATAGTCCATATTTCATTTTACTATCCAACCTTTGTTGGGACTATCCAACTTTCGGTTGGATAGTCCAGATTTCATTTCACTATCCAGCCTTTGGTGGGTCAATCCATCTTTCGGTTGGATAATCCAGATTTCATTTTACCATCAAGCTTTTGGTGGGACTATCCATCCTTTGTTGGGACTATCCAACTTTCGGTTGGATGATCCAGATTTCATTTTACTATCCAGCCTTTGGTGGGACTATCCAAGTTCCGGTTGTTTTATTTAGATTTCATTTTATTATCCATCCTTTGTTGGGACTATCCAGCTATCGGTTGTTTAATCCACATTTCATTTCACAATCCAACCTTCGCTTGGGATATCCAACTTTGGTTTGGATAGTCCATATTTCATTTTACTATCCAGCCTTTGTTGGGACTATGCAACTTTCGGTTGTTTAAACTAGATTTCATGTTAATTTCCAACCTTCTTTGGGACTATCCATCTTTCGGTTTAAATAATCCAGATTTCATGTTACTATCCAACCTTTGTTGGGACCATCCAACTTTCGGTTGGATAATCCAGATTTCATTTTACTATCCAACCTTTGGTGGGACTATCCATCCTTTGTTGGGACTATCCAACTTTCGGTTGGATGATCCAGATTTAATTTTACTATCCAGCCTTTGGTGGGACTATCCAACTTTTGGTTGTTTAATTTAGATTTAATTTTATTATCCAGCCTTTGGACGGACTATCCAGCTATGGGTTGTTTAATCCACATTTCATTTTACAATCCAACCATTGCTTGGGATATCGAACTTTGGTTTGGATAGTCCATATTTCATTTTACTATCCAACCTTTTTGTGGAACCATCCAACTTTCGTTTTGGATAATCCACATTTCATGTTACTATCCAACCTTCGCTTGCAATATCCAAATTTGGTTTGGATAGTCCATATTTCATTTTACTATCCAATGTTTGGTGGGACTATCCAACTTTTGTTTGGATAATCCAGATTTAATTTTACTATCCAACCATTGGTGGGACTATCCAACCTTCTTCGGGACTATCCAAGCTTCGTTTTGGATAATCCAGATTTCATGTTACTATCCAACCTTTGTTGGGACTATCCAACTTTCAGTTCGATAATCCAGATTTCATGTTACTTTCCAACCTTCAATTGGACTATCCAACATTCATTTTGGATAATCCAGATTTCATGTTACTATCCAACCTTTGCTTGGAATATTAAACTTTTGTTTGGATAGTCCAGATTTCATTTTATTATCCAACCTTCCATTGGACTATCCAACCTTTTTCGGGAGTATCCAACTTTCTGTTGGATAAGCCAGATTTCATTTTACTATCCAGCCTTTGGTGGGACTATCCAACTTTCGGTTGTTTAATCCAGATTTCATGTTTCTTTCCAACCTTCAATTGGACTATTCAACCTATCTTTGGGACTATCCAACTTTCGTTTTGGATAATCCAGATTTCATGTTACTATCCAACTTTTGTTTGGATAGCCCATATTTCATTTTATTATCCAACCTTCCATTGGACTATCCAACCTTTTTCGGGAGTATCCAACTTTCTGTTGGATAATCCAGATTTCATTTTACTATCCAGCCTTTGGTGGGACTATCCAACTTTCGGTTGTTTAATCCAGATTTCATGTTTCTTTCCAATCTTCAATTGGACTATTCAACCTATCTTTGGGACTATCCAACTTTCGTTTTGGATAATCCAGATTTCATGTTACTATCCAACTTTCGTTTGGATAGCCCATATTTCATTTTATTATCCAACCTTCCATTGGACTATCCAACCTTTTTCGGGAGTATCCAACTTTCTGTTGGATAATCCAGATTTCATTTTACTATCCAACCTTCAATTGGACTATCCAACTTTCGTTTTGGATAATCCAGATTTCATGTTACTATCCAACCTTTGCTTGGAATATTAAACTTTTGTTTGGATAGTCCAGATTTCATTTTATTATCCAACCTTCCATTGAACTATCCAACCTTTTTCGGGAGTATCCAACTTTCTGTTGGATAATCCAGATTTCATTTTACTATCCAGCCTTTGGTGGGACTATCCAACTTTCGGTTGTTTAATCCAGATTTCATGTTTCTTTCCAACCTTCAATTAGACTATTCAACCTATCTTTGGAACTATCCAACTTTCGTTTTGGATAATCAAGATTTCATGTTACTATCCAACTTTCGTTTGGATAGCCCATATTTCATCTTACTATCCAACCTTTGTTGGGACTATCCAACTTTCGGTTGGATAATCCAGATTTCCTTTCACTATCCAGCCTTTGGTGGGACTATCCAACTTTCGGTTGGATAATCCAGATTTCATTTTACCATCCAGCTTTTGGTGGGACTATCCAAATTTCGTTTGTTTAATCCAGATTTCATTTTACTATCCAATCTTTGGTGGGACTATCCAACCTTCTTCGGTACGATCCAAACTTCGTTTTGGATAATCCAGATTTCATGTTACTATCCAGCCTTTGGTGGGAATATCCAACTTTCGGTTGGATGATCCAGATTTCATTTTACTATCCAGCCTTTGTTGGGACTATCCAACTTTCGGTTGTTTAAACTAGATTTCATGTTACTTTCCAACCTTCTTTGGGACTATCAAACTTTCGTTTTGGTTAATTCAGATTTCATGTTACTTTCCAACATTCAATTGGACTATTCAACCTTCTTTGGGACTATCCAACTTTCGTTTTGGATAATCCAGATTTCATGTTACTTTCCAACAATCAATTGGACTATTCAACCTTCTTTGGGACTATCCAACTTTCGTTTTGGATAATCCATATTTCATGTTACTTTCCAAAATTTAATTGGACTATTCAACCTTCTTTGGGACTATCCAACTTTTGGTTGGATGATCCAGATTTCATTTTACCATCCAGCCATTCGAGGGACTATCCAACTTTCAATTGTTCAATCCACATTTCATTTTACTATCCAACCTTCGATTGGGATATCCAACTTTGGTTTGGATAGTCCATATTTCATTTTACTATCCAACCTTTGTTGGGACTATCCAACTTTCGGTTGTTTAATCCAGATTTCACCTTATTATCCAACCTTTGTTGGGACTATCGAACTTTTGTTTGGATAGTCCATATTTCATTTTACTATCCAACCTTCATCGGGACCATCCAATCTTCGTTTTGGATAATCCAGATTTCATGTTACAATCCAACTTTTGTTGGGACTATCCAACGTTCGGTTGGATGATCCATATTTCATATTACTATCCAACCTTTGTTGGGACTATCCAACTTTCGGTTGGATAATCCAGATTTCATTTTACTATCCAGCCTTTGTTGGGACTATGCAACTTTAGGTTGTTTAAACTAGATTTCATGTTACTTTCCAACCTTCTTTGGGACTATCCAACTTTCGTTTTGGTTAATTCAGATTTCATGTTACTTTCCAACATTCAATTGGACTATTCAAACTTCTTTGGGACTATCCAACTTTCGTTTTGGATAATCCAGATTTCATGTTACTATCCAACCCTTGGTGGGACCATCTAACTTTCGTTTGGATAATCCCCTTTTCTTGTTACTTTCAACCTTCAATTGGACTATCCAACCTTCTTTGGGACTATCCAACTTTCGTTTTGGATAATACAGATTTCATGTTACTATCCAACCTTTGTTGGGACTATTCAACTTTTGGTTGGTTAATCCAAATTTCATTTTACTATCCAGCTTTTGGTGGGACTATCCAAATTTCGTTTGTTTAATCCAGATTTCACTTTATTATCCAACCTTTGGTGGGACTATCGAACTTTCGTTTGGATAGTCCATAATTCATTTTACTATACAACCTTTGTTGGGACCATCCAATTTTCGTTTGGATAATCCAGTTTTGTTTTTACTTTCCAACCTTCAATTGGACTATTCAACCTTTCTTTGGGACTATCCAACTTTCGTTTTGGATAATCCAGATTTCATGTTACTATCCAACTTTCGTTTGGATAGCCCATATTTCATTTTACTATCCAACCTTTGTTGGGACTATCCAACTTTCGGTTGGATAATCCAGATTTCATTTTACTATCCAGCCTTTGGTGGGACTATCCAACTTTCGGTTGGATAATCCAGATTTCATTCTACCATCCAGCTTTTGGTGGGACTATCCAAATTCCTTTGTTTAATCCAGATTTCATTTTACTATCCAATCTTTGGTGGGACTATTCAACTTTCGGTTGGTTAATCCAAATTTCATTTTACTATCCAGCTTTTGGTGGGACTATCCAAATTTCGTTTGTTTAATCCAGATTTCACTTCATTATCCAACCTTTGTTGGGACTATCGAACTTTTGTTTGGATAGTCCATATTTCATTTTACTATCCAGCCTTCATCGGGACCATCCAATCTTCGTTTTGGATAATCCAGATTTCATGTTACAATCCAACTTTTGTTGGGACTATCCAACGTTCGGTTGGATAATCCATATTTCATATTACTATCCAACCTTTGTTGGGACTATCCAACTTTCGGTTGGATAATCCAGATTTCATTTTACTATCCAGCCTTTGTTGGGACTATGCAACTTTTGGTTGTTTAAACTAGATTTCATGTTACTTTCCAACCTTCTTTGGGACTATCCAACTTTCGTTTTGGTTAATTCAGATTTCATGTTACTTTCCAACATTCAATTGGACTATTCAAACTTCTTTGGGACTATCCAACTTTCGTTTGGATAATCCAGTTTTCTTTTTACTTTCCAACCTTCAATTAGACTATTCAACCTTTCTTTGGGACTATCCAACTTTCGTTTTGGATAATCCAGATTTCATGTTACTATCCAACTTTCGTTTGGATAGCCCAAATTTCATTTTACTATCCAACCTTTGTTGGGACTATCCAACGTTCGGTTGGATAATCCATATTTCATATTACTATCCAACCTTTGTTGGGACTATCCAACTTTCGGTTGGATAATCCAGATTTCATTTTACTTTCCAGCCTTTTTTGGGACTATGCAACTTTAGGTTGTTTAAACTAGATTTCATGTTACTTTCCAACCTTCTTTGGGACTATCCAACTTTCGTTTTGGTTAATTCAGATTTCATGGTACTTTCCAACATTCAATTGGACTATTCAAACTTCTTTGGGACTATCCAACTTTCGTTTGGATAATCCAGTTTTCTTTTTACTTTCCAACCTTCAATTGGACTATTCGACCTTTCTTTGGGACTATCCAACTTTCGTTTTGGATAATCCAGATTTCATGTTACTATCCAACTTTCGTTTGGATAGCCCAAATTTCATTTTACTATCCAACCTTTGTTGGGACTATCCAACGTTCGGTTGGATAATCCAGATTTCATTTTACTATCCAGCCTTTGGTGGGACTATCCAACTTTCGGTTGGATAATCCAGATTTCATTTTACCATCCAGCTTTTGGTGGGACTATCCAAATTCCTTTGTTTAATCCAGATTTCATATTACTATCCAATCTTTGGTGGGACTATCCAACCTTCTTCGGGAACATCCAATCTTCGTTTTGGATAATCCAGATTTCATGTTACAATCCAACTTTTGTTGGGACTTTCCAACGGTCGGTTGGATAATCCATATTTCATATTACTATCCAACCTTTGTTGGGACTATGCAACTTTGGGTTGTTTAAACTAGATTTCATGTTAATTTCCAACCTTCTTTGGGATTATCCATCTTTCGTTTTAAATAATCCAGATTTCATGTTACTATCCAACCTTTGTTGGGACCATCCAACTTTCGGTTGGATAATCCAGATTTCATTTTACCATCCAGCTTTTGGTGGGACTATCCAAATTCCTTTGTTTAATCCAGATTTCATTTTACTATCCAATTTTTGGTGGGACTATCCAACCTTCTTCGGGACCATCCAATCTTCGTTTTGGATAATCCAGATTTCATGTTACAATCCAACTTTTGTTGGGACTATCCAACGTTCGGTTGGATAATCCAGTTTTCTTTTTACTATCCAACCTTTGTTGGGTCTATCCAACTTTCGGTTGGATAATCCAGATTTCATTTTACTATCCAACCTTTGTTGGGACTATCCAACTTTCGGTTGTTTAAACTAGATTTCATGTTAATTTTCAACCTTCTTTGGGACTATCCATCTTTCGTTTTGAATAATCCAGATTTCATGTTACTATCCAACCTTTGTTGGGACCATCCAACTTTCGGTTGGATTATCCAGATTTCATTTTACTATCCAACCTTTGGTGGGACTATCCATCCTTTGTTGGGACTATCCAACTTTCGGTTGGATGATCCAGATTTCATTTTACTATCCAGCCTTTGGTGGGACTATCCAACTTTCAGTTGTTTAATTTAGATTTCAATTTATTATCCAGCCTTAGGTGGGACTATCCAGTTATCGGTTGTTTAATCCACATTTCATTTTACAATCCAACCTTCGCTTGGGATATCCAACTTTGGTTTGGATAGTCCATATTTCATTTTACTATCCAACCTTTTTGTGGGACCATCCAACTTTCGTTTGGATAATCCAGATTTAATTTTACTATCCAACCATTGGTGGGACTATCCAACTTTCAGTTGGATAATCCAGATTTCATGTTACTTTCCAACCTTCAATTGGACTATGCAACTTTCATTTTGGATAATCCAGATTTTATGTTACTATCCAACCTTTGCTTGGAATATTAAACTTTTGTTTGGATAGTCCAGATTTCATTTTATTATCCAACCTTCCATTGGACTATCCAACCTTTTTCGGGAGTATCCAACTTTCGTTTTGGATAATCCAGATTTTATGTTACTACCCAACCTTTATTGGGACTATCCAAATTTCTGTTGGATAATCCAGATTTCATTTTACTATCCAGCCTTTGGTGGGACTATCCAACTTTCGGTTGTTTAATCCACATTTCATGTTTCTTTCCAACCTTCAATTGGACTATTCAACCTATCTTTGGGACTATCCAACTTTCGTTTTGGATAATCCAGATTTCATGTTACTATCCAACTTTCGTTTGGATAGCCCATATCTCATTTTACTATCCAAGCTTTGTTGGGACTATCCAACTTTCGGTTGGATAATCCAGATATAATTTTACTATCCAGCCTTTGGTGGGACTATCCAACTTTCAGTTGGATAATCCAGATTTCATTTTACCATCCAGCTTTTGGTGGGACTATCCAAATTTCGTTTGTTTAATCCAGATTTCATTTTACTATCCAATCTTTGGTGGGACTATCCAACCTTCTTCGGGACGATCCAATCTTCGTTTTGGATAATCCAGATTTCATGTTACTATCCAACCTTTGTTGGGACTATTCAACTTTCGCTTGGATAATCCAGATTTCATTTTCCTATCCAGCCTTTGGTGGGAATATCCAACTTTCGGTTGGATGATCCAGATTTCATTTTACTATCCAGCCTTTGTTGAGACTATCCAACTTTCGGTTGTTTAAACTAGATTTCATATTACTTTCCAACCTTCTTTGGGACTATCAAACTTTCGTTTTGGATAATCCAGATTTCATGTTACTTTCCAAAATTTAATTGGACTATTCAACCTTCTTTGGGACTATCCAACTTTTGGTTGGATGATCCAGATTTCATTTTACCATCCAGCCATTCGAGGGACTATCCAACTTTCGGTTGTTCAATCCACATTTCATTTTACTATCCAACCTTCGATTGGGATATCCAACTTTGGTTTGGATAGTCCATATATCATTTTACTATCCAACCTTTGTTGGGACTATCCAACTTTCGGTTGGATAATCCAGATTTCATTTTACTATCCAGCCTTTGGTGGGACAATCCATCTTTCGGTTGGATAATCCAGATTTCATTTTACCATCCAGCATTTGGTGGGACTATCTAAATTCCTTTGTTTAATCCAGATTTAATTTTACTATCCAATCTTTGGTGGGACTATCCAACCTTCTTCGGGACCATCCAATCTTCGTTTTGGATAATCCAGATTTCATGTTACTATCCAACCTTCAATTGGACTATCCAAATTTCAGTTGGATAATCCAGATTTCATGTTACTTTCCAACCTTCAATTGGACTATCCACCTTTCATTTTGGATAATCCAGATTTTATGTTACTATCCAACCTTTGCTTGGAATATTAAACTTTTGTTTGGATAGTCCAGATTTCATTTTATTATCCAACCTTCCATTGGACTATCCAACCATTTTCGGGAGTATCCAACTTTCGTTTTGGATAATCCAGATTTTATGTTACTACCCTACCTTTATTGGGACTATCCAACTTTCTGTTGGATAATCCAGATTTCATTTTACTATCCAGCCTTTGGTGGGACTATCCAACTTTCGGTTGTTTAATCCAGATTTCATGTTTCTTTCCAACCTTCAATTGGACTATTCAACCTATCTTTGGGACTATCCAACTTTCGTTTTGGATAATATAGATTTCATGTTACTATCCAACTTTCGTTTGGATAGCCCATATCTCATTTTACTATCCAAGCTTTGTTCGGACTATCCAACCTTCTTCGGGACGATCCAATCTTCGTTTTGGATAATCCAGATTTCATGTTACTATCCAACCTTTGTTGGGACTATTCAACTTTCGCTTGGATAATCCAGATTTCATTTTCCTATCCAGCCTTTGGTGGGAATATCCAACTTTCGGTTGGATGATCCAGATTTCATTTTACTATCCAGCCTTTGTTGAGACTATCCAACTTTCGGTTGTTTAAACTAGATTTCATGTTACTTTCCAACCTTCTTTGGGACTATCAAACTTTCGTTTTGGATAATCCAGATTTCATGTTACTTTCCAAAATTTAATTGGACTATTCAACCTTATTTGGGACTATCCAACTTTTGGTTGGATGATGCAGATTTAATTTTACCATCCAGCCATTCGTGGGACTATCCAACTTTCGGTTGCTTAATCCAGATTTAATTTTATTATCCATCCTTTGGTGAAACTATCCACCTTTCGGTTATTCAATCCACATTCCATTTTAATATCCAACCTTCGATTGGGATTTCCAACTTTGGTTTGGATAGTCCATATTTCATTTTACTATCCAACCTTTGTTGGGACTATCCAACTTTCGTTTTGGATAATCCAGATTTCATGTTACTTTCCAACATTCAATTGGACTTTTCAACCTTCTTTGGGACTATCCAACTTTCGTTTTGGATAATCCAGATTTCATGTTACTTTCCAAAATTTAATTGGACTATTCAACCTTCTTTGGGACTATCCAACTTTTGGTTGGATGATCCAGATTTCATTTTACCATCCAGCCATTCGAGGGACTATCCAACTTTCGGTTGTTCAATCCACATTTCATTTTACTATCCAACCTTCGATTGGGATATCCAACTTTGGTTTGGATAGTCCATATTTCATTTTACTATCCAAGCTTTGTTGGGACTATCCAACTTTCGGTTGGATAATCCAGATTTAATTTTACTATCCAGCCTTTGGTGGGACTATCCAACTTTCAGTTGGATAATCCAGATTTCATTTTACCATCCAGCTTTTGGTGGGACTATCCAAATTTCCTTTGTTTAATCCAGATTTCATTTTACTATCCAATCTTTGGTGGGACTATCCAACCTTCTTCGGGACGATCCAATCTTCGTTTTGGATAATCCAGATTTCATGTTACTATCCAACCTTTGTTGGGACTATCCAACTTTCGGTTGGATAATCCAGATTTCATTTTACTATCCAGCCTTTGGTGGGACAATCCATCTTTCGGTTGGATAATCCAGATTTCATTTTACCATCCAGCTTTTGGTGGGACTATCCAAATTCCTTTATTTAATCCAGATTTAATTTTACTATCCAATCTTTGGTGGGACTATCCAACCTTCTTCGGGACCATCCAATCTTCGTTTTGGATAATCCAGATTTCATGTTACTATCCAACCTTCAATTGGACTATCCAAATTTCAGTTGGATAATCCAGATTTCATGTTACTTTCCAACCTTCAATTGGACTATCCACCTTTCATTTTGGATAATCCAGATTTTATGTTACTATCCAACCTTTGCTTGGAATATTAAACTTTTGTTTGGATAGTCCAGATTTCATTTTATTATCCAACCTTCCATTGGACTATCCAACCTTTTTCGGGAGTATCCAACTTTCGTTTTGGATAATCCAGATTTTATGTTACTACCCTACCTTTATTGGGACTATCCAACTTTCTGTTGGATAATCCAGATTTCATTTTACAATCCAGCCTTTGGTGGGACTATCCAACTTTCGGTTGTTTAATCCAGATTTCATGTTTCTTTCCAACCTTCAATTGGACTATTCAACCTATCTTTGGGACTATCCAACTTTTGTTTTGGATAATATAGATTTCATGTTACTATCCAACTTTCGTTTGGATAGCCCATATCTCATTTTACTATCCAAGCTTTGTTGGGACTATCCAACTTTCGGTTGGATAATCCAGATTTAATTTTACCATCCAGCTTTTGGTGGGACTATCCAAATTTCGTTTGTTTAATCCAGATTTCATTTTACTATCCAATCTTTGGTGGGACTATCCAACCTTCTTCGGGACGATCCAATCTTCGTTTTGGATAATCCAGATTTCATGTTACTATCCAACCTTTGTTGGGACTATTCAACTTTCGCTTGGATAATCCAGATTTCATTTTCCTATCCAGCCTTTGGTGGGAATATCCAACTTTCGGTTGGATGATCCAGATTTCATTTTACTATCCAGCCTTTGTTGAGACTATCCAACTTTCGGTTGTTTAAACTAGATTTCATGTTACTTTCCAACCTTCTTTGGGACTATCAAACTTTCGTTTTGGATAATCCAGATTTCATGTTACTTTCCAAAATTTAATTGGACTATTCAACCTTATTTGGGACTATGCAACTTTTGGTTGGATGATGCAGATTTAATTTTACCATCCAGCCATTCGTGGGACTATCCAACTTTCGGTTGCTTAATCCAGATTTAATTTTATTATCCATCCTTTGGTGAAACTATCCACCTTTCGGTTATTCAATCCACATTTCATTTTAATATCCAACCTTCGATTGGGATTTCCAACTTTGGTTTGGATAGTCCATATTTCATTTTACTATCCAACCTTTGTTGGGACTATCCAACTTTCGTTTTGGATAATCCAGATTTCATGTTACTTTCCAACATTCAATTGGACTTTTCAACCTTCTTTGGGACTATCCAACTTTCGTTTTGGATAATCCAGATTTCATGTTACTTTCCAAAATTTAATTGGACTATTCAACCTTCTTTGGGACTATCCAACTTTTGGTTGGATGATCCAGATTTCATTTTACCATCCAGCCATTCGAGGGACTATCCAACTTTCGGTTGTTCAATCCACATTTCATTTTACTATCCAACCTTCGATTGGGATATCCAACTTTGGTTTGGATAGTCCATATTTCATTTTACTATCCAAGCTTTGTTGGGACTATCCAACTTTCGGTTGGATAATCCAGATTTAATTTTACTATCCAGCCTTTGGTGGGACTATCCAACTTTCAGTTGGATAATCCAGATTTCATTTTACCATCCAGCTTTTGGTGGGACTATCCAAATTTCGTTTGTTTAATCCAGATTTCATTTTACTATCCAATCTTTGGTGGGACTATCCAACCTTCTTCGGGACGATCCAATCTTCGTTTTGGATAATCCAGATTTCATGTTACTATCCAACCTTTGTTGGGACTATCCAACTTTCGGTTGGATAATCCAGATTTCATTTTACTATCCAGCCTTTGGTGGGACAATCCATCTTTCGGTTGGATAATCCAGATTTCATTTTACCATCCAGCTTTTGGTGGGACTATCCAAATTCCTTTATTTAATCCAGATTTAATTTTACTATCCAATCTTTGGTGGGACTATCCAACCTTCTTCGGGACCATCCAATCTTCGTTTTGGATAATCCAGATTTCATGTTACTATCCAACCTTCAATTGGACTATCCAAATTTCAGTTGGATAATCCAGATTTCATATTACTATCCAACCTTTGTTGGGACTATCCAATTTTCGGTTGGATAATCCAGATTTCATTTTACTATCCAGCCTTTGTTGGGACTATGCAACTTTCGGTTGTTTAAACTAGATTTCATGTTAATTTCCAACCTTCTTTGGGACTATCCATCTTTCGTTTTAAATAATCCAGATTTCATGTTACTATCCAACCTTTTTGGGACCATCCAACTTTCGGTTGGATAATCCAGATTTCATTTTACTATCCAACCTTTGGTGGGACTATCCATCCTTTGTTGGGACTATCCAACTTTCGGTTGGATGATCCAGATTTCATTTTACTATCCAGCCTTTGGTGGGACTATCCAACTTTCGGTTGTTTAATTTAGATTTCAATTTATTATCCAGCCTTTGGTGGGACTATCCAGCTATCGGTTGTTTAATCCACATTTCATTTTACAATCCAACCTTCGCTTGGGATATCCAACTTTGGTTTGGATAGTCCATATTTCATTTTACTATCCAACCTTTTTGTGGGACCATCCAACTTTCGTTTTGGATAATCCACATTTCATTTTACTATCCAACCTTCGCTTGCAATATCCAAATTTGGTTTGTATAGTCCGTATTTCATTTTACTATCCAATGTTTGGTGGGACCATCCAATCTTCGTTTTGGATAATCCAGATTTCATGTTACTATCCAACCTTTGTTGGGACTATCCAACTTTCGGTTGGATAATCCAGATTTCATTTTACTATCCAGCCTTTGGTGGGACAATCCATCTTTCGGTTGGATAATCCAGATTTCATTTTACCATCCAGCTTTTGGTGGGACTATCCAAATTCCTTTATTTAATCCAGATTTAATTTTACTATCCAATCTTTGGTGGGACTATCCAACCTTCTTCGGGACCATCCAATCTTCGTTTTGGATAATCCAGATTTCATGTTACTATCCAACCTTCAATTGGACTATCCAAATTTCAGTTGGATAATCCAGATTTCATGTTACTTTCCAACCTTCAATTGGACTATCCACCTTTCATTTTGGATAATCCAGATTTTATGTTACTATCCAACCTTTGCTTGGAATATTAAACTTTTGTTTGGATAGTCCAGATTTCATTTTATTATCCAACCTTCCATTGGACTATCCAACCTTTTTCGGGAGTATCCAACTTTCGTTTTGGATAATCCAGATTTTATGTTACTACCCTACCTTTATTGGGACTATCCAACTTTCTGTTGGATAATCCAGATTTCATTTTACAATCCAGCCTTTGGTGGGACTATCCAACTTTCGGTTGTTTAATCCAGATTTCATGTTTCTTTCCAACCTTCAATTGGACTATTCAACCTATCTTTGGGACTATCCAACTTTTGTTTTGGATAATATAGATTTCATGTTACTATCCAACTTTCGTTTGGATAGCCCATATCTCATTTTACTATCCAAGCTTTGTTGGGACTATCCAACTTTCGGTTGGATAATCCAGATTTAATTTTACCATCCAGCTTTTGGTGGGACTATCCAAATTTCGTTTGTTTAATCCAGATTTCATTTTACTATCCAATCTTTGGTGGGACTATCCAACCTTCTTCGGGACGATCCAATCTTCGTTTTGGATAATCCAGATTTCATGTTACTATCCAACCTTTGTTGGGACTATTCAACTTTCGCTTGGATAATCCAGATTTCATTTTCCTATCCAGCCTTTGGTGGGAATATCCAACTTTCGGTTGGATGATCCAGATTTCATTTTACTATCCAGCCTTTGTTGAGACTATCCAACTTTCGGTTGTTTAAACTAGATTTCATGTTACTTTCCAACCTTCTTTGGGACTATCAAACTTTCGTTTTGGATAATCCAGATTTCATGTTACTTTCCAAAATTTAATTGGACTATTCAACCTTATTTGGGACTATCCAACTTTTGGTTGGATGATGCAGATTTAATTTTACCATCCAGCCATTCGTGGGACTATCCAACTTTCGGTTGCTTAATCCAGATTTAATTTTATTATCCATCCTTTGGTGAAACTATCCACCTTTCGGTTATTCAATCCACATTTCATTTTAATATCCAACCTTCGATTGGGATTTCCAACTTTGGTTTGGATAGTCCATATTTCATTTTACTATCCAACCTTTGTTGGGACTATCCAACTTTCGTTTTGGATAATCCAGATTTCATGTTACTTTCCAACATTCAATTGGACTTTTCAACCTTCTTTGGGACTATCCAACTTTCGTTTTGGATAATCCAGATTTCATGTTACTTTCCAAAATTTAATTGGACTATTCAACCTTCTTTGGGACTATCCAACTTTTGGTTGGATGATCCAGATTTCATTTTACCATCCAGCCATTCGAGGGACTATCAAACTTTCGGTTGTTCAATCCACATTTCATTTTACTATCCAACCTTCGATTGGGATATCCAACTTTGGTTTGGATAGTCCATATTTCATTTTACTATCCAAGCTTTGTTGGGACTATCCAACTTTCGGTTGGATAATCCAGATTTAATTTTACTATCCAGCCTTTGGTGGGACTATCCAACTTTCAGTTGGATAATCCAGATTTCATTTTACCATCCAGCTTTTGGGGGGACTATCCAAATTCCTTTATTTAATCCAGATTTCATTTTACTATCCAATCTTTGGTGGGACTATCCAACCTTCTTCGGGACGATCCAATCTTCGTTTTGGATAATCCAGATTTCATGTTACTATCCAACCTTTGTTGGGACTATTCAACTTTCGCTTGGATAATCCAGATTTCATTTTCCTATCCAGCCTTTGGTGGGAATATCCAACTTTCGGTTGGATGATCCAGATTTAATTTTACTATCCAGCCTTTGTTGAGACTATCCAACTTTCGGTTGTTTAAACTAGATGTCATGTTACTTTCCAACCTTCTTTGGGACTATCAAACTTTCGTTTTGTATAATCCAGATTTCATGTTACTTTCCAAAATTTAATTGGACTATTCAACCTTATTTGGGACTATCCAACTTTTGGTTGGATGATGCAGATTTAATTTTACCATCCAGCCATTCGTGGGACTATCCAACTTTCGGTTGCTTAATCCAGATTTAATTTTATTATCCAACCTTTGGTGGAACTATCCACCTTTCGGTTATTCAATCCACATTTCATTTTAATATCCAACCTTCGATTGGGATTTCCAACTTTGGTTTGGATAGTCCATATTTCATTTTACTATCCAACCTTTGTTGGGACTATCCAACTTTCGTTTTGGATAATCCAGATTTCATGTTACTTTCCAACATTTAATTTGACTATTCAACCTTCTTTGGGACTATCCAACTTTCGTTTTGGATAATCCAGATTTCATGTTACTTTCCAAAATTTAATTGAACTATTCAACCTTCTTTGGGACTATCCAACTTTTGGTTGGATGATCCAGATTTCATTTTACCATCCAGCCATTCGAGGGACTATCCAACTTTCGGTTGTTCAATCCACATTTCATTTTACTATCCAACCTTCGATTGGGATATCCAACTTTGGTTTGGATAGTCCATATTTCATTTTACTATCCAACCTTTGTTGCGACTATCCAACTTTCGGTTGGATAATCCAGATTTCATTTGACTATCCAGCCTTTGGTGGGACAATCCATCTTTCGGTTGGATAATCCAGATTTCATTTTACCATCCAGCTTTTGGTGGGACTATCCAAATTCCTTTGTTTAATCCAGATTTAATTTTACTATCCAACCTTTGTTGGGACTATCCAACTTTCGGTTGGATAATCCAGATTTCATTTTACTATCCAGCCTTTGTTGGGACTATGCAACTTTGGGTTGTTTAAACTAGATTTCATGTTACTTTCCAACCTTCTTTGGGACTATCCAACTTTCGTTTTGGTTAATTCAGATTTCATGTTACTTTCCAACATTCAATTGGACTATTCAAACTTCTTTGGGACTATCCAACTTTCGTTTTGGATAATCCAGATTTCATGTTACTATCCAACCCTTGGTGGGACCATCTAATTTTCGTTTGGATAATCCCCTTTTCTTGTTACTTTCCAGCCTTCAATTGGACTATCCAACCTTCTTTGGGACTATCCAACTTTCGTTTTGGATAATACAGATTTCATGTTACTATCCAACCTTTGTTGGGACTATTCAACTTTTGGTTGGTTAATCCAAATTTCATTTTACTATCCAGCTTTTGGTGGGACTATCCAAATTTTGTTTGTTTAATCCAGATTTCACTTTATTATCCAACCTTTGTTGGGACTATCGAACTTTCGTTTGGATAGTCCATATTTCATTTTACTATCCAACCTTTGTTGGGACCATCCAATTTTCGTTTGGATAATCCAGTTTTGTTTTTACTTTCCAACCTTCAATTGGACTATTCAACCTTTCTTTGGGACTATCCAACTTTCGTTTTGGATAATCCAGATTTCATGTTACTATCCAACTTTCGTTTGGATAGCCCATATTTCATTTTACTATCCAACCTTTGTTGGGACTATCCAACTTTCGGTTGGATAATCCAGATCTCATTTTACTATCCAGCCTTTGGTGGGACTATCCAGCTTTTGGTTGGATAATCCAGATTTCATTCTACCATCCAGCTTTTGGTGGGACTATCCAAATTCCTTTGTTTAATCCAGATTTCATTTTACTATCCAATCTTTGGTGGGACTATCCAACCTTCTTCGGGACCATCAAATCTTCGTTTTGGATAATCCAGATTTCATGTTACTATCCAACCTTTTTTGGGACTATCCAACTTTCGGTTGGATAATCCAGATTTCATTTTACCATCCAGCTTTTGGTGGGACTATCCAAATTCCTTTGTTTAATCCAGATTTCACTTTATTATCCAACCTTTGGTGGAACTATCAAATTTTCGTTTGGATAGTCCATATTTCATGTTACTATCCAACCTTCTTTGGGACTATCCAACTTTCGTTTTGGTTAATTCAGATTTCATGTTACTATCCAACGTTTGGTGGGACTATCCAACTTTCGTTTGGATAGTCCATATTTAATTTTACTATCCAACCTTTGTTGGGACCATCCAACTTTCGTTTGGATAATCCAGTTTTCTTTTTACTTTCCAACCTTCAATTGGACTATACAACCTTTCTTTGGGACTATCCAACTTTCGTTTTGGATAATCCAGATTTCATGTTACTATCCAACCTATGTTGGGACTATCCAACTTTCGGTTGGATAATCCAGATTTCATTTTACTATCCAGCCTTTGTTGGGACTATGCAACTTTGGGTTGTTTAAACTAGATTTCATGTTACTTTCCAACCTTCTTTGGGACTATCAAACTTTCGTTTTGGTTAATTCAGATTTCATGTTACTTTCCAACATTCAATTGGACTATTCAACCTTCTTTGGGACTATCCAACTTTCGTTTTGGATAATCCAGATTTCATGTTACTATCCAACCTTTGTTGGGACTATTCAACTTTCGGTTGGTTAATCCAAATTTCATTTTACTATCCAGCTTTTGGTGGGACTATCCAAATTTCGTTTGTTTAATCCAGATTTCACTTTATTATCCAACCATTGGTGGGACTATCCAACTTTCGGTTGGATAATCCAGATTTCATTTTACTATCCAACGTTTGGTGGGACTATCCAACTTTCGTTTGGATAGTCCATATTTCATTTTACTATCCAACCTTTGTTGGGACCATCCAACTTTCGTTTGGATAATCCAGTTTTCTTTTTAGTTTCCAACCTTCAATTGGACTATTCAACCTTTCTTTGGGACTATCCAACTTTCGTTTTGGATAATCCAGATTTCATGTTACTATCCAACCTATGTTGGGACTATCCAACTTCCGGTTGGATAATCCAGATTTCATTTTTCTATCCAGCCTTTGTTGGGACTATGCAACTTTGTGTTGTTTAAACTAGATTTCATGTTACTTTCCAACCTTCTTTGGGACTATCCAACTTTCGTTTTGTTTAATTCAGATTTCATGTTACTTTCCAACAGTCAATTGGACTAGTGAACCTTCTTTGGGACTATCCAACTTTCGTTTTGGATAATCCAGATTTCATGTTACTATCCAACCCTTGGTGGGACCATCTAACTTTCGTTTGGATAATCCTGTTTTCTTGTTACTTTCCAACCTTCAATTGGACTATCCAACCTTCTTTGGGACTATCCAACTTTCGTTTTGGATAATACAGATTTCATGTTACTATCCAACCTTTGTTGGGACTATCCAACGTTCGTTTGGATAATCCATATTTTATATTACTATCCAACCTTTGTTGGGACCATCCAACTTTCGTTTGGATAATCCAGTTTTCTTTTTACTTTCCAACCTTCAATGGGACAATTCAACCTTTCTTTGGGACTATCCAACTTTCGTTTGGATAGCCCATATTTCATTTTACTATCCAACCTTTGTTGGGACTATCCAACTTTCGGTTGGATAATCCAGATTTCATTTTACCATCCAGCTTTTGGTGGGACTATCCAAATTCCTTTGTTTAATCCAGATTTCACTTTATTATCCAACCTTTGGTGGGACTATCCAATTTTCGTTTGGATAGTCCATATTTCATTTTACTATCCAACCTTCTTTGGGACTATCCAACTTTCGTTTTGGATAATCCAGATTTCATGTTACTATCCAACCTATGTTTGGACTATCCAACTTTCGGTTGGATAATCCAGATTTCATTTTACTATCCAGCCTTTGTTGGGACTATGCAACTTTGGGTTGTTTAAACTAGATTTCATGTTACTTTCCAACCTTCTTTGGGACTATCCAACTTTCGTTTTGGTTAATTCAGATTTCATGTTACTTTCCATCATTCAATTGGACTATTCAACCTTCTTTGGGACTATCCAACTTTCGTTTTGGATAATCCAGATTTCATGTTACTATCCAACCTTTGTTGGGACTATTCAACTTTCGGTTGGTTAATCCAAATTTCATTTTACTATCCAGCTTTTGGTGGGACTATCCAAATTTCGTTTGTTTAATCCAGATTTCACTTTATTATCCAACCATTGGTGGGACTATCCAACTTTCGGTTGGATAATCCAGATTTCATTTTACTATCCAACGTTGGGTGGGACTATCCAACTTTCGTTTGGATAGTCCATATTTCATTTTACTATCCAACCTTTGTTGGGACCATCCAACTTTCGTTTGGATAATCCAGTTTTCTTTTTAGTTTCCAACCTTCAATTGGACTATTCAACCTTTCTTTGGGACTATCCAACTTTCGTTTTGGATAATCCAGATTTCATGTTACTATCCAACCTATGTTGGGACTATCCAACTTCCGGTTGGATAATCCAGATTTCATTTTACTATCCAGCCTTTGTTGGGACTATGCAACTTTGGGTTGTTTAAACTAGATTTCATGTTACTTTCCAACCTTCTTTGGGACTATCCAACTTTCGTTTTGTTTAATTCAGATTTCATGTTACTTTCCAACAGTCAATTGGACTAGTCAACCTTCTTTGGGACTATCCAACTTTTGTTTTGGATAATCCAGATTTCATGTTACTATCCAACCCTTGGTGAGACCATCTAACTTTCGTTTGGATAATCCACTTTTCTTGTTACTTTCCAACCTTCAATTGGACTATCCAACCTTCTTTGGGACTATCCAACTTTCGTTTTGGATATTACAGATTTCATGTTACTATCCAACCTTTGTTGGGACTATTCAACTTTCAGTTGGTTAATCCAAATTTCATTTTACTATCCAGCTTTTGGTGGGACTATCCAAATTTTGTTTGTTTAATCCAGATTTCACTTTATTATCCAACCTTTGGTGGGACTATCCAACTTTCGGTTGGATAATCCAGATTTCATTTTACTATCCAACGTTTGGTGGGACTATCCAGCTTTCGTTTGGATAGTCCATATTTCATTTTACTATCCAACCTTTGTTGGGACCATCTAACTTTCGTTTGGATAATCCAGTTTTCTTTTTACTTTCCAACCTTCAATTGGACTATTCAACCTTTCTTTGGGACTATCCAACTTTCGTTTGGATAGCCCATATTTCATTTTACTATCCAACCTTTGTTGGGACTATCCAACTTCCGGTTGAATAATCCAGATTTCATTTTACTATCCAGCCTTTGTTGGGACCATCCATCTTTCGTTTGGATAATCCAGTTTTCTTTTTACTTTCCAACCTTCAATTGGACTATTCAACCTTTCTTTGGGACTATTCAACTTTCGTTTTGGATAATCCAGATTTCATGTTACTATCAAACTTTCGTTTGGATAGCCCATATTTCATTTTACTATCCAACGTTTGGTGGGACTATCCAGCTTTCGTTTGGATAGTCCATATTTCATTTTACTATCCAACCTTTGTTGGGACCATCCAACTTTCGTTTGGATAATCCAGTTTTCTTTTTACTTTCCAACCTTCAATGGGACAATTCAACCTTTCTTTGGGACTATCCAACTTTCGTTTGGATAGCCCATATTTCATTTTACTATCCAACCTTTGTTGGGACTATCCAACTTTCGGTTGGATAATCCAGATTTCATTTTACCATCCAGCTTTTGGTGGGACTATCCAAATTCCTTTGTTTAATCCAGATTTCACTTTATTATCCAACCTTTGGTGGGACTATCCAATTTTCGTTTGGATAGTCCATATTTCATTTTACTATCCAACCTTCTTTGGGACTATCCAACTTTCGTTTTGGATAATCCAGATTTCATGTTACTATCCAACCTATGTTTGGACTATCCAACTTTCGGTTGGATAATCCAGATTTCATTTTACTATCCAGCCTTCTTTGGGACTATCCAACTTTCGTTTTGGTTAATTCAGATTTCATGTTACTTTCCAACATTCAATTGGACTATTCAACCTTCTTTGGGACTATCCAACTTTCGTTTTGGATAATCCAGATTTCATGTTACTATCCAACCTTTGTTGGGACTATTCAACTTTCGGTTGGTTAATCCAAATTTCATTTTACTATCCAGCTTTTGGTGGGACTATCCAAATTTCGTTTGTTTAATCCAGATTTCACTTTATTATCCAACCATTGGTGGGACTATCCAACTTTCGGTTGGATAATCCAGATTTCATTTTACTATCCAACGTTGGGTGGGACTATCCAACTTTCGTTTGGATAGTCCATATTTCATTTTACTATCCAACCTTTGTTGGGACCATCCAACTTTCGTTTGGATAATCCAGTTTTCTTTTTAGTTTCCAACCTTCAATTGGACTATTCAACCTTTCTTTGGGACTATCCAACTTTCGTTTTGGATAATCCAGATTTCATGTTACTATCCAACCTATGTTGGGACTATCCAACTTCTGGTTGGATAATCCAGATTTCATTTTACTATCCAGCCTTTGTTGGGACTATGCAACTTTGGGTTGTTTAAACTAGATTTCATGTTACTTTCCAACCTTCTTTGGGACTATCCAACTTTCGTTTTGTTTAATTCAGATTTCATGTTACTTTCCAACAGTCAATTGGACTAGTCAACCTTCTTTGGGACTATCCAACTTTCGTTTTGGATAATCCAGATTTCATGTTACTATCCAACCCTTGGTGGGACCATCTAACTTTCGTTTGGATAATCCACTTTTCTTGTTACTTTCCAACCTTCAATTGGACTATCCAACCTTCTTTGGGACTATCCAACTTTCGTTTTGGATAATACAGATTTCATGTTACTATCCAACCTTTGTTGGGACTATCCAACTTTCGTTTTGGATAATCCAGATTTCATGTTACTATCCAACCTTTGTTGGGACTATTCAACTTTCGGTTGGATAATCCAGATTTCATTTTACTATCCAACGTTGGGTGGGACTATCCAACTTTCGTTTGGATAGTCCATATTTCATTTTACTATCCAACCTTTGTTGGGACCATCCAACTTTCGTTTGGATAATCCAGTTTTCTTTTTAGTTTCCAACCTTCAATTGGACTATTCAACCTTTCTTTGGGACTATCCAACTTTCGTTTTGGATAATCCAGATTTCATGTTACTATCCAACCTATGTTGGGACTATCCAACTTCCGGTTGGATAATCCAGATTTCATTTTACTATCCAGCCTTTGTTGGGACTATGCAACTTTGGGTTGTTTAAACTAGATTTCATGTTACTTTCCAACCTTCTTTGGGACTATCCAACTTTCGTTTTGTTTAATTCAGATTTCATTTTACTTTCCAACAGTCAATTGGACTAGTCAACCTTCTTTGGGACTATCCAACTTTCGTTTTGGATAATCCAGATTTCATGTTACTATCCAACCCTTGGTGGGACCATCTAACTTTCGTTTGGATAATCCACTTTTCTTGTTACTTTCCAACCTTCAATTGGACTATCCAACCTTCTTTGGGACTATCCAACTTTCGTTTTGGAAATTACAGATTTCATGTTACTATCCAACCTTTGTTGGGACTATCCAACGTTCGTTTGGATAATCCATATTTTATATTACTATCCAACCTTTGTTGGGACCATCCAACTTTCGTTTGGATAATCCAGTTTTCTTTTTACTTTCCAACCTTCAATGGGACAATTCAACCTTTCTTTGGGACTATCCAACTTTCGTTTGGATAGCCCATATTTCATTTTACTATCCAACCTTTGTTGGGACTATCCAACTTTCGGTTGGATAATCCAGATTTCATTTTACCATCCAGCTTTTGGTGGGACTATCCAAATTACTTTGTTTAATCCAGATTTCACTTTATTATCCAACCTTTGGTGGGACTATCCAATTTTCGTTTGGATAGTCCATATTTCATTTTACTATCCAACCTTCTTTGGGACTATCCAACTTTCGTTTTGGTTAATTCAGATTTCATGTTACTATCCAACGTTTGGTGGGACTATCCAACTTTCGTTTGGATAGTCCATATTTAATTTTACTATCCAACCTTTTTTGGGACCATCCAACTTTCGTTTGGATAATCCAGTTTTCTTTTTACTTTCCAACCTTCAATTGGACTATACAACCTTTCTTTGGGACTATCCAACTTTCGTTTTGGATAATCCAGATTTCATGTTACTATCCAACCATTGGTGGGACTATCCAACCTTCTTCGGGACTATCCAAGCTTCGTTTTGGATAATCCAGATTTCATGTTACTATCCAACCTTTGTTGGGACTATCCAACTTTCAGTTCGATAATCCAGATTTCATGTTACTTTCCAACCTTCAATTGGACTATCCAACATTCATTTTGGATAATCCAGATTTCATGTTACTATCCAACCTTTGCTTGGAATATTAAACTTTTGTTTGGATAGTCCAGATTTCATTTTATTATCCAACCTTCCATTGGACTATCCAACCTTTTTCGGGAGTATCCAACTTTCTGTTGGATAAGCCAGATTTCATTTTACTATCCAGCCTTTGGTGGGACTATCCAACTTTCGGTTGTTTAATCCAGATTTCATGTTTCTTTCCAACCTTCAATTGGACTATTCAACCTATCTTTGGGACTATCCAACTTTCGTTTTGGATAATCCAGATTTCATGTTACTATCCAACTTTTGTTTGGATAGCCCATATTTCATTTTATTATCCAACCTTCCATTGGACTATCCAACCTTTTTCGGGAGTATCCAACTTTCTGTTGGATAATCCAGATTTCATTTTACTATCCAGCCTTTGGTGGGACTATCCAACTTTCGGTTGTTTAATCCAGATTTCATGTTTCTTTCCAATCTTCAATTGGACTATTCAACCTATCTTTGGGACTATCCAACTTTCGTTTTGGATAATCCAGATTTCATGTTACTATCCAACTTTCGTTTGGATAGCCCATATTTCATTTTATTATCCAACCTTCCATTGGACTATCCAACCTTTTTCGGGAGTATCCAACTTTCTGTTGGATAATCCAGATTTCATTTTACTATCCAACCTTCAATTGGACTATCCAACTTTCGTTTTGGATAATCCAGATTTCATGTTACTATCCAACCTTTGCTTGGAATATTAAACTTTTGTTTGGATAGTCCAGATTTCATTTTATTATCCAACCTTCCATTGAACTATCCAACCTTTTTCGGGAGTATCCAACTTTCTGTTGGATAATCCAGATTTCATTTTACTATCCAGCCTTTGGTGGGACTATCCAACTTTCGGTTGTTTAATCCAGATTTCATGTTTCTTTCCAACCTTCAATTAGACTATTCAACCTATCTTTGGAACTATCCAACTTTCGTTTTGGATAATCAAGATTTCATGTTACTATCCAACTTTCGTTTGGATAGCCCATATTTCATCTTACTATCCAACCTTTGTTGGGACTATCCAACTTTCGGTTGGATAATCCAGATTTCCTTTCACTATCCAGCCTTTGGTGGGACTATCCAACTTTCGGTTGGATAATCCAGATTTCATTTTACCATCCAGCTTTTGGTGGGACTATCCAAATTTCGTTTGTTTAATCCAGATTTCATTTTACTATCCAATCTTTGGTGGGACTATCCAACCTTCTTCGGTACGATCCAAACTTCGTTTTGGATAATCCAGATTTCATGTTACTATCCAGCCTTCTTTGGGACTATCAAACTTTCGTTTTGGTTAATTCAGATTTCATGTTACTTTCCAACATTCAATTGGACTATTCAACCTTCTTTGGGACTATCCAACTTTCGTTTTGGATAATCCAGATTTCATGTTACTTTCCAACAATCAATTGGACTATTCAACCTTCTTTGGGACTATCCAACTTTCGTTTTGGATAATCCATATTTCATGTTACTTTCCAAAATTTAATTGGACTATTCAACCTTCTTTGGGACTATCCAACTTTTGGTTGGATGATCCAGATTTCATTTTACCATCCAGCCATTCGAGGGACTATCCAACTTTCGTTTGTTCAATCCACATTTCATTTTACTATCCAACCTTCGATTGGGATATCCAACTTTGGTTTGGATAGTCCATATTTCATTTTACTATCCAACCTTTGTTGGGACTATCCAACTTTCGGTTGTTTAATCCAGATTTCACCTTATTATCCAACCTTTGTTGGGACTATCGAACTTTTGTTTGGATAGTCCATATTTCATTTTACTATCCAACCTTCATCGGGACCATCCAATCTTCGTTTTGGATAATCCAGATTTCATGTTACAATCCAACTTTTGTTGGGACTATCCAACGTTCGGTTGGATGATCCATATTTCATATTACTATCCAACCTTTGTTGGGACTATCCAACTTTCGGTTGGATAATCCAGATTTCATTTTACTATCCAGCCTTTGTTGGGACTATGCAACTTTAGGTTGTTTAAACTAGATTTCATGTTACTTTCCAACCTTCTTTGGGACTATCCAACTTTCGTTTTGGTTAATTCAGATTTCATGTTACTTTCCAACATTCAATTGGACTATTCAAACTTCTTTGGGACTATCCAACTTTCGTTTTGGATAATCCAGATTTCATTTTACTATCCAGCCTTTGGTGGGACTATCCAACTTTCGGTTGGATAATCCAGATTTCATTCTACCATCCAGCTTTTGGTGGGACTATCCAAATTCCTTTGTTTAATCCAGATTTCATTTTACTATCCAATCTTTGGTGGGACTATTCAACTTTCGGTTGGTTAATCCAAATTTCATTTTACTATCCAGCTTTTGGTGGGACTATCCAAATTTCGTTTGTTTAATCCAGATTTCACTTTATTATCCAACCTTTGTTGGGACTATCGAACTTTTGTTTGGATAGTCCATATTTCATTTTACTATCCAGCCTTCATCGGGACCATCCAATCTTCGTTTTGGATAATCCAGATTTCATGTTACAATCCAACTTTTGTTGGGACTATCCAACGTTCGGTTGGATAATCCATATTTCATATTACTATCCAACCTTTGTTGGGACTATCCAACTTTCGGTTGGATAATCCAGATTTCATTTTACTATCCAGCCTTTGTTGGGACTATGCAACTTTTGGTTGTTTAAACTAGATTTCATGTTACTTTCCAACCTTCTTTGGGACTATCCAACTTTCGTTTTGGTTAATTCAGATTTCATGTTACTTTCCAACATTCAATTGGACTATTCAAACTTCTTTGGGACTATCCAACTTTCGTTTGGATAATCCAGTTTTCTTTTTACTTTCCAACCTTCAATTAGACTATTCAACCTTTCTTTGGGACTATCCAACTTTCGTTTTGGATAATCCAGATTTCATGTTACTATCCAACTTTCGTTTGGATAGCCCAAATTTCATTTTACTATCCAACCTTTGTTGGGACTATCCAACGTTCGGTTGGATAATCCATATTTCATATTACTATCCAACCTTTGTTGGGACTATCCAACTTTCGGTTGGATAATCCAGATTTCATTTTACTTTCCAGCCTTTTTTGGGACTATGCAACTTTAGGTTGTTTAAACTAGATTTCATGTTACTTTCCAACCTTCTTTGGGACTATCCAACTTTCGTTTTGGTTAATTCAGATTTCATGGTACTTTCCAACATTCAATTGGACTATTCAAACTTCTTTGGGACTATCCAACTTTCGTTTGGATAATCCAGTTTTCTTTTTACTTTCCAACCTTCAATTGGACTATTCGACCTTTCTTTGGGACTATCCAACTTTCGTTTTGGATAATCCAGATTTCATGTTACTATCCAACTTTCGTTTGGATAGCCCAAATTTCATTTTACTATCCAACCTTTGTTGGGACTATCCAACGTTCGGTTGGATAATCCAGATTTCATTTTACTATCCAGCCTTTGGTGGGACTATCCAACTTTCGGTTGGATAATCCAGATTTCATTTTACCATCCAGCTTTTGGTGGGACTATCCAAATTCCTTTGTTTAATCCAGATTTCATTTTACTATCCAATCTTTGGTGGGACTATCCAACCTTCTTCGGGAACATCCAATCTTCGTTTTGGATAATCCAGATTTCATGTTACATTCCAACTTTTGTTGGGACTTTCCAACGGTCGGTTGGATAATCCATATTTCATATTACTATCCAACCTTTGTTGGGACTATGCAACTTTGGGTTGTTTAAACTAGATTTCATGTTAATTTCCAACCTTCTTTGGGATTATCCATCTTTCGTTTTAAATAATCCAGATTTCATGTTACTATCCAACCTTTGTTGGGACCATCCAACTTTCGGTTGGATAATCCAGATTTCATTTTACCATCCAGCTTTTGGTGGGACTATCCAAATTCCTTTGTTTAATCCAGATTTCATTTTACTATCCAATTTTTGGTGGGACTATCCAACCTTCTTCGGGACCATCCAATCTTCGTTTTGGATAATCCAGATTTCATGTTACAATCCAACTTTTGTTGGGACTATCCAACGTTCGGTTGGATAATCCATATTTCATTTTACTATCCAACCTTTGGTGGGACTATCCATCCTTTGTTGGGACTATCCAACTTTCGGTTGGATGATCCAGATTTCATTTTACTATCCAGCCTTTGGTGGGACTATCCAACTTTCAGTTGTTTAATTTAGATTTCAATTTATTATCCAGCCTTAGGTGGGACTATCCAGCTATCGGTTGTTTAATCCACATTTCATTTTACAATCCAACCTTCGCTTGGGATATCCAACTTTGGTTTGGATAGTCCATATTTCATTTTACTATCCAACCTTTTTGTGGGACAATCCAACTTTCGTTTGGATAATCCAGATTTAATTTTACTATCCAACCATTGGTGGGACTATCCAACCTTCTTCGGGACTATCCAACCTTTGTTTTGGATAATCCAGATTTCATGTTACTATCCAACCTTTGTTGGGACTATCCAACTTTCAGTTGGATAATCCAGATTTCATGTTACTTTCCAACCTTCAATTGGACTATGCAACTTTCATTTTGGATAATCCAGATTTTATGTTACTATCCAACCTTTGCTTGGAATATTAAACTTTTGTTTGGATAGTCCAGATTTCATTTTATTATCCAACCTTCCATTGGACTATCCAACCTTTTTCGGGAGTATCCAACTTTCGTTTTGGATAATCCAGATTTTATGTTACTACCCAACCTTTATTGGGACTATCCAAATTTCTGTTGGATAATCCAGATTTCATTTTACTATCCAGCCTTTGGTGGGACTATCCAACTTTCGGTTGTTTAATCCACATTTCATGTTTCTTTCCAACCTTCAATTGGACTATTCAACCTATCTTTGGGACTATCCAACTTTCGTTTTGGATAATCCAGATTTCATGTTACTATCCAACTTTCGTTTGGATAGCCCATATCTCATTTTACTATCCAAGTTTTGTTGGGACTATCCAACTTTCGGTTGGATAATCCAGATATAATTTTACTATCCAGCCTTTGGTGGGACTATCCAACTTTCAGTTGGATAATCCAGATTTCATTTTACCATCCAGCTTTTGGTGGGACTATCCAAATTTCGTTTGTTTAATCCAGATTTCATTTTACTATCCAATCTTTGGTGGGACTATCCAACCTTCTTCGGGACGATCCAATCTTCGTTTTGGATAATCCAGATTTCATGTTACTATCCAACCTTTGTTGGGACTATTCAACTTTCGCTTGGATAATCCAGATTTCATTTTCCTATCCAGCCTTTGATGGGAATATCCAACTTTCGGTTGGATGATCCAGATTTCATTTTACTATCCAGCCTTTGTTGAGACTATCCAACTTTCGGTTGTTTAAACTAGATTTCATATTACTTTCCAACCTTCTTTGGGACTATCAAACTTTCGTTTTGGATAATCCAGATTTCATTTTACTATCCAGCCTTTGGTGGGACAATCCATCTTTCGGTTGGATAATCCAGATTTCATTTTACCATCCAGCATTTGGTGGGACTATCCAAATTCCTTTGTTTAATCCAGATTTAATTTTACTATCCAATCTTTGGTGGGACTATCCAACCTTCTTCGGGACCATCCAATCTTCGTTTTGGATAATCCAGATTTCATGTTACTATCCAACCTTCAATTGGACTATCCAAATTTCAGTTGGATAATCCAGATTTCATGTTACTTTCCAACCTTCAATTGGACTATCCACCTTTCATTTTGGATAATCCAGATTTTATGTTACTATCCAACCTTTGCTTGGAATATTAAACTTTTGTTTGGATAGTCCAGATTTCATTTTATTATCCAACCTTCCATTGGACTATCCAACCATTTTCGGGAGTATCCAACTTTCGTTTTGGATAATCCAGATTTTATGTTACTACCCTACCTTTATTGGGACTATCCAACTTTCTGTTGGATAATCCAGATTTCATTTTACTATCCAGCCTTTGGTGGGACTATCCAACTTTCGGTTGTTTAATCCAGATTTCATGTTTCTTTCCAACCTTCAATTGGACTATTCAACCTATCTTTGGGACTATCCAACTTTCGTTTTGGATAATATAGATTTCATGTTACTATCCAACTTTCGTTTGGATAGCCCATATCTCATTTTACTATCCAAGCTTTGTTGGGACTATCCAACTTTCGGTTGGATAATCCAGATTTAATTTTACCATCCAGCTTTTGGTGGGACTATCCAAATTTCGTTTGTTTAATCCAGATTTCATTTTACTATCCAATCTTTGGTGGGACTATCCAACCTTCTTCGGGACGATCCAATCTTCGTTTTGGATAATCCAGATTTCATGTTACTATCCAACCTTTGTTGGGACTATTCAACTTTCGCTTGGATAATCCAGATTTCATTTTCCTATCCAGCCTTTGGTGGGAATATCCAACTTTCGGTTGGAGGATCCAGATTTCATTTTACTATCCAGCCTTTGTTGAGACTATCCAACTTTCGGTTGTTTAAACTAGATTTCATGTTACTTTCCAACCTTCTTTGGGACTATCAAACTTTCGTTTTGGATAATCCAGATTTCATGTTACTTTCCAAAATTTAATTGGACTATTCAACCTTATTTGGGACTATCCAACTTTTGGTTGGATGATGCAGATTTAATTTTACCATCCAGCCATTCGTGGGACTATCCAACTTTCGGTTGCTTAATCCAGATTTAATTTTATTATCCATCCTTTGGTGAAACTATCCACCTTTCGGTTATTCAATCCACATTTCATTTTAATATCCAACCTTCGATTGGGATTTCCAACTTTGGTTTGGATAGTCCATATTTCATTTTACTATCCAACCTTTGTTGGGACTATCCAACTTTCGTTTTGGATAATCCAGATTTCATGTTACTTTCCAACATTCAATTGGACTTTTCAACCTTCTTTGGGACTATCCAACTTTCGTTTTGGATAATCCAGATTTCATGTTACTTTCCAAAATTTAATTGGACTATTCAACCTTCTTTGGGACTATCCAACTTTTGGTTGGATGATCCAGATTTCATTTTACCATCCAGCCATTCGAGGGACTATCCAACTTTCGGTTGTTCAATCCACATTTCATTTTACTATCCAACCTTCGATTGGGATATCCAACTTTGGTTTGGATAGTCCATATTTCATTTTACTATCCAAGCTTTGTTGGGACTATCCAACTTTCGGTTGGATAATCCAGATTTAATTTTACTATCCAGCCTTTGGTGGGACTATCCAACTTTCAGTTGGATAATCCAGATTTCATTTTACCATCCAGCTTTTGGTGGGACTATCCAAATTTCGTTTGTTTAATCCAGATTTCATGTTACTATCCAACCTTCAATTGGACTATCCAAATTTCAGTTGGATAATCCAGATTTCCTGGTATTTTCCAACCTTCAATTGGACTATCCACCTTTCATTTTGGATAATCCAGATTTTATGTTACTATCCAACCTTTGCTTGGAATATTAAACTTTTGTTTGGATAGTCCAGATTTCATTTTATTATCCAACCTTCCATTGGACTATCCAACCTTTTTCGGGAGTATCCAACTTTCGTTTTGGATAATCCAGATTTTATGTTACTACCCTACCTTTATTGGGACTATCCAACTTTCTGTTGGATAATCCAGATTTCATTTTACTATCCAGCCTTTGGTGGGACTATCCAACTTTCGGTTTTTTAATCCAGATTTCATGTTTCTTTCCAACCTTCAATTGGACTATTCAACCTATCTTTGGGACTATCCAACTTTCGTTTTGGATAATATAGATTTCATGTTACTATCCAACTTTCGTTTGGATAGCCCATATCTCATTTTACTATCCAAGCTTTGTTGGGACTATCCAACTTTCGGTTGGATAATCCAGATTTAATTTTACCATCCAGTTTTTGGTGGGACTATCCAAATTTCGTTTGTTTAATCCAGATTTCATTTTACTATCCAATCTTTGGTGGGACTATCCAACCTTCTTCGGGACGATCCAATCTTCGTTTTGGATAATCCCGATTTCATGTTACTATCCAACCTTTGTTGGGACTATTCAACTTTCGCTTGGATAATCCAGATTTCATTTTCCTATCCAGCCTTTGGTGGGAATATCCAACTTTCGGTTGGATGATCCAGATTTCATTTTACTATCCAGCCTTTGTTGAGACTATCCAACTTTCGGTTGTTTAAACTAGATTTCATGTTACTTTCCAACCTTCTTTGGGACTATCAAACTTTCGTTTTGGATAATCCAGATTTCATGTTACTTTCCAAAATTTAATTGGACTATTCAACCTTATTTGGGACTATCCAACTTTTGGTTGGATGATGCAGATTTAATTTTACCATCCAGCCATTCGTGGGACTATCCAACTTTCGGTTGCTTAATCTAGATTTAATTTTATTATCCATCCTTTGGTGAAACTATCCACCTTTCGGTTATTCAATCCACATTTCATTTTAATATCCAACCTTCGATTGGGATTTCCAACTTTGGTTTGGATAGTCCATATTTCATTTTACTATCCAACCTTTGTTGGGACTATCCAACTTTCGTTTTGGATAATCCAGATTTCATGTTACTTTCCAACATTCAATTGGACTTTTCAACCTTCTTTGGGACTATCCAACTTTCGTTTTGGATAATCCAGATTTCATGTTACTTTCCAAAATTTAATTGGACTATTCAACCTTCTTTGGGACTATCCAACTTTTGGTTGGATGATCCAGATTTCATTTTACCATCCAGCCATTCGAGGGACTATCCAACTTTCGGTTGTTCAATCCACATTTCATTTTACTATCCAACCTTCGATTGGGATATCCAACTTTGGTTTGGATAGTCCATATTTCATTTTACTATCCAAGCTTTGTTGGGACTATCCAACTTTCGGTTGGATAATCCAGATTTAATTTTACTATCCAGCCTTTGGTGGGACTATCCAACTTTCAGTTGGATAATCCAGATTTCATTTTACCATCCAGCTTTTGGTGGGACTATCCAAATTTCGTTTGTTTAATCCAGATTTCATTTTACTATCCAATCTTTGGTGGGACTATCCAACCTTCTTCGGGACGATCCAATCTTCGTTTTGGATAATCCAGATTTAATTTTACTATCCAACCTTTGTTGGGACTATCCAACTTTCGGTTGGATAATCCAGATTTCATTTTACTATCCAGCCTTTGTTGGGACTATGCAACTTTGGGTTGTTTAAACTAGATTTCATGTTACTTTCCAACCTTCTTTGGGACTATCCAACTTTCGTTTTGGTTAATTCAGATTTCATGTTACTTTCCAACATTCAATTGGACTATTCAAACTTCTTTGGGACTATCCAACTTTCGTTTTGGGTAATCCAGATTTCATGTTACTATCCAACCCTTGGTGGGACCATCTAACTTTCGTTTGGATAATCCCCTTTTCTTGTTACTTTCCAGCCTTCAATTGGACTATCCAACCTTCTTTGGGACTATCCAACTTTCGTTTTGGATAATACAGATTTCATGTTACTATCCAACCTTTGTTGGGACTATTCAACTTTTGGTTGGTTAATCCAAATTTCATTTTACTATCCAGCTTTTGGTGGGACTATCCAAATTTTGTTTGTTTAATCCAGATTTCACTTTATTATCCAACCTTTGTTGGGACTATCGAACTTTCGTTTGGATAGTCCATATTTCATTTTACTATCCAACCTTTGTTGGGACCATCCAATTTTCGTTTGGATAATCCAGTTTTGTTTTTACTTTCCAACCTTCAATTGGACTATTCAACCTTTCTTTGGGACTATCCAACTTTCGTTTTGGATAATCCAGATTTCATGTTACTATCCAACTTTCGTTTGG
This sequence comes from Lophius americanus, assembly GCA_037951165.1. Lineage (NCBI taxonomy): Eukaryota > Metazoa > Chordata > Actinopteri > Lophiiformes > Lophiidae > Lophius > Lophius americanus. The sequence continues at coordinate 181,115 of JBBDHG010000088.1, read as the reverse complement.
ATAGCCCATATTTCATTTTACTATCCAACCTTTGTTGGGACTATCCAACTTTCGGTTGGATAATCCAGATCTCATTTTACTATCCAGCCTTTGGTGGGACTATCCAGCTTTTGGTTGGATAATCCAGATTTCATTCTACCATCCAGCTTTTGGTGGGACTATCCAAATTCCTTTGTTTAATCCAGATTTCATTTTACTATCCAATCTTTGGTGGGACTATCCAACCTTCTTCGGGACCATCAAATCTTCGTTTTGGATAATCCAGATTTCATGTTACTATCCAACCTTTGTTGGGACTATCCAACTTTCGGTTGGATAATCCACATTTCATTTTACCATCCAGCTTTTGGTGGGACTATCCAAATTCCTTTGTTTAATCCAGATTTCACTTTATTATCCAACCTTTGGTGGAACTATCAAATTTTCGTTTGGATAGTCCATATTTCATTTTACTATCCAACCTTCTTTGGGACTATCCAACTTTCGTTTTGGTTAATTCAGATTTCATGTTACTATCCAACATTTGGTGGGACTATCCAACTGTCGTTTGGATAGTCCATATTTAATTTTACTATCCAACCTTTGTTGGGACCATCCAACTTTCGTTTGGATAATCCAGTTTTCTTTTTACTTTCCAACCTTCAATTGGACTATACAACCTTTCTTTGGGACTATCCAACTTTCGTTTTGGATAATCCAGATTTCATGTTACTATCCAACCTATGTTGGGACTATCCAACTTTCGGTTGGATAATCCAGATTTCATTTTACTATCCAGCCTTTGTTGGGACTATGCAACTTTGGGTTGTTTAAACTAGATTTCATGTTACTTTCCAACCTTCTTTGGGACTATCAAACTTTCGTTTTGGTTAATTCAGATTTCATGTTACTTTCCAACATTCAATTGGACTATTCAACCTTCTTTGGGACTATCCAACTTTCGTTTTGGATAATCCAGATTTCATGTTACTATCCAACCTTTGTTGGGACTATTCAACTTTCGGTTGGTTAATCCAAATTTCATTTTACTATCCAGCTTTTGGTGGGACTATCCAAATTTCGTTTGTTTAATCCAGATTTCACTTTATTATCCAACCATTGGTGGGACTATCCAACTTTCGGTTGGATAATCCAGATTTCATTTTACTATCCAACGTTTGGTGGGACTATCCAACTTTCGTTTGGATAGTCCATATTTCATTTTACTATCCAACCTTTGTTGGGACCATCCAACTTTCGTTTGGATAATCCAGTTTTCTTTTTAGTTTCCAACCTTCAATTGGACTATTCAACCTTTCTTTGGGACTATCCAACTTTCGTTTTGGATAATCCAGATTTCATGTTACTATCCAACCTATGTTGGGACTATCCAACTTCCGGTTGGATAATCCAGATTTCATTTTTCTATCCAGCCTTTGTTGGGACTATGCAACTTTGGGTTGTTTAAACTAGATTTCATGTTACTTTCCAACCTTCTTTGGGACTATCCAACTTTCGTTTTGTTTAATTCAGATTTCATGTTACTTTCCAACAGTCAATTGGACTAGTGAACCTTCTTTGGGACTATCCAACTTTCGTTTTGGATAATCCAGATTTCATGTTACTATCCAACCCTTGGTGGGACCATCTAACTTTCGTTTGGATAATCCTGTTTTCTTGTTACTTTCCAACCTTCAATTGGACTATCCAACCTTCTTTGGGACTATCCAACTTTCGTTTTGGATAATACAGATTTCATGTTACTATCCAACCTTTGTTGGGACTATCCAACGTTCGTTTGGATAATCCATATTTTATATTACTATCCAACCTTTGTTGGGACCATCCAACTTTCGTTTGGATAATCCAGTTTTCTTTTTACTTTCCAACCTTCAATGGGACAATTCAACCTTTCTTTGGGACTATCCAACTTTCGTTTGGATAGCCCATATTTCATTTTACTATCCAACCTTTGTTGGGACTATCCAACTTTCGGTTGGATAATCCAGATTTCATTTTACCATCCAGCTTTTGGTGGGACTATCCAAATTCCTTTGTTTAATCCAGATTTCACTTTATTATCCAACCTTTGGTGGGACTATCCAATTTTCGTTTGGATAGTCCATATTTCATTTTACTATCCAACCTTCTTTGGGACTATCCAACTTTCGGTTGGATAATCCAGATTTCATTTTACTATCCAGCCTTTGTTGGGACTATGCAACTTTGGGTTGTTTAAACTAGATTTCATGTTACTTTCCAACCTTCTTTGGGACTATCCAACTTTCGTTTTGGTTAATTCAGATTTCATGTTACTTTCCAACATTCAATTGGACTATTCAACCTTCTTTGGGACTATCCAACTTTCGTTTTGGATAATCCAGATTTCATGTTACTATCCAACCTTTGTTGGGACTATTCAACTTTCGGTTGGTTAATCCAAATTTCATTTTACTATCCAGCTTTTGGTGGGACTATCCAAATTTCGTTTGTTTAATCCAGATTTCACTTTATTATCCAACCATTGGTGGGACTATCCAACTTTCGGTTGGATAATCCAGATTTCATTTTACTATCCAACGTTGGGTGGGACTATCCAACTTTCGTTTGGATAGTCCATATTTCATTTTACTATCCAACCTTTGTTGGGACCATCCAACTTTCGTTTGGATAATCCAGTTTTCTTTTTAGTTTCCAACCTTCAATTGGACTATTCAACCTTTCTTTGGGACTATCCAACTTTCGTTTTGGATAATCCAGATTTCATGTTACTATCCAACCTATGTTGGGACTATCCAACTTCCGGTTGGATAATCCAGATTTCATTTTACTATCCAGCCTTTGTTGGGACTATGCAACTTTGGGTTGTTTAAACTAGATTTCATGTTACTTTCCAACCTTCTTTGGGACTATCCAACTTTCGTTTTGTTTAATTCAGATTTCATGTTACTTTCCAACAGTCAATTGGACTAGTCAACCTTCTTTGGGACTATCCAACTTTCGTTTTGGATAATCCAGATTTCATGTTACTATCCAGCCTTTGTTGGGACCATCTAACTTTCGTTTGGATAATCCAGTTTTCTTTTTACTTTCCAACCTTCAATTGGACTATTCAACCTTTCTTTGGGACTATTCAACTTTCGTTTTGGATAATCCAGATTTCATGTTACTATCAAACTTTCGTTTGGATAGCCCATATTTCATTTTACTATCCAACGTTTGGTGGGACTATCCAGCTTTCGTTTTGATAGTCCATATTTCATTTTACTATCCAACCTTTGTTGGGACCATCCAACTTTCGTTTGGATAATCCAGTTTTCTTTTTACTTTCCAACCTTCAATTGGACTATTCAACCTTTCTTTGGGACTATCCAACTTTCGTTTGGATAGCCCATATTTCATTTTACTTTCCAACCTTTGTTGGGACTATCCAACTTCCGGTTGAATAATCCAGTTTTCTTTTTACTTTCCAACCTTCAATTGGACTATTCAACCTTTCTTTGGGACTATCCAACTTTCGTTTTGGATAATCCAGATTTCATGTTACTATCAAACTTTCGTTTGGATAGCCCATATTTCATTTTACTATCCAACGTTTGGTGGGACTATCCAACGTTCGTTTGGATAGTCCATATTTCATTTTACTATCCAACCTTTGTTGGGACCATCCAACTTTCGTTTGGATAATCCAGTTTTCTTTTTACTTTCCAACCTTCAATTGGACTATTCAACCTTTCTTTGGGACTATCCAACTTTCGTTTGGATAGCCCATATTTCATTTTACTATCCAACCTTTGTTGGGACTATCCAACTTTCGGTTGGATAATCCAGATTTCATTTTACCATCCAGCTTTTGGTGGGACTATCCAAATTCCTTTGTTTAATCCAGATTTCACTTTATTATCCAACCTTTGGTGGGACTATCCAATTTTCGTTTGGATAGTCCATATTTCATTTTACTATCCAACCTTCTTTGGGACTATCCAACTTTCGTTTTGGATAATCCAGATTTCATGTTACTATCCAACCTATGTTTGGACTATCCAACTTTCGGTTGGATAATCCAGATTTCATTTTACTATCCAGCCTTCTTTGGGACTATCCAACTTTCGTTTTGGTTAATTCAGATTTCATGTTACTTTCCAACATTCAATTGGACTATTCAACCTTCTTTGGGACTATCCAACTTTCGTTTTGGATAATCCAGATTTCATGTTACTATCCAACCTTTGTTGTGACTATTCAACTTTCGGTTGGTTAATCCAAATTTCATTTTACTATCCAGCTTTTGGTGGGACTATCCAAATTTCGTTTGTTTAATCCAGATTTCACTTTATTATCCAACCATTGGTGGGACTATCCAACTTTCGGTTGGATAATCCAGATTTCATTTTACTATCCAACGTTGGGTGGGACTATCCAACTTTCGTTTGGATAGTCCATATTTCATTTTACTATCCAACCTTTGTTGGGACCATCCAACTTTCGTTTGGATAATCCAGTTTTCTTTTTAGTTTCCAACCTTCAATTGGACTATTCAACCTTTCTTTGGGACTATCCAACTTTCGTTTTGGATAATCCAGATTTCATGTTACTATCCAACCTATGTTGGGACTATCCAACTTCTGGTTGGATAATCCAGATTTCATTTTACTATCCAGCCTTTGTTGGGACTATGCAACTTTGGGTTGTTTAAACTAGATTTCATGTTACTTTCCAACCTTCTTTGGGACTATCCAACTTTCGTTTTGTTTAATTCAGATTTCATGTTACTTTCCAACAGTCAATTGGACTAGTCAACCTTCTTTGGGACTATCCAACTTTCGTTTTGGATAATCCAGATTTCATGTTACTATCCAACCCTTGGTGGGACCATCTAACTTTCGTTTGGATAATCCACTTTTCTTGTTACTTTCCAACCTTCAATTGGACTATCCAACCTTCTTTGGGACTATCCAACTTTCGTTTTGGATAATACAGATTTCATGTTACTATCCAACCTTTGTTGGGACTATCCAACTTTCGTTTTGGATAATCCAGATTTCATGTTACTATCCAACCTTTGTTGGGACTATTCAACTTTCGGTTGGATAATCCAGAATTCATTTTACTATCCAACGTTGGGTGGGACTATCCAACTTTCGTTTGGATAGTCCATATTTCATTTTACTATCCAACCTTTGTTGGGACCATCCAACTTTCGTTTGGATAATCCAGTTTTCTTTTTAGTTTCCAACCTTCAATTGGACTATTCAACCTTTCTTTGGGACTATCCAACTTTCGTTTTGGATAATCCAGATTTCATTTTACTATCCAACCTATGTTGGGACTATCCAACTTCCGGTTGGATAATCCAGATTTCATTTTACTATCCAGCCTTTGTTGGGACTATGCAACTTTGGGTTGTTTAAACTAGATTTCATGTTACTTTCCAACCTTCTTTGGGACTATCCAACTTTCGTTTTGTTTAATTCAGATTTCATTTTACTTTCCAACAGTCAATTGGACTAGTCAACCTTCTTTGGGACTATCCAACTTTCGTTTTGGATAATCCAGATTTCATGTTACTATCCAACCCTTGGTGGGACCATCTAACTTTCGTTTGGATAATCCACTTTTCTTGTTACTTTCCAACCTTCAATTGGACTATCCAACCTTCTTTGGGACTATCCAACTTTCGTTTTGGATAATACAGATTTCATGTTACTATCCAACCTTTGTTGGGACTATCCAACGTTCGTTTGGATAATCCATATTTTATATTACTATCCAACCTTCGTTGGGACCATCCAACTTTCGTTTGGATAATCCAGTTTTCTTTTTACTTTCCAACCTTCAATGGGACAATTCAACCTTTCTTTGGGACTATCCAACTTTCGTTTGGATAGCCCATATTTCATTTTACTATCCAACCTTTGTTGGGACTATCCAACTTTCGGTTGGATAATCCAGATTTCATTTTACCATCCAGCTTTTGGTGGGACTATCCAAATTCCTTTGTTTAATCCAGATTTCACTTTATTATCCAACCTTTGGTGGGACTATCCAATTTTTGTTTGGATAGTCCATATTTCATTTTACTATCCAACCTTCTTTGGGACTATCCAACTTTCGTTTTGGTTAATTCAGATTTCATGTTACTATCCAACGTTTGGTGGGACTATCCAACTTTCGTTTGGATAATCCAGTTTTCTTTTTACTTTCCAACCTTCAATTGGACTATACAACCTTTCTTTGGGACTATCCAACTTTCGTTTTGGATAATCCAGATTTCATGTTACTATCCAACCTATGTTGGGACTATCCAACTTTCGGTTGGATAATCCAGATTTCATTTTACTATCCACCCTTTGTTGGGACTATGCAACTTTGGGTTGTTTAAACTAGATTTCATGTTACTTTCCAACCTTCTTTGGGACTATCCAACTTTCGTTTTGGTTAATTCAGATTTCATGTTACTTTCCAACATTCAATTGGACTATTCAACCTTATTTGGGACTATCCAACTTTCGTTTTGGATAATCCAGATTTCATGTTACTATCCAACCTTTGTTGGGACTATTCAACTTTCGGTTGGTTAATCCAAATTTCATTTTGCTATCCAGCCTTTGGTGGGACTATCCAAATTTCGTTTGTTTAATCCAGATTTCACTTTATTATCCAACCATTGGTGGGAATATCCAACTTTCGGTTGGATAATCCAGATTTCATTTTACTATCCAACGTTTGGTGGGACTATCCAACTTTCGTTTGGATAGTCCATATTTCATTTTACTATCCAACCTTTGTTGGGACCATCCAACTTTCGTTTGGATAATCCAGTTTTCTTTTTAGTTTCCAACCTTCAATTGGACTATTCAACCTTTCTTTGGGACTATCCAACTTTCGTTTTGGATAATCCAGATTTCATGTTACTATCCAACCTATGTTGGGACTATCCAACTTCCGGTTGGATAATCCAGATTTCATTTTACTATCCAGCCTTTGTTGGGACTATGCAACTTTGGGTTGTTTAAACTAGATTTCATGTTACTTTCCAACCTTCTTTGGGACTATCCAACTTTCGTTTTGTTTAATTCAGATTTCATGTTACTTTCCAACAGTCAATTGGACTAGTCAACCTTCTTTGGGACTATCCAACTTTCGTTTTGGATAATCCAGATTTCATGTTACTATCCAACCCTTGGTGGGACCATCTAACTTTCGTTTGGATAATCCACTTTTCTTGTTACTTTCCAACCTTCAATTGGACTATCCAACCTTCTTTGGGACTATCCAACTTTCGTTTTGGATAATACAGATTTCATGTTACTATCCAACCTTTGTTGGGACTATTGAACTTTCAGTTGGTTAATCCAAATTTCATTTTACTATCCAGCTTTTGGTGGGACTATCCAAATTTCGTTTGTTTAATCCAGATTTCACTTTATTATCCAACCTTTGGTGGGACTATCCAACTTTCGGTTGGATAATCCAGATTTCATTTTACTATCCAACGTTTGGTGGGACTATCCAGCTTTCGTTTGGATAGTCCATATTTCATTTTACTATCCAACCTTTGTTGGGACCATCTAACTTTCGTTTGGATAATCCAGTTTTCTTTTTACTTTCCAACCTTCAATTGGACTATTCAACCTTTCTTTGGGACTATCCAACTTTCGTTTGGATAGCCCATATTTCATTTTACTATCCAACCTTTGTTGGGACTATCCAACTTCCGGTTGAATAATCCAGATTTCATTTTACTATCCAGCCTTTGTTGGGACCATCCATCTTTCGTTTGGATAATCCAGTTTTCTTTTTACTTTCCAACCTTCAATTGGACTATTCAACCTTTCTTTGGGACTATTCAACTTTCGTTTTGGATAATCCAGATTTCATGTTACTATCAAACTTTCGTTTGGATAGCCCATATTTCATTTTACTATCCAACGTTTGGTGGGACTATCCAGCTTTCGTTTGGATAGTCCATATTTCATTTTACTATCCAACCTTTGTTGGGACTATCCAACCTTTCTTTGGGACTATCCAACTTTCGTTTTGGATAATCCAGATTTCATGTTACTATCAAACTTTCGTTTGGATAGCCCATATTTCATTTTACTATCCAACCTTTGTTGGGACTATCCAACTTTCGGTTGGATAATCCAGATTTCATTTTACCATCCAGCTTTTGGTGGGACTATCCAAATTTCGTTTGTTTAATCCAGATTTCACTTTATTATCCAACCTTTGGTGGGACTATCCAACTTTCGGTTGGATAATCCAGATTTCATTTTACTATCCAACGTTTGGTGGGACTATCCAGCTTTCGTTTGGATAGTCCATATTTCATTTTACTATCCAACCTTTGTTGGGACCATCCAACTTTCGTTTGGATAATCCAGTTTTCTTTTTAGTTTCCAACCTTCAATTGGACTATTCAACCTTTCTTTGGGACTATCCAACTTTCGTTTTGGATAATCCAGATTTCATGTTACTATCCAACCTATGTTGGGACTATCCAACTTCCGGTTGGATAATCCAGATTTCATTTTACTATCCAGCCTTTGTTGGGACTATGCAACTTTGGGTTGTTTAAACTAGATTTCATGTTACTTTCCAACCTTCTTTGGGACTATCCAACTTTCGTTTTGTTTAATTCAGATTTCATGTTACTTTCCAACAGTCAATTGGACTAGTCAACCTTCTTTGGGACTATCCAACTTTCGTTTTGGATAATCCAGATTTCATGTTACTATCCAACCCTTGGTGGGACCATCTAACTTTCGTTTGGATAATCCACTTTTCTTGTTACTTTCCAACCTTCAATTGGACTATCCAACCTTCTTTGGGACTAGCCAACTTTCGTTTTGGATAATACAGATTTCATGTTACTATCCAACCTTTGTTGGGACTATTGAACTTTCAGTTGGTTAATCCAAATTTCATTTTACTATCCAGCTTTTGGTGGGACTATCCAAATTTCGTTTGTTTAATCCAGATTTCACTTTATTATCCAACCTTTGGTGGGACTATCCAACTTTCGGTTGGATAATCCAGATTTCATTTTACTATCCAACGTTTGGTGGGACTATCCAGCTTTCGTTTGGATAGTCCATATTTCATTTTACTATCCAACCTTTGTTGGGACCATCTAACTTTCGTTTGGATAATCCAGTTTTCTTTTTACTTTCCAACCTTCAATTGGACTATTCAACCTTTCTTTGGGACTATCCAACTTTCGTTTGGATAGCCCATATTTCATTTTACTATCCAACCTTTGTTGGGACTATCCAACTTCCGGTTGAATAATCCAGATTTCATTTTACTATCCAGCCTTTGTTGGGACCATCCATCTTTCGTTTGGATAATCCAGTTTTCTTTTTACTTTCCAACCTTCAATTGGACTATTCAACCTTTCTTTGGGACTATTCAACTTTCGTTTTGGATAATCCAGATTTCATGTTACTATCAAACTTTCGTTTGGATAGCCCATATTTCATTTTACTATCCAACGTTTGGTGGGACTATCCAGCTTTCGTTTGGATAGTCCATATTTCATTTTACTATCCAACCTTTGTTGGGACTATCCAACCTTTCTTTGGGACTATCCAACTTTCGTTTTGGATAATCCAGATTTCATGTTACTATCAAACTTTCGTTTGGATAGCCCATATTTCATTTTACTATCCAACCTTTGTTGGGACTATCCAACTTTCGGTTGGATAATCCAGATTTCATTTTACCATCCAGCTTTTGGTGGGACTATCCAAATTTCGTTTGTTTAATCCAGATTTCACTTTATTATCCAACCTTTGGTGGGACTATCCAACTTTCGGTTGGATAATCCAGATTTCATTTTACTATCCAACGTTTGGTGGGACTATCCAGCTTCCGTTTGGATAGTCCATATTTCATTTTACTATCCAACCTTTGTTGGGACCATCTAACTTTCGTTTGGATAATCCAGTTTTCTTTTTACTTTCCAACCTTCAATTGGACTATTAAACCTTTCTTTGGGAATATCCAACTCTCGTTTGGATAGCCCATATTTCATTTTACTATCCAACCTTTGTTGGGACTATCCAACTTCCGGTTGAATAATCCAGATTTCATTTTACTATCCAGCCTTTGTTGGGACCATCCATCTTTCGTTTGGATAATCCAGTTTTCTTTTTACTTTCCAACCTTCAATTGGACTATTCAACCTTTCTTTGGGACTATTCAACTTTCGTTTTGGATAATCCAGATTTCATGTTACTATCAAACTTTCGTTTGGATAGCCCATATTTCATTTTACTATCCAACGTTTGGTGGGACTATCCAGCTTTAGTTTGGATAGTCCATATTTCATTTTACTATCCAACCTTTGTTGGGACCATCCAACTTTCGTTTGGATAATCCAGTTTTCTTTTTACTTTCCAACCTTCAATTGGACTATTCAACCTTTCTTTGGGACTATCCAACTTTCGTTTGGATAGCCCATATTTCATTTTACTATCCAACCTTTGTTGGGACTATCCAACTTCCAGTTGAATAATCCAGTTTTCTTTTTACTTTCCAACCTTCAATTGGACTATTCAACCTTTCTTTGGGACTATCCAACTTTCGTTTTGGATAATCCAGATTTCATGTTACTATCAAACTTTCGTTTGGATAGCCCATATTTCATTTTACTATCCAACCTTTGTTGGGACTATCCAACTTTCGTTTGGATAATCCAGATTTCATGTTACTATCCAACCTTTGTTGGGACTATCCAACGTTCGTTTGGATAATCCATATTTTATATTACTATCCAACCTTTGTTGGGACCATCCAACTTTCGTTTGGATAATCCAGTTTTCTTTTTACTTTCCAACCTTCAATGGGACAATTCAACCTTTCTTTGGGACTATCCAACTTTCGTTTGGATAGCCCATATTTCATTTTACTATCCAACCTTTGTTGGGACTATCCAACTTTCGGTTGGATAATCCAGATTTAATTTTACCATCCAGCTTTTGGTGGGACTATCCAAATTCCTTTGTTTAATCCAGATTTCACTTTATTATCCAACCTTTGGTGGGACTATCCAATTTTCGTTTGGATAGTCCATATTTCATTTTACTATCCAACCTTCTTTGGGACTATCCAACTTTCGTTTTGGATAATCCAGATTTCATGTTACTATCCAACCTATGTTTGGACTATCCAACTTTCGGTTGGATAATCCAGATTTCATTTTACTATCCAGCCTTCTTTGGGACTATCCAACTTTCGTTTTGGTTAATTCAGATTTCATGTTACTTTCCAACATTCAATTGGACTATTCAACCTTCTTTGGGACTATCCAACTTTCGTTTTGGATAATCCAGATTTCATGTTACTATCCAACCTTTGTTGGGACTATTCAACTTTCGGTTGGTTAATCCAAATTTCATTTTACTATCCAGCTTTTGGTGGGACTATCCAAATTTCGTTTGTTTAATCCAGATTTCACTTTATTATCCAACCTTTGGTGGGACTATCCAACTTTCGGTTGGATAATCCAGATTTCATTTTACCATCCAACGTTTGGTGGGACTATCCAGCTTTCGTTTGGAATGTCCATATTTCATTTTACTATCCAGCCTTTGTTGGGACCATCCATCTTTCGTTTGGATAATCCAGTTTTCTTTTTACTTTCCAACCTTTGTTGGGACCATCCATCTTTCGTTTGGATAATCCAGTTTTCTTTTTACTTTCCAACCTTCAATTGGACTATTCAACCTTTCTTTGGGACTATTCAACTTTCGTTTTGGATAGCCCATATTTCATTTTACTATCCAACCTTTGTTGGGACTATCCAACTTCCGGTTGAATAATCCAGATTTCATTTTACTATCCAGCCTTTGTTGGGACCATCCATCTTTCGTTTGGATAATCCAGTTTTCTTTTTACTTTCCAACCTTCAATTGGACTATTCAACCTTTCTTTGGGACTATTCAACTTTCGTTTTGGATAATCCAGATTTCATGTTACTATCAAACTTTCGTTTGGATAGCCCATATTTCATTTTACTATCCAACGTTTGGTGGGACTATCCAGCTTTCGTTTGGATAGTCCATATTTCATTTTACTATCCAACCTTTGTTGGGACCATCCAACTTTCGTTTGGATAATCCAGTTTTCTTTTTACTTTCCAACCTTCAATTGGACTATTCAACCTTTCTTTGGGACTATCCAACTTTCGTTTGGATAGCCCATATTTCATTTTACTATCCAACCTTTGTTGGGACTATCCAACTTCCGGTTGAATAATCCAGTTTTCTTTTTACTTTCCAACCTTCAATTGGACTATTCAACCTTTCTTTGGGACTATCCAACTTTCGTTTTGGATAATCCAGATTTCATGTTACTATCAAACTTTCGTTTGGATAGCCCATATTTCATTTTACTATCCAACCTTTGTTGGGACTATCCAACTTTCGTTTGGATAATCCAGATTTCATGTTACTATCCAACCTTTGTTGGGACTATCCAACGTTCGTTTGGATAATCCATATTTTATATTACTATCCAACCTTTGTTGGGACCATCCAACTTTCGTTTGGATAATCCAGTTTTCTTTTTACTTTCCAACCTTCAATGGGACAATTCAACCTTTCTTTGGGACTATCCAACTTTCGTTTGGATAGCCCATATTTCATTTTACTATCCAACCTTTGTTGTGACTATCCAACTTTCGGTTGGATAATCCAGATTTAATTTTACCATCCAGCTTTTGGTGGGACTATCCAAATTCCTTTGTTTAATCCAGATTTCACTTTATTATCCAACCTTTGGTGGGACTATCCAATTTTCGGTTGGATAGTCCATATTTCATTTTACTATCCAACCTTCTTTGGGACTATCCAACTTTCGGTTGGATAATCCAGATTTCATTTTACTATCCAGCCTTCTTTGGGACTATCCAACTTTCGTTTTGGTTAATTCAGATTTCATGTTACTTTCCAACATTCAATTGGACTATTCAACCTTCTTTGGGACTATCCAACTTTCGTTTTGGATAATCCAGATTTCATGTTACTATCCAACCTTTGTTGGGACTATTCAACTTTCGGTTGGTTAATCCAAATTTCATTTTACTATCCAGCTTTTGGTGGGACTATCCAAATTTCGTTTGTTTAATCCAGATTTCACTTTATTATCCAACCATTGGTGGGACTATCCAACTTTCGGTTGGATAATCCAGATTTCATTTTACTATCCAACGTTGGGTGGGACTATCCAACTTTCGTTTGGATAGTCCATATTTCATTTTACTATCCAACCTTTGTTGGGACCATCCAACTTTCGTTTGGATTATCCAGTTTTCTTTTTAGTTTCCAACCTTCAATTGGACTATTCAACCTTTCTTTGGGACTATCCAACTTTCGTTTTGGATAATCCAGATTTCATGTTACTATCCAACCTATGTTGGGACTATCCAACTTCTGGTTGGATAATCCAGATTTCATTTTACTATCCAGCCTTTGTTGGGACTATGCAACTTTGGGTTGTTTAAACTAGATTTCATGTTACTTTCCAACCTTCTTTGGGACTATCCAACTTTCGTTTTGTTTAATTCAGATTTCATGTTACTTTCCAACAGTCAATTGGACTAGTCAACCTTCTTTGGGACTATCCAACTTTCGTTTTGGATAATCCAGATTTCATGTTACTATCCAACCCTTGGTGGGACCATCTAACTTTCGTTTGGATAATCCACTTTTCTTGTTACTTTCCAACCTTCAATTGGACTATCCAACCTTCTTTGGGACTATCCAACTTTCGTTTTGGATAATACAGATTTCATGTTACTATCCAACCTTTGTTGGGACTATCCAACTTTCGTTTTGGATAATCCAGATTTCATGTTACTATCCAACCTTTGTTGGGACTATTCAACTTTCGGTTGGATAATCCAGATTTCATTTTACTATCCAACGTTGGGTGGGACTATCCAACTTTCGTTTGGATAGTCCATATTTCATTTTACTATCCAACCTTTGTTGGGACCATCCAACTTTCGTTTGGATAATCCAGTTTTCTTTTTAGTTTCCAACCTTCAATTGGACTATTCAACCTTTCTTTGGGACTATCCAACTTTCGTTTTGGATAATCCAGATTTCATGTTACTATCCAACCTATGTTGGGACTATCCAACTTCCGGTTGGATAATCCAGATTTCATTTTACTATCCAGCCTTTGTTGGGACTATGCAACTTTGGGTTGTTTAAACTAGATTTCATGTTACTTTCCAACCTTCTTTGGGACTATCCAACTTTCGTTTTGTTTAATTCAGATTTCATTTTACTTTCCAACAGTCAATTGGACTAGTCAACCTTCTTTGGGACTATCCAACTTTCGTTTTGGATAATCCAGATTTCATGTTACTATCCAACCCTTGGTGGGACCATCTAATTTTCGTTTGGATAATCCACTTTTCTTGTTACTTTCCAACCTTCAATTGGACTATCCAACCTTCTTTGGGACTATCCAACTTTCGTTTTGGATAATACAGATTTCATGTTACTATCCAACCTTTGTTGGGACTATCCAACGTTCGTTTGGATAATCCATATTTTATATTACTATCCAACCTTTGTTGGGACCATCCAACTTTCGTTTGGATAATCCAGTTTTCTTTTTACTTTCCAACCTTCAATGGGACAATTCAACCTTTCTTTGGGACTATCCAACTTTCGTTTGGATAGCCCATATTTCATTTTACTATCCAACCTTTGTTGGGACTATCCAACTTTCGGTTGGATAATCCAGATTTCATTTTACCATCCAGCTTTTGGTGGGTCTATCCAAATTACTTTGTTTAATCCAGATTTCACTTTATTATCCAACCTTTGGTGGGACTATCCAATTTTCGTTTGGATAGTCCATATTTCATTTTACTATCCAACCTTCTTTGGGACTATCCAACTTTCGTTTTGGTTAATTCAGATTTCATGTTACTATCCAACGTTTGGTGGGACTATCCAACTTTCGTTTGGATAGTCCATATTTAATTTTACTATCCAACCTTTTTTGGGACCATCCAACTTTCGTTTGGATAATCCAGTTTTCTTTTTACTTTCCAACCTTCAATTGGACTATACAACCTTTCTTTGGGACTATCCAACTTTCGTTTTGGATAATCCAGATTTCATGTTACTATCCAACCTATGTTGGGACTATCCAACTTTCGGTTGGATAATCCAGATTTCATTTTACTATCCACCCTTTGTTGGGACTATGCAACTTTGGGTTGTTTAAACTAGATTTCATGTTACTTTCCAACCTTCTTTGGGACTATCCAACTTTCGTTTTGGTTAATTCAGATTTCATGTTACTTTCCAACATTCAATTGGACTATTCAACCTTATTTGGGACTATCCAACTTTCGTTTTGGATAATCCAGATTTCATGTTACTATCCAACCTTTGTTGGGACTATTCAACTTTCGGTTGGTTAATCCAAATTTCATTTTACTATCCAGCCTTTGGTGGGACTATCCAAATTTCGTTTGTTTAATCCAGATTTCACTTTATTATCCAACCATTGGTGGGAATATCCAACTTTCGGTTGGATAATCCAGATTTCATTTTACTATCCAACGTTTGGTGGGACTATCAAACTTTCGTTTGGATAGTCCATATTTCATTTTACTATCCAACCTTTGTTGGGACCATCCAACTTTCGTTTGGATAATCCAGTTTTCTTTTTAGTTTCCAACCTTCAATTGGACTATTCAACCTTTCTTTGGGACTATCCAACTTTCGTTTTGGATAATCCAGATTTCATGTTACTATCCAACCTATGTTGGGACTATCCAACTTCCGGTTGGATAATCCAGATTTCATTTTACTATCCAGCCTTTGTTGGGACTATGCAACTTTGGGTTGTTTAAACTAGATTTCATGTTACTTTCCAACCTTCTTTGGGACTATCCAACTTTCGTTTTGTTTAATTCAGATTTCATGTTACTTTCCAACAGTCAATTGGACTAGTCAACCTTCTTTGGGACTATCCAACTTTCGTTTTGGATAATCCAGATTTCATGTTACTATCCAACCCTTGGTGGGACCATCTAACTTTCGTTTGGATAATCCACTTTTCTTGTTACTTTCCAACCTTCAATTGGACTATCCAACCTTCTTTGGGACTATCCAACTTTCGTTTTGGATAATACAGATTTCATGTTACTATCCAACCTTTGTTGGGACTATTGAACTTTCAGTTGGTTAATCCAAATTTCATTTTACTATCCAGCTTTTGGTGGGACTATCCAAATTTCGTTTGTTTAATCCAGATTTCACTTTATTATCCAACCTTTGGTGGGACTATCCAACTTTCGGTTGGATAATCCAGATTTCATTTTACTATCCAACGTTTGGTGGGACTATCCAGCTTTCGTTTGGATAGTCCATATTTCATTTTACTATCCAACCTTTGTTGGGACCATCTAACTTTCGTTTGGATAATCCAGTTTTCTTTTTACTTTCCAACCTTCAATTGGACTATTCAACCTTTCTTTGGGACTATCCAACTTTCGTTTGGATAGCCCATATTTCATTTTACTATCCAACCTTTGTTGGGACTATCCAACTTCCGGTTGAATAATCCAGATTTCATTTTACTATCCAGCCTTTGTTGGGACCATCCATCTTTCGTTTGGATAATCCAGTTTTCTTTTTACTTTCCAACCTTCAATTGGACTATTCAACCTTTCTTTGGGACTATTCAACTTTCGTTTTGGATAATCCAGATTTCATGTTACTATCAAACTTTCGTTTGGATAGCCCATATTTCATTTTACTATCCAACGTTTGGTGGGACTATCCAGCTTTCGTTTGGATAGTCCATATTTCATTTTACTATCCAACCTTTGTTGTGACCATCCAACTTTCGTTTGGATAATCCAATTTTCTTTTTACTTTCCAACCTTCAATTGGACTATTCAACCTTTCTTTGGGACTATCCAACTTTCGTTTGGATAGCCCATATTTCATTTTACTATCCAACCTTTGTTGGGACTATCCAACTTCCGGTTGAATAATCCAGTTTTCTTTTTACTTTCCAACCTTCAATTGGACTATTCAACCTTTCTTTGGGACTATCCAACTTTCGTTTTGGATAATCCAGATTTCATGTTACTATCAAACTTTCGTTTGGATAGCCCATATTTCATTTTACTATCCAACCTTTGTTGGGACTATCCAACTTTCGTTTGGATAATCCAGATTTCATTTTACTATCCAGCCTTTGGTGGGACTATCCAACTTTCGGTTGGATAATCCAGATTTCATTTTACCATCCAGCTTTTGGTGGGACTATCCAAATTCCTTTGTTTAATCCAGATTTCATTTTACTATCCAATCTTTGGTGGGACTATCCAACCTTCTTCGGGACAGTCCAATCTTCTTTTTGGTTAATCCAGATTTCATGTTACAATCCAACTTTTGTTGGGACTATCCAACGTTCGGTTGGATAATTCATATTTCATTTTACTATCCAGCCTTTGTTGGGACTAAGCAACTTTCGGTTGTTTAAACTAGATTTCATTTTACTTTCCAACCTTCTTTGGGACTATCCAACTATCGTTTTGGTTAATTCAGATTTCATGTTACTTTCCAACATTCAATTGGACTATTCAACCTTCTTTGGGACTATCCAACTTTCGTTTTGGATAATCCAGATTTCATGTTACTATCCAACCTTTGTTGGGACTATTCAACTTTCGGTTGGTTAATCCAAATTTCATTTTACTATCCAGCTTTTGGTGGGACTATCCAACTTTCGTTTGGATAGTCCATATTTCATTTTACTATCCAACCTTTTTTGGGACCATCCAACTTTCGTTTGGATAATCCAGTTTTCTTTTTACTTTCCAACCTTCAATTGGACTATACAACCTTTCTTTGGGACTATCCAACTTTCGTTTTGGATAATCCAGATTTCATGTTACTATCCAACCTATGTTGGGACTATCCAACTTTCGGTTGGATAATCCAGATTTCATTTTACTATCCACCCTTTGTTGGGACTATGCAACTTTGGGTTGTTTAAACTAGATTTCATGTTACTTTCCAACCTTCTTTGGGACTATCCAACTTTCGTTTTGGTTAATTCAGATTTCATGTTACTTTCCAACATTCAATTGGACTATTCAACCTTATTTGGGACTATCCAACTTTCGTTTTGGATAATCCAGATTTCATGTTACTATCCAACCTTTGTTGGGACTATTCAACTTTCGGTTGGTTAATCCAAATTTCATTTTACTATCCAGCTTTTGGTGGGACTATCCAAATTTTGTTTGTTTAATCCAGATTTCACTTTATTATCCAACCATTGGTGGGAATATCCAACTTTCGGTTGGATAATCCAGATTTCATTTTACTATCCAACGTTTGGTGGGACTATCCAACTTTCGTTTGGATAGTCCATATTTCATTTTACTATCCAACCTTTGTTGGGACCATCCAACTTTCGTTTGGATAATCCAGTTTTCTTTTTAGTTTCCAACCCTCAATTGGACTATTCAACCTTTCTTTGGGACTATCCAACTTTCGTTTTGGATAATCCAGATTTCATGTTACTATCCAACCTATGTTGGGACTATCCAACTTCCGGTTGGATAATCCAGATTTCATTTTACTATCCAGCCTTTGTTGGGACTATGCAACTTTGGGTTGTTTAAACTAGATTTCATGTTACTTTCCAACCTTCTTTGGGACTATCCAACTTTCGTTTTGTTTAATTCAGATTTCATGTTACTTTCCAACAGTCAATTGGACTAGTCAACCTTCTTTGGGACTATCCAACTTTCGTTTGGATAGCCCATATTTCATTTTACTATCCAACCTTTGTTGGGACTATCCAACTTCCGGTTGAATAATCCAGATTTCATGTTACTTTCCAACCTTCTTTGGGACTATCCAACTTTCGTTTTGTTTAATTCAGATTTCATGTTACTTTCCAACAGTCAATTGGACTAGTCAACCTTCTTTGGGACTATCCAACTTTCGTTTGGATAGCCCATATTTCATTTTACTATCCAACCTTTGTTGGGACTATCCAACTTCCGGTTGAATAATCCAGATTTCATTTTACTATCCAGCCTTCAATTGGACTATTCAACCTTTCTTTGGGACTATTCAACTTTCGTTTTGGATAATCCAGATTTCATGTTACTATCAAACTTTCGTTTGGATAGCCCATATTTCATTTTACTATCCAACGTTTGGTGGGACTATCCAGCTTTCGTTTGGATAGTCCATATTTCATTTTACTATCCAACCTTTGTTGGGACTATCCAACCTTTCTTTGGGACTATCCAACTTTCGTTTTGGATAATCCAGATTTCATGTTACTATCAAACTTTCGTTTGGATAGCCCATATTTCATTTTACTATCCAACCTTTGTTGGGACTATCCAACTTTCGGTTGGATAATCCAGATTTCATTTTACCATCCAGCTTTTGGTGGGACTATCCAAATTCCTTTGTTTAATCTAGATTTCATTTTACTATCCAATCTTTGGTGGGACTATCCAACCTTCTTCGGGACAGTCCAATCTTCTTTTTGGTTAATCCAGATTTCATGTTACAATCCAACTTTTGTTGGAACTATCCAACGTTCGGTTGGATAATTCATATTTCATTTTACTATCCAGCCTTTGTTGGGACTAAGCAACTTTCGGTTGTTTAAACTAGATTTCATTTTACTTTCCAACCTTCTTTGGGACTATCCAACTATCGTTTTGGTTAATTCAGATTTCATATTACTTTCCAACATTCAATTGGACTATTCAACCTTCTTTGGGACTATCCAACTTTCGTTTTGGATAATCCAGATTTCATGTTACTATCCAACTCTTGGTGGGACTATCTAACTTTCGTTTGGATAATCCACTTTTCTTGTTACTTTCCAACCTTCAATTGGACTATCCAACCTTCTTTGGGACTATCCAACTTTCGTTTTGGATAATACAGATTTCATGTTACTATCCAACCTTTGTTGGGACTATTGAACTTTCAGTTGGTTAATCCAAATTTCATTTTACTATCCAGCTTTTGGTGGGACTATCCAAATTTCGTTTGTTTAATCCAGATTTCACTTTATTATCCAACCTTTGGTGGGACTATCCAACTTTCGGTTGGATAATCCAGATTTCATTTTACTATCCAACGTTTGGTGGGACTATCCAGCTTTCGTTTGGATAGTCCATATTTCATTTTACTATCCAACCTTTGTTGGGACCATCTAACTTTCGTTTGGATAATCCAGTTTTCTTTTTACTTTCCAACCTTCAATTGGACTATTCAACCTTTCTTTGGGACTATCCAACTTTCGTTTGGATAGCCCATATTTCATTTTACTATCCAACCTTTGTTGGGACTATCCAACTTCCGGTTGAATAATCCAGATTTCATTTTACTATCCAGCCTTTGTTGGGACCATCCATCTTTCGTTTGGATAATCCAGTTTTCTTTTTACTTTCCAACCTTCAATTGGACTATTCAACCTTTCTTTGGGACTATTCAACTTTCGTTTTGGATAATCCAGATTTCATGTTACTATCAAACTTTCGTTTGGATAGCCCATATTTCATTTTACTATCCAACGTTTGGTGGGACTATCCAGCTTTCGTTTGGATAGTCCATATTTCATTTTACTATCCAACCTTTGTTGTGACCATCCAACTTTCGTTTGGATAATCCAATTTTCTTTTTACTTTCCAACCTTCAATTGGACTATTCAACCTTTCTTTGGGACTATCCAACTTTCGTTTGGATAGCCCATATTTCATTTTACTATCCAACCTTTGTTGGGACTATCCAACTTCCGGTTGAATAATCCAGTTTTCTTTTTACTTTCCAACCTTCAATTGGACTATTCAACCTTTCTTTGGGACTATCCAACTTTCGTTTTGGATAATCCAGATTTCATGTTACTATCAAACTTTCGTTTGGATAGCCCATATTTCATTTTACTATCCAACCTTTGTTGGGACTATCCAACTTTCGGTTGGATAATCCAGATTTCATTTTACCATCCAGCTTTTGGTGGGACTATCCAAATTCCTTTGTTTAATCCAGATTTCATTTTACTATCCAATCTTTGGTGGGACTATCCAACCTTCTTCGGGACAGTCCAATCTTCTTTTTGGTTAATCCAGATTTCATGTTACAATCCAACTTTTGTTGGGACTATCCAACGTTCGGTTGGATAATTCATATTTCATTTTACTATCCAGCCTTTGTTGGGACTAAGCAACTTTCGGTTGTTTAAACTAGATTTCATTTTACTTTCCAACCTTCTTTGGGACTATCCAACTATCGTTTTGGTTAATTCAGATTTCATGTTACTTTCCAACATTCAATTGGACTATTCAACCTTCTTTGGGACTATCCAACTTTCGTTTTGGATAATCCAGATTTCATGTTACTATCCAACTCTTGGTGGGACTATCTAACTTTCGTTTGGATAATCCACTTTTCTTGTTACTTTCCAACCTTCAATTGGACTATCCAACCTTCTTTGGGACTATCCAACTTTCGTTTTGGATAATATAGATTTCATGTTACTATCCAACCTTTGTTGGGACTATTCAACTTTCGGTTGGTTAATCCAAATTTCATTTTACTATCCAACCTTCGGTGGGACTATCCACCCTTCTTGGGACTATCCAACTTTCGTTTGGATAGCCCATATTTAATTTTACTATCCAACCTTTGTTGGGACTATCCATCTTTCGGTTGGATCATCCAGATTTCATTTTAGTATCCAGCCTTTGGTGGGACTATCCAACTTTCGGTTGGATTATCCAGATTTCATTTCACTATCCAGCTTTTGGTGGGACTATCAAAATTTCGTTTGTTTAATCCAGATTTCATTTTAGTATTCAATCTTTGGTGGGACTATCCAACCTTCATCGGGACCATCCAATCTTCGTTTTGGATAATCCAGATTTCATGTTACTATCCAATTTTTGTTGGGACTATCCAACGTTCGGTTGGATAATCCATATTTCATGTTACCATCCAGCCATTCGTGGGACTATCCAACTTTCGGTTGTTTAATCTAGATTTCATGTTACTTTCCAACCTTCTTTGGGACTATCCAACTTTCGTTTTGGATAATCCATATTTCATGTTACTATCCAACCTTTGTTGGAACTATCCAACTTTCGGTTGGATGATCCAGATTTAATTTTACCATCCAGCCATTCGTGGGACTATCCAACTTTCGGTTGCTTAATCCAGATTTAATTTTATTATCCAACCTTTGGTGGAACTATCCAACTTTCGGTTGTTTAATCCACATTTAATTTTACCATCCAACCTTTGATTAGGATATCCAACTTTGGTTTGGATAGTCCATATTTAGTTTTACTATCCAACCTTTCGTGGGACTATCCAACTTTCGTTTGGATAGTACATATATCATTTTACTATCCAACATTTCGTGGGACCATCTAAATTTCATTAATCCAGTTTTCTTGTTACTTTCCAACCTTCAATTGGACTATCCAACCTTCTTTGGGACTATCCGACTTTCGTTTTGGATTATCTAGATTTTATGTTACTATCCAACCTTTGTTGGGACTATCCAATTTTCGTTTGGATAATCCAGATTTCATTTTACTATCAAGCCTTTTGTGGGACTATCCTAAATTTCTGTTGTTTAATCCACATTTCATTTTACTATCCAACCTTCGCTTGGGATATCCAACTTTGGTTTGGATAGTCCATATTTAATTTTACTATCCAACCTTTGGTTGGACCATCCAACTTTCGTTTGGATAATCCAGATTTCATGTTACTTTCGAACCTTTGGTGGGACTATCCAACTTTCGGTTGTTTAATCCAGATTTCATTTCATAATCCAACCTTTGGAGGGACTATCCAATTCTCGTTTGGATATTCCAGATTCATTTTAATATCTAACCCTTGGTGGGAGTATCCAACCTTTGGTGGGACTATCCAGCTTTCGGTTGGATAATCCAGATTTCATTTTAGTATCCAACTTTTGGTGGGACTTTCAAACCTTTGGCTGGATAATCCAGATTTCATTTTTACTATCCAACTTTTGTTGGGACTATCCAACCGTCGGTGGGACTATCCAACTTTCGGTTAGATAATCCAGATTTAATGTTACTTTCCAACCTTCAGTGAGACTATCCACACTTCTTGGGACTATCCAACTTTCGTTTGGTTAATCCATATTTCATTTTACTATCCGACCTTTGCTTGTAATATCCAACTTTGGTTTGGATAGTCCATATTTCATTTCACTATCCAGCCTCTGTTGGGACTATCCAACTTTCGGTTTGATAAACCAAATTTCATATTACTATCCATCCTATGCTGGGAGTATCCAATTATCGTTTTGATAATGCACATTTCCTTTTACTATCCAACTTTCGGTTGGAAAAAACAGATTTAATTCTACTATCCAACCTTCGGTGGGACTATCCACCCTTCTTGGGACTATCCAACTTTCGTTTGGATAATCCTTATTTCATTTTACTATCGAGCCTCTGTTGGGAGTATCCAACTTTCGGTTGGATAAACCAGATTTCATATTTCTATACAACCTTAGCTGGGAGTATCCAACTTTGGTTTTGATAATCCATATTTCATTTTACTTTCCAACCTTCGCTGGACTATCCAACTTTCGTTTGGATAATCCGTATTTCATGTTACTTTCCAACCTTCGCTTGGAATATCCAACTTTGGTTTGGATAGTCCATATTTCATTTTACTATCCAACCTCTGGTGGGACGCTCCAACTTTCGGTTGGATCATCCCAATATCATATTACTATCCAACCTTTGCTGGGAGTATGATACTTTCGTTTTGATAATCCAGATTTAATTTCACTATCCAACCTTTGTTTGGACTATCCATCTTTCGGTTGGTTAATCCAGATTTCATGTGACTTTCCAACTTTCAGTGAGGCTATCCAACCTTTGTTGGGACTAAACAACTTTCGTTTGGATAATCCAGATTCATGTTACTATCCAACCTTTGGTGGGACTGTACAACTTTCGGTTGGATAATCCAGATTTCATTCTACTATCCAGCGATTGTTGGACTATCCAACTTTCGGTTGTTTAATCCACATTTCATTTTACTATCCAACCTTCAGTGGGACTATCTTACTTTCTCTGGTACTATCCAACTTTCGTTTGGATAATCCAGATTTCCTTTTACTATCCAACTTTGGTTTGAAAAATCCAGATTTCATGTTACTTTCCAACCATCAGTGAGGCTATCCAACCTTTGTTGGGACTAACCAACTTTCGTTTGGTTAATCCATATTTCATGTTACTATCCAACCTTCGCTTGGAATATCCGACTTTGGTTTGGATAGTCCATATTTCATTTTACTATCCAACCTCTGGTGGGACTATCCAACTTTCGGTTTGATAAACCAAATTTCATATTACTATCCAAACTTTGCTGGGAGTATCCAACTATCGTTTTGATAATGCACATTTCCTTTTACTATCCAACTTTCGGTTGGAAAAAAACGATTTAATTCTACTATCCAACCTTCGGTGGGACTATCCACCCTTCTTGGGACTATCCAACTTTCGTTTGGTTAATCCATATTTCATTTTACTATCCGACCTTTGCTTGTAATATCCAACTTTGGTTTGGATAGTCCATATTTCATTTCACTATCCAGCCTCTGTTGGGACTATCCAACTTTCGGTTTGATAAACCAAATTTCATATTACTATCCATCCTTTACTGGGAGTATCCAACTATCGTCTTGATAATGCACATTTCCTTTTACTATCCAACTTTCGGTTGGAAAAAACAGATTTAATTCTACTATCCAACCTTCGGTGGGACTATCCACCCTTCTTGGGACTATCCAACTTTCGTTTGGATAATCCTTATTTCATTTTACTATCCAGCCTCTGTTGGGAGTATCCAACTTTCGGTTGGATAAACCAGATTTCATATTTCTATCCAACCTTAGCTGGGAGTATCCAACTTTGGTTTTGATAATCCATATTTCATTTTACTTTCCAACCTTCGCTTGGAGTATCCAACTTTCTTTTGGATAATCCATATTTCATTATACTATCCAACCTTTCGTAGGACGATCCTATCTTCGGTGGGACTATTCAACCTTCAGTAGGATTATCTAACTTTCGTTTGTGTAACCCAGATTTCATGAAACTATCCAACCTTCGTTGGGACTATCCAACTTTCGTTTTGATAATCCAGATTTTAATTTTACTATCCAGCCTTTGGTTGGAATATCCAACTTTCGTTTTGATAATCCAGATATAATTTTACAGTGAAACCTTCGCTTGGACTATCCAACTTTCGTTTGGATAATCCATATTTCATGTTACTTTCCAATCTTCGCTTGGAATATCCAACTTTGGTTTGGATAGTCCAGATTTCATTTTACTATCCAACCTCTGGTGGGACGCTCCAACTTTCGGTTGGATCAACCCAATATCATATTACTATCCAACCTTTGCTGGGAGTATGATACTTTCGTTTTGATAATCCAGATTTAATTTCACTATCCAACCTTTGTTTGGACTATCCATCTTTCGGTTGGTTAATCCAGATTTCATGTGACTTTCCAACTTTCAGTGAGGCTATCCAACCTTTGTTGGGACTAAACAACTTTCGTTTGGATAATCCAGATTCATGTTACTATCCAACCTTTGGTGGGACTATCCAACTTTCGGTTGTTTAATCCACATTTCATTTTACTATCCAACCTTCAGTGGGACTATCTTACCTTCTCTGGTACTATCCAACTTTCGTTTGGATAATCCAGATTTCCTTTTACTATCCAACTTTGGTTTGAAAAATCCAGATTTCATGTTACTTTCCAACCATCAGTGAGGCTATCCAACCTTTGTTGGGACTAACCAACTTTCGTTTGGTTAATCCATATTTCATGTTACTATCCAACCTTCGCTTGGAATATCCGACTTTGGTTTGGATAGTCCATATTTCATTTAACTATCCAACCTCTGGTGGGACTATCCAACTTTCGGTTTGATAAACCAAATTTCATATTACTATCCAAACTTTGCTGGGAGTATAGAACTATCGTTTTGATAATGCACATTTCCTTTTACTATCCAACTTTCGGTTGGAAAAAAACGATTTAATTCTACTATCCAACCTTCGGTGGGACTATCCACACTTCTTGGGACTATCCAACTTTCGTTTGGTTAATCCATATTTCATTTTACTATCCGACCTTTGCTTGTAATATCCAACTTTGGTTTGGATAGTCCATATTTCATTTCACTATCCAGCCTCTGTTGGGACTATCCAACTTTCGGTTTGATAAACCAAATTTCATATTACTATCCATCCTTTACTGGGAGTATCCAACTATCGTCTTGATAATGCACATTTCCTTTTACTATCCAACTTTCGGTTGGAAAAAACAGATTTAATTCTACTATCCAACCTTCGGTGGGACTATCCACACTTCTTGGGACTATCCAACTTTCGGTGGGTTAATCCATATTTCATTTTACTATCCGACCTTTGCTTTTAATATCCAACTTTGGTTTGGATAGTCCATATTTCATTTCACTATCCAGCCTCTGTTGGGACTATCCAACTTTCGGTTTGATAAACCAAATTTCATATTACTATCCATCCTATGCTGGGAGTATCCAACTATCGTTTTGATAATGCACATTTCCTTTTACTATCCAACTTTCGGTTGGAAAAAACAGATTTAATTCTACTATCCAACCTTCGGTGGGACTATCCACCCTTCTTGGGACTATCCAACTTTCGTTTGGATAATCCTTATTTCATTTTACTATCCAGCCTCTGTTGGGAGTATCCAACTTTCGGTTGGATAAACCAGATTTCATATTTCTATCCAACCTTAGCTGGGAGTATCCAACTTTGGTTTTGATAATCCATATTTCATTTTACTTTCCAACCTTCGCTTGGAGTATCCAACTTTCTTTTGGATAATCCATATTTCATTATACTATCCAACCTTTCGTAGGACGATCCTGTCTTCGGTGGGACTATTCAACCTTCAGTAGGATTATCTAACTTTCGTTTGTGTAACCCAGATTTCATGAAACTATCCAACCTTCGTTGGGACTATCCAACTTTCGTTTTGATAATCCAGATTTTAATTTTACTATCCAGCCTTTGGTTGGAATATCCAACTTTCGTTTTGATAATCCAGATATAATTTTACAGTGAAACCTTCGCTTGGACTATCCAACTTTCGTTTGGATAATCCATATTTCATGTTACTTTCCAATCTTCGCTTGGAATATCCAACTTTGGTTTGGATAGTCCAGATTTCATTTTACTATCCAACCTCTGGTGGGACGCTCCAACTTTCGGTTGGATCAACCCAATATCATATTACTATCCAACCTTTGCTGGGAGTATGATACTTTCGTTTTGATAATCCAGATTTAATTTCACTATCCAACCTTTGTTTGGACTATCCATCTTTCGGTTGGTTAATCCAGATTTCATGTTACTTTCCAACCTTCAATTGGACTATCCAACCTTCTTTGGGACTATCCGACTTTCGTTTTGGATTATCTAGATTTTATGTTACTATCCAACCTTTGTTGGGACTATCAAACTTTCGTTTGGATAATCCAGATTTCATTTTACAATCAAGCCTTTTGTGGGACTATCCTAAATTTCGGTTGTTTAATCCACATTTCATTTTACTATCCAACCTTCGCTTGGGATATCCAACTTTGGTTTGGATAGTCCATATTTAATTTTACTATCCAACCTTTGGTTGAACCATCCAACTTTCGTTTGGATAATCCAGATTTCATGTTACTTTCGAACCTTTGGTGGGACTATCCAACTTTCGGTTGGATAATCCAGATTTCATTCTACTATCCAGCGATTGTTGGACTATCCAACTTTCGGTTGTTTAATCCACATTTCATTTTACTATCCAACCTTCAGTGGGACTATCTTACCTTCTCTGGTACTATCCAACTTTCGTTTGGATAATCCAGATTTCCTTTTACTATCCAACTTTGGTTTGAAAAATCCAGATTTCATGTTACTTTCCAACCATCAGTGAGGCTATCCAACCTTTGTTGGGACTAACCAACTTTCGTTTGGTTAATCCATATTTCATGTTACTATCCAACCTTCGCTTGGAATATCCGACTTTGGTTTGGATAGTCCATATTTCATTTTACTATCCAACCTCTGGTGGGACTATCCAACTTTCGGTTTGATAAACCACATTTCATATTACTATCCAAACTTTGCTGGGAGTATAGAACTATCGTTTTGATAATGCACATTTCCTTTTACTATCCAACTTTCGGTTGGAAAAAAACGATTTAATTCTACTATCCAACCTTCGGTGGGACTATCCACCCTTCTTGGGACTATCCAACTTTCGTTTGGTTAATCCATATTTCATTTTACTATCCGACCTTTGCTTGTAATATCCAACTTTGGTTTGGATAGTCCATATTTCATTTCACTATCCAGCCTCTGTTGGGACTATCCAACTTTCGGTTTGATAAACCAAATTTCATATTACTATCCATCCTTTACTGGGAGTATCCAACTATCGTCTTGATAATGCACATTTCCATTTACTATCCAACTTTCGGTTGGAAAAAACAGATTTAATTCTACTATCCAACCTTCGGTGGGACTATCCACACTTCTTGGGACTATCCAACTTTCGGTGGGTTAATCCATATTTCATTTTACTATCCGACCTTTGCTTTTAATATCCAACTTTGGTTTGGATAGTCCATATTTCATTTCACTATCCAGCCTCTGTTGGGACTATCCAACTTTCGGTTTGATAAACCAAATTTCATATTACTATCCATCCTATGCTGGGAGTATCCAACTATCTTTTTGATAATGCACATTTCCTTTTACTATCCAACTTTCGGTTGGAAAAAACAGATTTAATTCTACTATCCAACCTTCGGTGGGACTATCCACCCCTCTTGGGACTATCCAACTTTCGTTTGGATAATCCTTATTTCATTTTACTATCGAGCCTCTGTTGGGAGTATCCAACTTTCGTTTTGATAATCCAGATTTTAATTTTACTATCCAGCCTTTGGTTGGAATATCCAACTTTCGTTTTGATAATCCAGATATAATTTTACAGTGAAACCTTCGCTTGGACTATCCAACTTTCGTTTGGATAATCCATATTTCATGTTACTTTCCAATCTTCGCTTGGAATATCCAACTTTGGTTTGGATAGTCCAGATTTCATTTTACTATCCAACCTCTGGTGGGACGCTCCAACTTTCGGTTGGATCAACCCAATATCATATTACTATCCAACCTTTGCTGGGAGTATGATACTTTCGTTTTGATAATCCAGATTTAATTTCACTATCCAACCTTTGTTTGGACTATCCATCTTTCGGTTGGTTAATCCAGATTTCATGTGACTTTCCAACTTTCAGTGAGGCTATCCAACCTTTGTTGGGACTAAACAACTTTCGTTTGGATAATCCAGATTCATGTTACTATCCAACCTTCGGTGGGACTATCCACCCTTCTTGGGACTATCCAACTTTCGTTTGGTTAATCCATATTTCATTTTACTATCCGACCTTTGCTTGTAATATCCAACTTTGGTTTGGATAGTCCATATTTCATTTCACTATCCAGCCTCTGTTGGGACTATCCAACTTTCGTTTGGATAGTACATATATCATTTTACTATCCAACCTTTCGTGGGACCATCTAAATTTCGTTAATCCAGTTTTCTTGTTACTTTCCAACCTTCAATTGGACTATCCAACCTTCTTTGGGACTATCCGACTTTCGTTTTGGATTATCTAGATTTTATGTTACTATCCAACCTTTGTTGGGACTATCAAACTTTCGTTTGGATAATCCAGATTTCATTTTACAATCAAGCCTTTTGTGGGACTATCCTAAATTTCGGTTGTTTAATCCACATTTCATTTTACTATCCAACCTTCGCTTGGGATATCCAACTTTGGTTTGGATAGTCCATATTTAATTTTACTATCCAACCTTTGGTTGAACCATCCAACTTTCGTTTGGATAATCCAGATTTCATGTTACTTTCGAACCTTTGGTGGGACTATCCAACTTTCGGTTGTTTAATCCAGATTTCATTTCATAATCCAACCTTTGGAGGGACTATCCAATTTTCGTTTGGATATTCCAGATTCATTTTAATATCTAACCCTTGGTGGGAGTATCGAACCTTTGGTGGGATTATCCAGCTTTCGGTTGGATAATCCAGATTTCATTTTAGTATCCAAATTTTGGTGGGACTTTCAAACCTTTGGTTGGATAATCCAGATTTCATTTTTACTATCCAACCTTTGTTGGGACTATCCAACCGTCGGTGGGACTATCCAACTTTCGGTTGGATAATCCAGATTTAATGTTACTTTCCAACCTTCAGTGAGGCTATCCAACCTTTGTTGGGACTAACCAACTTTCGTTTGGTTAATCCATATTTCATGTTACTATCCAACCTTCGCTTGGAATATCCAACTTTGGTTTGGATAGTCCTTATTTCATTTTACTATCCAACCTCTGGTGGGACTATCCAACTTTCGGTTTGATAAACCAAATTTCGTATTATTATCCAACCTTTGCTGGGAGTATCCAACTATCGTTTTGATAATGCACATTTCCTTTTACTATCCAACTTTCGGTTGGAAAAAAACGATTTAATTCTACTATCCAACCTTCGGTGGGACTATCCACCCTTCTTGGGACTATCCAACTTTCGTTTGGATAATCCTTATTTCATTTTACTATCCAGCCTCTGTTGGGAGTATCCAACTTTCGGTTGGATAAACCAGATTTCATATTTCTATCCAACCTTAGCTGGGAGTATCCAACTTTGGTTTTGATAATCCATATTTCATTTTACTTTCCAACCTTCGCTTGGAGTATCCAACTTTCTTTTGGATAATCCATATTTCATTATACTATCCAACCTTTCGTAGGACGATCCTGTCTTCGGTGGGACTATTCAACCTTCAGTAGGATTATCTAACTTTCGTTTGTGTAACCCAGATTTCATGAAACTATCCAACCTTCGTTGGGACTATCCAACTTTCGTTTTGATAATCCAGATTTTAATTTTACTATCCAGCCTTTGGTTGGAATATCCAACTTTCGTTTTGATAATCCAGATATAATTTTACAGTGAAACCTTCGCTTGGACTATCCAACTTTCGTTTGGATAATCCATATTTCATGTTACTTTCCAATCTTCGCTTGGAATATCCAACTTTGGTTTGGATAGTCCAGATTTCATTTTACTATCCAACCTCTGGTGGGACGCTCCAACTTTCGGTTGGATCAACCCAATATCATATTACTATCCAACCTTTGCTGGGAGTATGATACTTTCGTTTTGATAATCCAGATTTAATTTCACTATCCAACCTTTGTTTGGACTATCCATCTTTCGGTTGGTTAATCCAGATTTCATGTGACTTTCCAACTTTCAGTGAGGCTATCCAACCTTTGTTGGGACTAAACAACTTTCGTTTGGATAATCCAGATTCATGTTACTATCCAACCTTTGGTGGGACTATACAAATTTCGTTTGGATAATCCAGATTTCCTTTTACTATCCAACTTTGGTTTGAAAAATCCAGATTTCATGTCACTTTCCAACCTTCAGTGAGGCTATCCAACCTTTGTTGGGACTAACCAACTTTCGTTTGGTTAATCCATATTTCATGTTACTATCCAACCTTCAATTGGACTATCCAACTTTCGTTTTGGATAATCCAGATTTCATGTTAATATCCAACCTTCACTTGGAATATCCAACTTTGGTTTGGATAGTCCATATTTCATTTTACTATCCAACCTCTGGTGGGACGCTCCAACTTTCGGTTGGATCATCCCAATATCATATTACTATCCAACCTTTGCTGGGAGTATGATACTTTCGTTTTGATAATCCAGATTTAATTTCACTATCCAACCTTTGTTTGGACTATCCATCTTTCGGTTGGTTAATCCAGATTTCATGTGACTTTCCAACTTTCAGTGAGGCTATCCAACCTTTGTTGGGACTAAACAACTTTCGTTTGGATAATCCAGATTCATGTTACTATCCAACCTTTGGTGGGACTGTACAACTTTCGGTTGGATAATCCAGATTTCATTCTATTATCCAGCGATTGTTGGACTATCCAACTTTCGGTTGTTTAATCCACATTTCATTTTACTATCCAACCTTCAGTGGGACTATCTTACCTTCTCTGGTACTATCCAACTTTCGTTTGGATAATCCAGATTTCCTTTTACTATCCAACTTTGGTTTGAAAAATCCAGATTTCATGTTACTTTCCAACCATCAGTGAGGCTATCCAACCTTTGTTGGGACTAACCAACTTTCGTTTGGTTAATCCATATTTCATGTTACTATCCAACCTTCGCTTGGAATATCCGACTTTGGTTTGGATAGTCCATATTTCATTTTACTATCCAACCTCTGGTGGGACTATCCAACTTTCGGTTTGATAAACCACATTTCATATTACTATCCAAACTTTGCTGGGAGTATAGAACTATCGTTTTGATAATGCACATTTCCTTTTACTATCCAACTTTCGGTTGGAAAAAAACGATTTAATTCTACTATCCAACCTTCGGTGGGACTATCCACCCTTCTTGGGACTATCCAACTTTCGTTTGGTTAATCCATATTTCATTTTACTATCCGACCTTTGCTTGTAATATCCAACTTTGGTTTGGATAGTCCATATTTCATTTCACTATCCAGCCTCTGTTGGGACTATCCAACTTTCGGTTTGATAAACCAAATTTCATATTACTATCCATCCTTTACTGGGAGTATCCAACTATCGTCTTGATAATGCACATTTCCTTTTACTATCCAACTTTCGGTTGGAAAAAACAGATTTAATTCTACTATCCAACCTTCGGTGGGACTATCCACACTTCTTGGGACTATCCAACTTTCGGTGGGTTAATCCATATTTCATTTTACTATCCGACCTTTGCTTTTAATATCCAACTTTGGTTTGGATAGTCCATATTTCATTTCACTATCCAGCCTCTGTTGGGACTATCCAACTTTCGGTTTGATAAACCAAATTTCATATTACTATCCATCCTATGCTGGGAGTATCCAACTATCTTTTTGATAATGCACATTTCCTTTTACTATCCAACTTTCGGTTGGAAAAAACAGATTTAATTCTACTATCCAACCTTCGGTGGGACTATCCACCCCTCTTGGGACTATCCAACTTTCGTTTGGATAATCCTTATTTCATTTTACTATCGAGCCTCTGTTGGGAGTATCTAACTTTCGGTTGGATAAACCAGATTTCATATTTCTATCCAACCTTAGCTGGGAGTATCCAACTTTGGTTTTGATAATCCATATTTCATTTTACTTTCCAACCTTCGCTTGGACTATCCAACTTTCGTTTGGATAATCCGTATTTCATGTTACTTTCCAACCTTCGCTTGGAATATCCAACTTTGGTTTGGATAGTCCATATTTCATTTTACTATCCAACCTCTGGTGGGACGCTCCAACTTTCGGTTGGATCATCCCAATATCATATTACTATCCAACCTTTGCTGGGAGTATGATACTTTCGTTTTGATAATCCAGATTTAATTTCACTATCCAACCTTTGTTTGGACTATCCATCTTTCGGTTGGTTAATCCAGATTTCATGTGACTTTCCAACTTTCAGTGAGGCTATCCAACCTTTGTTGGGACTAAACAACTTTCGTTTGGATAATCCAGATTCATGTTACTATCCAACCTTTGGTGGGACTATACAACTTTCGGTTGGATAATCCAGATTTCATTCTACTATCCAGCGATTGTTGGACTATCCAACTTTCGGTTGTTTAATCCACATTTCATTTTACTATCCAACCTTCAGTGGGACTATCTTACCTTCTCTGGTACTATCCAACTTTCGTTTGGATAATCCAGATTTCCTTTTACTATCCAACTTTGGTTTGAAAAATCCAGATTTCATGTTACTTTCCAACCATCAGTGAGGCTATCCAACCTTTGTTGGGACTAACCAACTTTCGTTTGGTTAATCCATATTTCATGTTACTATCCAACCTTCGCTTGGAATATCCAACTTTGGTATGGATAGTCCATATTTCATTTTACTATCCAACCTCTGGTGGGACTATCCAACTTTCGGTTTGATAAACCAAATTTCATAAAACTATCCAACCTTTGCTGGGAGTATCCAACTATCGTTTTGATAATGCACATTTCCTTTTACTATCCAACTTTCGGTTGGAAAAAAACGATTTAATTCTACTATCCAACCTTCGGTGGGACTATCCACCCTTCTTGGGACTATCCAACTTTCGTTTGGTTAATCCATATTTCATTTTACTATCCGACCTTTGCTTGTAATATCCAACTTTGGTTTGGATAGTCCATATTTCATTTCACTATCCAGCCTCTGTTGGGACTATCCAACTTTCGTTTGGATAGTACATATATCATTTTACTATCCAACCTTTCGTGGGACCATCTAAATTTCGTTAATCCAGTTTTCTTGTTACATTCCAACCTTCAATTGGACTATCCAGCCTTCTTTGGGACTATCCGACTTTCGTTTTGGATTATCTAGATTTTATGTTACTATCCAACCTTTGTTGGGACTATCCAACTTTCGTTTGGATAATCCAGATTTCATTTTACTATCAAGCCTTTTGTGGGACTATCCTAAATTTCGGTTGTTTAATCCACATTTCATTTTACTATCCAACCTTCGCTTGGGATATCCAACTTTGGTTTGGATAGTCCATATTTAATTTTACTATCCAACCTTTGGTTGAACCATCCAACTTTCGTTTGGATAATCCAGATTTCATGTTACTTTCGAACCTTTGGTGGGACTATCCAACTTTCGGTTGTTTAATCCAGATTTCATTTCATAATCCAACCTTTGGAGGGACTATCCAATTTTCGTTTGGATATTCCAGATTCATTTTAATATCTAACCCTTGGTGGGAGTATCGAACCTTTGGTGGGATTATCCAGCTTTCGGTTGGATAATCCAGATTTCATTTTAGTATCCAAATTTTGGTGGGACTTTCAAACCTTTGGTTGGATAATCCAGATTTCATTTTTACTATCCAACCTTTGTTGGGACTATCCAACCGTCGGTGGGACTATCCAACTTTCGGTTGGATAATCCAGATTTAATGTTACTTTCCAACCTTCAGTGAGGCTATCCAACCTTTGTTGGGACTAACCAACTTTCGTTTGGTTAATCCATATTTCATGTTACTATCCAACCTTCGCTTGGAATATCCAACTTTGGTTTGGATAGTCCTTATTTCATTTTACTATCCAACCTCTGGTGGGACTATCCAACTTTCGGTTTGATAAACCAAATTTCGTATTACTATCCATCCTTTACTGGGAGTATCCAACTATCGTTTTGATAATGCACATTTCCTTTTACTATCCAACTTTCGGTTGGAAAAAAACAATTTAATTCTACTATCCAAACTTCGGTGGGACTATCCACCCTTCTTGGGACTATCCAACTTTCGTTTGGATAATCCTTATTTCATTTTACTATCCAGCCTCTGTTGGGAGTATCCAACTTTCGGTTGGATAAACCAGATTTCATATTTCTATCCAACCTTAGCTGGGAGTATCCAACTTTGGTTTTGATAATCCATATTTCATTTTACTTTCCAACCTTCGCTTGGAGTATCCAACTTTCTTTTGGATAATCCATATTTCATTATACTATCCAACCTTTCGTAGGACGATCCTATCTTCGGTGGGACTATTCAACCTTCAGTAGGATTATCTAACTTTCGTTTGTGTAACCCAGATTTCATGAAACTATCCAACCTTCGTTGGGACTATCCAACTTTCGTTTTGGATAATCCAGATTTCATGTTACTATCCAACCTATGTTGGGACTATCCAACTTTCGGTTGGATAATCCAGATTTCATTTTACTATCCACCCTTTGTTGGGACTATGCAACTTTGGGTTGTTTAAACTAGATTTCATGTTACTTTCCAACCTTCTTTGGGACTATCCAACTTTCGTTTTGGTTAATTCAGATTTCATGTTACTTTCCAACATTCAATTGGACTATTCAACCTTATTTGGGACTATCCAACTTTCGTTTTGGATAATCCAGATTTCATGTTACTATCCAACCTTTGTTGGGACTATTCAACTTTCGGTTGGTTAATCCAAATTTCATTTTACTATCCAGCCTTTGGTGGGACTATCCAAATTTCGTTTGTTTAATCCAGATTTCACTTTATTATCCAACCATTGGTGGGAATATCCAACTTTCGGTTGGATAATCCAGATTTCATTTTACTATCCAACGTTTGGTGGGACTATCAAACTTTCGTTTGGATAGTCCATATTTCATTTTACTATCCAACCTTTGTTGGGACCATCCAACTTTCGTTTGGATAATCCAGTTTTCTTTTTAGTTTCCAACCTTCAATTGGACTATTCAACCTTTCTTTGGGACTATCCAACTTTCGTTTTGGATAATCCAGATTTCATGTTACTATCCAACCTATGTTGGGACTATCCAACTTCCGGTTGGATAATCCAGATTTCATTTTACTATCCAGCCTTTGTTGGGACTATGCAACTTTGGGTTGTTTAAACTAGATTTCATGTTACTTTCCAACCTTCTTTGGGACTATCCAACTTTCGTTTTGTTTAATTCAGATTTCATGTTACTTTCCAACAGTCAATTGGACTAGTCAACCTTCTTTGGGACTATCCAACTTTCGTTTTGGATAATCCAGATTTCATGTTACTATCCAACCCTTGGTGGGACCATCTAACTTTCGTTTGGATAATCCACTTTTCTTGTTACTTTCCAACCTTCAATTGGACTATCCAACCTTCTTTGGGACTATCCAACTTTCGTTTTGGATAATACAGATTTCATGTTACTATCCAACCTTTGTTGGGACTATTGAACTTTCAGTTGGTTAATCCAAATTTCATTTTACTATCCAGCTTTTGGTGGGACTATCCAAATTTCGTTTGTTTAATCCAGATTTCACTTTATTATCCAACCTTTGGTGGGACTATCCAACTTTCGGTTGGATAATCCAGATTTCATTTTACTATCCAACGTTTGGTGGGACTATCCAGCTTTCGTTTGGATAGTCCATATTTCATTTTACTATCCAACCTTTGTTGGGACCATCTAACTTTCGTTTGGATAATCCAGTTTTCTTTTTACTTTCCAACCTTCAATTGGACTATTCAACCTTTCTTTGGGACTATCCAACTTTCGTTTGGATAGCCCATATTTCATTTTACTATCCAACCTTTGTTGGGACTATCCAACTTCCGGTTGAATAATCCAGATTTCATTTTACTATCCAGCCTTTGTTGGGACCATCCATCTTTCGTTTGGATAATCCAGTTTTCTTTTTACTTTCCAACCTTCAATTGGACTATTCAACCTTTCTTTGGGACTATTCAACTTTCGTTTTGGATAATCCAGATTTCATGTTACTATCAAACTTTCGTTTGGATAGCCCATATTTCATTTTACTATCCAACGTTTGGTGGGACTATCCAGCTTTCGTTTGGATAGTCCATATTTCATTTTACTATCCAACCTTTGTTGTGACCATCCAACTTTCGTTTGGATAATCCAATTTTCTTTTTACTTTCCAACCTTCAATTGGACTATTCAACCTTTCTTTGGGACTATCCAACTTTCGTTTGGATAGCCCATATTTCATTTTACTATCCAACCTTTGTTGGGACTATCCAACTTCCGGTTGAATAATCCAGTTTTCTTTTTACTTTCCAACCTTCAATTGGACTATTCAACCTTTCTTTGGGACTATCCAACTTTCGTTTTGGATAATCCAGATTTCATGTTACTATCAAACTTTCGTTTGGATAGCCCATATTTCATTTTACTATCCAACCTTTGTTGGGACTATCCAACTTTCGTTTGGATAATCCAGATTTCATTTTACTATCCAGCCTTTGGTGGGACTATCCAACTTTCGGTTGGATAATCCAGATTTCATTTTACCATCCAGCTTTTGGTGGGACTATCCAAATTCCTTTGTTTAATCCAGATTTCATTTTACTATCCAATCTTTGGTGGGACTATCCAACCTTCTTCGGGACAGTCCAATCTTCTTTTTGGTTAATCCAGATTTCATGTTACAATCCAACTTTTGTTGGGACTATCCAACGTTCGGTTGGATAATTCATATTTCATTTTACTATCCAGCCTTTGTTGGGACTAAGCAACTTTCGGTTGTTTAAACTAGATTTCATTTTACTTTCCAACCTTCTTTGGGACTATCCAACTATCGTTTTGGTTAATTCAGATTTCATGTTACTTTCCAACATTCAATTGGACTATTCAACCTTCTTTGGGACTATCCAACTTTCGTTTTGGATAATCCAGATTTCATGTTACTATCCAACCTTTGTTGGGACTATTCAACTTTCGGTTGGTTAATCCAAATTTCATTTTACTATCCAGCTTTTGGTGGGACTATCCAACTTTCGTTTGGATAGTCCATATTTCATTTTACTATCCAACCTTTTTTGGGACCATCCAACTTTCGTTTGGATAATCCAGTTTTCTTTTTACTTTCCAACCTTCAATTGGACTATACAACCTTTCTTTGGGACTATCCAACTTTCGTTTTGGATAATCCAGATTTCATGTTACTATCCAACCTATGTTGGGACTATCCAACTTTCGGTTGGATAATCCAGATTTCATTTTACTATCCACCCTTTGTTGGGACTATGCAACTTTGGGTTGTTTAAACTAGATTTCATGTTACTTTCCAACCTTCTTTGGGACTATCCAACTTTCGTTTTGGTTAATTCAGATTTCATGTTACTTTCCAACATTCAATTGGACTATTCAACCTTATTTGGGACTATCCAACTTTCGTTTTGGATAATCCAGATTTCATGTTACTATCCAACCTTTGTTGGGACTATTCAACTTTCGGTTGGTTAATCCAAATTTCATTTTACTATCCAGCTTTTGGTGGGACTATCCAAATTTTGTTTGTTTAATCCAGATTTCACTTTATTATCCAACCATTGGTGGGAATATCCAACTTTCGGTTGGATAATCCAGATTTCATTTTACTATCCAACGTTTGGTGGGACTATCCAACTTTCGTTTGGATAGTCCATATTTCATTTTACTATCCAACCTTTGTTGGGACCATCCAACTTTCGTTTGGATAATCCAGTTTTCTTTTTAGTTTCCAACCCTCAATTGGACTATTCAACCTTTCTTTGGGACTATCCAACTTTCGTTTTGGATAATCCAGATTTCATGTTACTATCCAACCTATGTTGGGACTATCCAACTTCCGGTTGGATAATCCAGATTTCATTTTACTATCCAGCCTTTGTTGGGACTATGCAACTTTGGGTTGTTTAAACTAGATTTCATGTTACTTTCCAACCTTCTTTGGGACTATCCAACTTTCGTTTTGTTTAATTCAGATTTCATGTTACTTTCCAACAGTCAATTGGACTAGTCAACCTTCTTTGGGACTATCCAACTTTCGTTTGGATAGCCCATATTTCATTTTACTATCCAACCTTTGTTGGGACTATCCAACTTCCGGTTGAATAATCCAGATTTCATGTTACTTTCCAACCTTCTTTGGGACTATCCAACTTTCGTTTTGTTTAATTCAGATTTCATGTTACTTTCCAACAGTCAATTGGACTAGTCAACCTTCTTTGGGACTATCCAACTTTCGTTTGGATAGCCCATATTTCATTTTACTATCCAACCTTTGTTGGGACTATCCAACTTCCGGTTGAATAATCCAGATTTCATTTTACTATCCAGCCTTCAATTGGACTATTCAACCTTTCTTTGGGACTATTCAACTTTCGTTTTGGATAATCCAGATTTCATGTTACTATCAAACTTTCGTTTGGATAGCCCATATTTCATTTTACTATCCAACGTTTGGTGGGACTATCCAGCTTTCGTTTGGATAGTCCATATTTCATTTTACTATCCAACCTTTGTTGGGACTATCCAACCTTTCTTTGGGACTATCCAACTTTCGTTTTGGATAATCCAGATTTCATGTTACTATCAAACTTTCGTTTGGATAGCCCATATTTCATTTTACTATCCAACCTTTGTTGGGACTATCCAACTTTCGGTTGGATAATCCAGATTTCATTTTACCATCCAGCTTTTGGTGGGACTATCCAAATTCCTTTGTTTAATCTAGATTTCATTTTACTATCCAATCTTTGGTGGGACTATCCAACCTTCTTCGGGACAGTCCAATCTTCTTTTTGGTTAATCCAGATTTCATGTTACAATCCAACTTTTGTTGGAACTATCCAACGTTCGGTTGGATAATTCATATTTCATTTTACTATCCAGCCTTTGTTGGGACTAAGCAACTTTCGGTTGTTTAAACTAGATTTCATTTTACTTTCCAACCTTCTTTGGGACTATCCAACTATCGTTTTGGTTAATTCAGATTTCATATTACTTTCCAACATTCAATTGGACTATTCAACCTTCTTTGGGACTATCCAACTTTCGTTTTGGATAATCCAGATTTCATGTTACTATCCAACTCTTGGTGGGACTATCTAACTTTCGTTTGGATAATCCACTTTTCTTGTTACTTTCCAACCTTCAATTGGACTATCCAACCTTCTTTGGGACTATCCAACTTTCGTTTTGGATAATACAGATTTCATGTTACTATCCAACCTTTGTTGGGACTATTGAACTTTCAGTTGGTTAATCCAAATTTCATTTTACTATCCAGCTTTTGGTGGGACTATCCAAATTTCGTTTGTTTAATCCAGATTTCACTTTATTATCCAACCTTTGGTGGGACTATCCAACTTTCGGTTGGATAATCCAGATTTCATTTTACTATCCAACGTTTGGTGGGACTATCCAGCTTTCGTTTGGATAGTCCATATTTCATTTTACTATCCAACCTTTGTTGGGACCATCTAACTTTCGTTTGGATAATCCAGTTTTCTTTTTACTTTCCAACCTTCAATTGGACTATTCAACCTTTCTTTGGGACTATCCAACTTTCGTTTGGATAGCCCATATTTCATTTTACTATCCAACCTTTGTTGGGACTATCCAACTTCCGGTTGAATAATCCAGATTTCATTTTACTATCCAGCCTTTGTTGGGACCATCCATCTTTCGTTTGGATAATCCAGTTTTCTTTTTACTTTCCAACCTTCAATTGGACTATTCAACCTTTCTTTGGGACTATTCAACTTTCGTTTTGGATAATCCAGATTTCATGTTACTATCAAACTTTCGTTTGGATAGCCCATATTTCATTTTACTATCCAACGTTTGGTGGGACTATCCAGCTTTCGTTTGGATAGTCCATATTTCATTTTACTATCCAACCTTTGTTGTGACCATCCAACTTTCGTTTGGATAATCCAATTTTCTTTTTACTTTCCAACCTTCAATTGGACTATTCAACCTTTCTTTGGGACTATCCAACTTTCGTTTGGATAGCCCATATTTCATTTTACTATCCAACCTTTGTTGGGACTATCCAACTTCCGGTTGAATAATCCAGTTTTCTTTTTACTTTCCAACCTTCAATTGGACTATTCAACCTTTCTTTGGGACTATCCAACTTTCGTTTTGGATAATCCAGATTTCATGTTACTATCAAACTTTCGTTTGGATAGCCCATATTTCATTTTACTATCCAACCTTTGTTGGGACTATCCAACTTTCGGTTGGATAATCCAGATTTCATTTTACCATCCAGCTTTTGGTGGGACTATCCAAATTCCTTTGTTTAATCCAGATTTCATTTTACTATCCAATCTTTGGTGGGACTATCCAACCTTCTTCGGGACAGTCCAATCTTCTTTTTGGTTAATCCAGATTTCATGTTACAATCCAACTTTTGTTGGGACTATCCAACGTTCGGTTGGATAATTCATATTTCATTTTACTATCCAGCCTTTGTTGGGACTAAGCAACTTTCGGTTGTTTAAACTAGATTTCATTTTACTTTCCAACCTTCTTTGGGACTATCCAACTATCGTTTTGGTTAATTCAGATTTCATGTTACTTTCCAACATTCAATTGGACTATTCAACCTTCTTTGGGACTATCCAACTTTCGTTTTGGATAATCCAGATTTCATGTTACTATCCAACTCTTGGTGGGACTATCTAACTTTCGTTTGGATAATCCACTTTTCTTGTTACTTTCCAACCTTCAATTGGACTATCCAACCTTCTTTGGGACTATCCAACTTTCGTTTTGGATAATATAGATTTCATGTTACTATCCAACCTTTGTTGGGACTATTCAACTTTCGGTTGGTTAATCCAAATTTCATTTTACTATCCAACCTTCGGTGGGACTATCCACCCTTCTTGGGACTATCCAACTTTCGTTTGGATAGCCCATATTTAATTTTACTATCCAACCTTTGTTGGGACTATCCATCTTTCGGTTGGATCATCCAGATTTCATTTTAGTATCCAGCCTTTGGTGGGACTATCCAACTTTCGGTTGGATTATCCAGATTTCATTTCACTATCCAGCTTTTGGTGGGACTATCAAAATTTCGTTTGTTTAATCCAGATTTCATTTTAGTATTCAATCTTTGGTGGGACTATCCAACCTTCATCGGGACCATCCAATCTTCGTTTTGGATAATCCAGATTTCATGTTACTATCCAATTTTTGTTGGGACTATCCAACGTTCGGTTGGATAATCCATATTTCATGTTACCATCCAGCCATTCGTGGGACTATCCAACTTTCGGTTGTTTAATCTAGATTTCATGTTACTTTCCAACCTTCTTTGGGACTATCCAACTTTCGTTTTGGATAATCCATATTTCATGTTACTATCCAACCTTTGTTGGAACTATCCAACTTTCGGTTGGATGATCCAGATTTAATTTTACCATCCAGCCATTCGTGGGACTATCCAACTTTCGGTTGCTTAATCCAGATTTAATTTTATTATCCAACCTTTGGTGGAACTATCCAACTTTCGGTTGTTTAATCCACATTTAATTTTACCATCCAACCTTTGATTAGGATATCCAACTTTGGTTTGGATAGTCCATATTTAGTTT
This sequence comes from Lophius americanus, assembly GCA_037951165.1. NCBI lineage: Eukaryota > Metazoa > Chordata > Actinopteri > Lophiiformes > Lophiidae > Lophius > Lophius americanus. Next base: position 137,981 of record JBBDHG010000088.1, on the reverse strand, counting down.
TACTATCCAACCTTTCGTGGGACTATCCAACTTTCGTTTGGATAGTACATATATCATTTTACTATCCAACATTTCGTGGGACCATCTAAATTTCATTAATCCAGTTTTCTTGTTACTTTCCAACCTTCAATTGGACTATCCAACCTTCTTTGGGACTATCCGACTTTCGTTTTGGATTATCTAGATTTTATGTTACTATCCAACCTTTGTTGGGACTATCCAATTTTCGTTTGGATAATCCAGATTTCATTTTACTATCAAGCCTTTTGTGGGACTATCCTAAATTTCTGTTGTTTAATCCACATTTCATTTTACTATCCAACCTTCGCTTGGGATATCCAACTTTGGTTTGGATAGTCCATATTTAATTTTACTATCCAACCTTTGGTTGGACCATCCAACTTTCGTTTGGATAATCCAGATTTCATGTTACTTTCGAACCTTTGGTGGGACTATCCAACTTTCGGTTGTTTAATCCAGATTTCATTTCATAATCCAACCTTTGGAGGGACTATCCAATTCTCGTTTGGATATTCCAGATTCATTTTAATATCTAACCCTTGGTGGGAGTATCCAACCTTTGGTGGGACTATCCAGCTTTCGGTTGGATAATCCAGATTTCATTTTAGTATCCAACTTTTGGTGGGACTTTCAAACCTTTGGCTGGATAATCCAGATTTCATTTTTACTATCCAACTTTTGTTGGGACTATCCAACCGTCGGTGGGACTATCCAACTTTCGGTTAGATAATCCAGATTTAATGTTACTTTCCAACCTTCAGTGAGACTATCCACACTTCTTGGGACTATCCAACTTTCGTTTGGTTAATCCATATTTCATTTTACTATCCGACCTTTGCTTGTAATATCCAACTTTGGTTTGGATAGTCCATATTTCATTTCACTATCCAGCCTCTGTTGGGACTATCCAACTTTCGGTTTGATAAACCAAATTTCATATTACTATCCATCCTATGCTGGGAGTATCCAATTATCGTTTTGATAATGCACATTTCCTTTTACTATCCAACTTTCGGTTGGAAAAAACAGATTTAATTCTACTATCCAACCTTCGGTGGGACTATCCACCCTTCTTGGGACTATCCAACTTTCGTTTGGATAATCCTTATTTCATTTTACTATCGAGCCTCTGTTGGGAGTATCCAACTTTCGGTTGGATAAACCAGATTTCATATTTCTATACAACCTTAGCTGGGAGTATCCAACTTTGGTTTTGATAATCCATATTTCATTTTACTTTCCAACCTTCGCTGGACTATCCAACTTTCGTTTGGATAATCCGTATTTCATGTTACTTTCCAACCTTCGCTTGGAATATCCAACTTTGGTTTGGATAGTCCATATTTCATTTTACTATCCAACCTCTGGTGGGACGCTCCAACTTTCGGTTGGATCATCCCAATATCATATTACTATCCAACCTTTGCTGGGAGTATGATACTTTCGTTTTGATAATCCAGATTTAATTTCACTATCCAACCTTTGTTTGGACTATCCATCTTTCGGTTGGTTAATCCAGATTTCATGTGACTTTCCAACTTTCAGTGAGGCTATCCAACCTTTGTTGGGACTAAACAACTTTCGTTTGGATAATCCAGATTCATGTTACTATCCAACCTTTGGTGGGACTGTACAACTTTCGGTTGGATAATCCAGATTTCATTCTACTATCCAGCGATTGTTGGACTATCCAACTTTCGGTTGTTTAATCCACATTTCATTTTACTATCCAACCTTCAGTGGGACTATCTTACTTTCTCTGGTACTATCCAACTTTCGTTTGGATAATCCAGATTTCCTTTTACTATCCAACTTTGGTTTGAAAAATCCAGATTTCATGTTACTTTCCAACCATCAGTGAGGCTATCCAACCTTTGTTGGGACTAACCAACTTTCGTTTGGTTAATCCATATTTCATGTTACTATCCAACCTTCGCTTGGAATATCCGACTTTGGTTTGGATAGTCCATATTTCATTTTACTATCCAACCTCTGGTGGGACTATCCAACTTTCGGTTTGATAAACCAAATTTCATATTACTATCCAAACTTTGCTGGGAGTATCCAACTATCGTTTTGATAATGCACATTTCCTTTTACTATCCAACTTTCGGTTGGAAAAAAACGATTTAATTCTACTATCCAACCTTCGGTGGGACTATCCACCCTTCTTGGGACTATCCAACTTTCGTTTGGTTAATCCATATTTCATTTTACTATCCGACCTTTGCTTGTAATATCCAACTTTGGTTTGGATAGTCCATATTTCATTTCACTATCCAGCCTCTGTTGGGACTATCCAACTTTCGGTTTGATAAACCAAATTTCATATTACTATCCATCCTTTACTGGGAGTATCCAACTATCGTCTTGATAATGCACATTTCCTTTTACTATCCAACTTTCGGTTGGAAAAAACAGATTTAATTCTACTATCCAACCTTCGGTGGGACTATCCACCCTTCTTGGGACTATCCAACTTTCGTTTGGATAATCCTTATTTCATTTTACTATCCAGCCTCTGTTGGGAGTATCCAACTTTCGGTTGGATAAACCAGATTTCATATTTCTATCCAACCTTAGCTGGGAGTATCCAACTTTGGTTTTGATAATCCATATTTCATTTTACTTTCCAACCTTCGCTTGGAGTATCCAACTTTCTTTTGGATAATCCATATTTCATTATACTATCCAACCTTTCGTAGGACGATCCTATCTTCGGTGGGACTATTCAACCTTCAGTAGGATTATCTAACTTTCGTTTGTGTAACCCAGATTTCATGAAACTATCCAACCTTCGTTGGGACTATCCAACTTTCGTTTTGATAATCCAGATTTTAATTTTACTATCCAGCCTTTGGTTGGAATATCCAACTTTCGTTTTGATAATCCAGATATAATTTTACAGTGAAACCTTCGCTTGGACTATCCAACTTTCGTTTGGATAATCCATATTTCATGTTACTTTCCAATCTTCGCTTGGAATATCCAACTTTGGTTTGGATAGTCCAGATTTCATTTTACTATCCAACCTCTGGTGGGACGCTCCAACTTTCGGTTGGATCAACCCAATATCATATTACTATCCAACCTTTGCTGGGAGTATGATACTTTCGTTTTGATAATCCAGATTTAATTTCACTATCCAACCTTTGTTTGGACTATCCATCTTTCGGTTGGTTAATCCAGATTTCATGTGACTTTCCAACTTTCAGTGAGGCTATCCAACCTTTGTTGGGACTAAACAACTTTCGTTTGGATAATCCAGATTCATGTTACTATCCAACCTTTGGTGGGACTATCCAACTTTCGGTTGTTTAATCCACATTTCATTTTACTATCCAACCTTCAGTGGGACTATCTTACCTTCTCTGGTACTATCCAACTTTCGTTTGGATAATCCAGATTTCCTTTTACTATCCAACTTTGGTTTGAAAAATCCAGATTTCATGTTACTTTCCAACCATCAGTGAGGCTATCCAACCTTTGTTGGGACTAACCAACTTTCGTTTGGTTAATCCATATTTCATGTTACTATCCAACCTTCGCTTGGAATATCCGACTTTGGTTTGGATAGTCCATATTTCATTTAACTATCCAACCTCTGGTGGGACTATCCAACTTTCGGTTTGATAAACCAAATTTCATATTACTATCCAAACTTTGCTGGGAGTATAGAACTATCGTTTTGATAATGCACATTTCCTTTTACTATCCAACTTTCGGTTGGAAAAAAACGATTTAATTCTACTATCCAACCTTCGGTGGGACTATCCACACTTCTTGGGACTATCCAACTTTCGTTTGGTTAATCCATATTTCATTTTACTATCCGACCTTTGCTTGTAATATCCAACTTTGGTTTGGATAGTCCATATTTCATTTCACTATCCAGCCTCTGTTGGGACTATCCAACTTTCGGTTTGATAAACCAAATTTCATATTACTATCCATCCTTTACTGGGAGTATCCAACTATCGTCTTGATAATGCACATTTCCTTTTACTATCCAACTTTCGGTTGGAAAAAACAGATTTAATTCTACTATCCAACCTTCGGTGGGACTATCCACACTTCTTGGGACTATCCAACTTTCGGTGGGTTAATCCATATTTCATTTTACTATCCGACCTTTGCTTTTAATATCCAACTTTGGTTTGGATAGTCCATATTTCATTTCACTATCCAGCCTCTGTTGGGACTATCCAACTTTCGGTTTGATAAACCAAATTTCATATTACTATCCATCCTATGCTGGGAGTATCCAACTATCGTTTTGATAATGCACATTTCCTTTTACTATCCAACTTTCGGTTGGAAAAAACAGATTTAATTCTACTATCCAACCTTCGGTGGGACTATCCACCCTTCTTGGGACTATCCAACTTTCGTTTGGATAATCCTTATTTCATTTTACTATCCAGCCTCTGTTGGGAGTATCCAACTTTCGGTTGGATAAACCAGATTTCATATTTCTATCCAACCTTAGCTGGGAGTATCCAACTTTGGTTTTGATAATCCATATTTCATTTTACTTTCCAACCTTCGCTTGGAGTATCCAACTTTCTTTTGGATAATCCATATTTCATTATACTATCCAACCTTTCGTAGGACGATCCTGTCTTCGGTGGGACTATTCAACCTTCAGTAGGATTATCTAACTTTCGTTTGTGTAACCCAGATTTCATGAAACTATCCAACCTTCGTTGGGACTATCCAACTTTCGTTTTGATAATCCAGATTTTAATTTTACTATCCAGCCTTTGGTTGGAATATCCAACTTTCGTTTTGATAATCCAGATATAATTTTACAGTGAAACCTTCGCTTGGACTATCCAACTTTCGTTTGGATAATCCATATTTCATGTTACTTTCCAATCTTCGCTTGGAATATCCAACTTTGGTTTGGATAGTCCAGATTTCATTTTACTATCCAACCTCTGGTGGGACGCTCCAACTTTCGGTTGGATCAACCCAATATCATATTACTATCCAACCTTTGCTGGGAGTATGATACTTTCGTTTTGATAATCCAGATTTAATTTCACTATCCAACCTTTGTTTGGACTATCCATCTTTCGGTTGGTTAATCCAGATTTCATGTTACTTTCCAACCTTCAATTGGACTATCCAACCTTCTTTGGGACTATCCGACTTTCGTTTTGGATTATCTAGATTTTATGTTACTATCCAACCTTTGTTGGGACTATCAAACTTTCGTTTGGATAATCCAGATTTCATTTTACAATCAAGCCTTTTGTGGGACTATCCTAAATTTCGGTTGTTTAATCCACATTTCATTTTACTATCCAACCTTCGCTTGGGATATCCAACTTTGGTTTGGATAGTCCATATTTAATTTTACTATCCAACCTTTGGTTGAACCATCCAACTTTCGTTTGGATAATCCAGATTTCATGTTACTTTCGAACCTTTGGTGGGACTATCCAACTTTCGGTTGGATAATCCAGATTTCATTCTACTATCCAGCGATTGTTGGACTATCCAACTTTCGGTTGTTTAATCCACATTTCATTTTACTATCCAACCTTCAGTGGGACTATCTTACCTTCTCTGGTACTATCCAACTTTCGTTTGGATAATCCAGATTTCCTTTTACTATCCAACTTTGGTTTGAAAAATCCAGATTTCATGTTACTTTCCAACCATCAGTGAGGCTATCCAACCTTTGTTGGGACTAACCAACTTTCGTTTGGTTAATCCATATTTCATGTTACTATCCAACCTTCGCTTGGAATATCCGACTTTGGTTTGGATAGTCCATATTTCATTTTACTATCCAACCTCTGGTGGGACTATCCAACTTTCGGTTTGATAAACCACATTTCATATTACTATCCAAACTTTGCTGGGAGTATAGAACTATCGTTTTGATAATGCACATTTCCTTTTACTATCCAACTTTCGGTTGGAAAAAAACGATTTAATTCTACTATCCAACCTTCGGTGGGACTATCCACCCTTCTTGGGACTATCCAACTTTCGTTTGGTTAATCCATATTTCATTTTACTATCCGACCTTTGCTTGTAATATCCAACTTTGGTTTGGATAGTCCATATTTCATTTCACTATCCAGCCTCTGTTGGGACTATCCAACTTTCGGTTTGATAAACCAAATTTCATATTACTATCCATCCTTTACTGGGAGTATCCAACTATCGTCTTGATAATGCACATTTCCATTTACTATCCAACTTTCGGTTGGAAAAAACAGATTTAATTCTACTATCCAACCTTCGGTGGGACTATCCACACTTCTTGGGACTATCCAACTTTCGGTGGGTTAATCCATATTTCATTTTACTATCCGACCTTTGCTTTTAATATCCAACTTTGGTTTGGATAGTCCATATTTCATTTCACTATCCAGCCTCTGTTGGGACTATCCAACTTTCGGTTTGATAAACCAAATTTCATATTACTATCCATCCTATGCTGGGAGTATCCAACTATCTTTTTGATAATGCACATTTCCTTTTACTATCCAACTTTCGGTTGGAAAAAACAGATTTAATTCTACTATCCAACCTTCGGTGGGACTATCCACCCCTCTTGGGACTATCCAACTTTCGTTTGGATAATCCTTATTTCATTTTACTATCGAGCCTCTGTTGGGAGTATCCAACTTTCGTTTTGATAATCCAGATTTTAATTTTACTATCCAGCCTTTGGTTGGAATATCCAACTTTCGTTTTGATAATCCAGATATAATTTTACAGTGAAACCTTCGCTTGGACTATCCAACTTTCGTTTGGATAATCCATATTTCATGTTACTTTCCAATCTTCGCTTGGAATATCCAACTTTGGTTTGGATAGTCCAGATTTCATTTTACTATCCAACCTCTGGTGGGACGCTCCAACTTTCGGTTGGATCAACCCAATATCATATTACTATCCAACCTTTGCTGGGAGTATGATACTTTCGTTTTGATAATCCAGATTTAATTTCACTATCCAACCTTTGTTTGGACTATCCATCTTTCGGTTGGTTAATCCAGATTTCATGTGACTTTCCAACTTTCAGTGAGGCTATCCAACCTTTGTTGGGACTAAACAACTTTCGTTTGGATAATCCAGATTCATGTTACTATCCAACCTTCGGTGGGACTATCCACCCTTCTTGGGACTATCCAACTTTCGTTTGGTTAATCCATATTTCATTTTACTATCCGACCTTTGCTTGTAATATCCAACTTTGGTTTGGATAGTCCATATTTCATTTCACTATCCAGCCTCTGTTGGGACTATCCAACTTTCGTTTGGATAGTACATATATCATTTTACTATCCAACCTTTCGTGGGACCATCTAAATTTCGTTAATCCAGTTTTCTTGTTACTTTCCAACCTTCAATTGGACTATCCAACCTTCTTTGGGACTATCCGACTTTCGTTTTGGATTATCTAGATTTTATGTTACTATCCAACCTTTGTTGGGACTATCAAACTTTCGTTTGGATAATCCAGATTTCATTTTACAATCAAGCCTTTTGTGGGACTATCCTAAATTTCGGTTGTTTAATCCACATTTCATTTTACTATCCAACCTTCGCTTGGGATATCCAACTTTGGTTTGGATAGTCCATATTTAATTTTACTATCCAACCTTTGGTTGAACCATCCAACTTTCGTTTGGATAATCCAGATTTCATGTTACTTTCGAACCTTTGGTGGGACTATCCAACTTTCGGTTGTTTAATCCAGATTTCATTTCATAATCCAACCTTTGGAGGGACTATCCAATTTTCGTTTGGATATTCCAGATTCATTTTAATATCTAACCCTTGGTGGGAGTATCGAACCTTTGGTGGGATTATCCAGCTTTCGGTTGGATAATCCAGATTTCATTTTAGTATCCAAATTTTGGTGGGACTTTCAAACCTTTGGTTGGATAATCCAGATTTCATTTTTACTATCCAACCTTTGTTGGGACTATCCAACCGTCGGTGGGACTATCCAACTTTCGGTTGGATAATCCAGATTTAATGTTACTTTCCAACCTTCAGTGAGGCTATCCAACCTTTGTTGGGACTAACCAACTTTCGTTTGGTTAATCCATATTTCATGTTACTATCCAACCTTCGCTTGGAATATCCAACTTTGGTTTGGATAGTCCTTATTTCATTTTACTATCCAACCTCTGGTGGGACTATCCAACTTTCGGTTTGATAAACCAAATTTCGTATTATTATCCAACCTTTGCTGGGAGTATCCAACTATCGTTTTGATAATGCACATTTCCTTTTACTATCCAACTTTCGGTTGGAAAAAAACGATTTAATTCTACTATCCAACCTTCGGTGGGACTATCCACCCTTCTTGGGACTATCCAACTTTCGTTTGGATAATCCTTATTTCATTTTACTATCCAGCCTCTGTTGGGAGTATCCAACTTTCGGTTGGATAAACCAGATTTCATATTTCTATCCAACCTTAGCTGGGAGTATCCAACTTTGGTTTTGATAATCCATATTTCATTTTACTTTCCAACCTTCGCTTGGAGTATCCAACTTTCTTTTGGATAATCCATATTTCATTATACTATCCAACCTTTCGTAGGACGATCCTGTCTTCGGTGGGACTATTCAACCTTCAGTAGGATTATCTAACTTTCGTTTGTGTAACCCAGATTTCATGAAACTATCCAACCTTCGTTGGGACTATCCAACTTTCGTTTTGATAATCCAGATTTTAATTTTACTATCCAGCCTTTGGTTGGAATATCCAACTTTCGTTTTGATAATCCAGATATAATTTTACAGTGAAACCTTCGCTTGGACTATCCAACTTTCGTTTGGATAATCCATATTTCATGTTACTTTCCAATCTTCGCTTGGAATATCCAACTTTGGTTTGGATAGTCCAGATTTCATTTTACTATCCAACCTCTGGTGGGACGCTCCAACTTTCGGTTGGATCAACCCAATATCATATTACTATCCAACCTTTGCTGGGAGTATGATACTTTCGTTTTGATAATCCAGATTTAATTTCACTATCCAACCTTTGTTTGGACTATCCATCTTTCGGTTGGTTAATCCAGATTTCATGTGACTTTCCAACTTTCAGTGAGGCTATCCAACCTTTGTTGGGACTAAACAACTTTCGTTTGGATAATCCAGATTCATGTTACTATCCAACCTTTGGTGGGACTATACAAATTTCGTTTGGATAATCCAGATTTCCTTTTACTATCCAACTTTGGTTTGAAAAATCCAGATTTCATGTCACTTTCCAACCTTCAGTGAGGCTATCCAACCTTTGTTGGGACTAACCAACTTTCGTTTGGTTAATCCATATTTCATGTTACTATCCAACCTTCAATTGGACTATCCAACTTTCGTTTTGGATAATCCAGATTTCATGTTAATATCCAACCTTCACTTGGAATATCCAACTTTGGTTTGGATAGTCCATATTTCATTTTACTATCCAACCTCTGGTGGGACGCTCCAACTTTCGGTTGGATCATCCCAATATCATATTACTATCCAACCTTTGCTGGGAGTATGATACTTTCGTTTTGATAATCCAGATTTAATTTCACTATCCAACCTTTGTTTGGACTATCCATCTTTCGGTTGGTTAATCCAGATTTCATGTGACTTTCCAACTTTCAGTGAGGCTATCCAACCTTTGTTGGGACTAAACAACTTTCGTTTGGATAATCCAGATTCATGTTACTATCCAACCTTTGGTGGGACTGTACAACTTTCGGTTGGATAATCCAGATTTCATTCTATTATCCAGCGATTGTTGGACTATCCAACTTTCGGTTGTTTAATCCACATTTCATTTTACTATCCAACCTTCAGTGGGACTATCTTACCTTCTCTGGTACTATCCAACTTTCGTTTGGATAATCCAGATTTCCTTTTACTATCCAACTTTGGTTTGAAAAATCCAGATTTCATGTTACTTTCCAACCATCAGTGAGGCTATCCAACCTTTGTTGGGACTAACCAACTTTCGTTTGGTTAATCCATATTTCATGTTACTATCCAACCTTCGCTTGGAATATCCGACTTTGGTTTGGATAGTCCATATTTCATTTTACTATCCAACCTCTGGTGGGACTATCCAACTTTCGGTTTGATAAACCACATTTCATATTACTATCCAAACTTTGCTGGGAGTATAGAACTATCGTTTTGATAATGCACATTTCCTTTTACTATCCAACTTTCGGTTGGAAAAAAACGATTTAATTCTACTATCCAACCTTCGGTGGGACTATCCACCCTTCTTGGGACTATCCAACTTTCGTTTGGTTAATCCATATTTCATTTTACTATCCGACCTTTGCTTGTAATATCCAACTTTGGTTTGGATAGTCCATATTTCATTTCACTATCCAGCCTCTGTTGGGACTATCCAACTTTCGGTTTGATAAACCAAATTTCATATTACTATCCATCCTTTACTGGGAGTATCCAACTATCGTCTTGATAATGCACATTTCCTTTTACTATCCAACTTTCGGTTGGAAAAAACAGATTTAATTCTACTATCCAACCTTCGGTGGGACTATCCACACTTCTTGGGACTATCCAACTTTCGGTGGGTTAATCCATATTTCATTTTACTATCCGACCTTTGCTTTTAATATCCAACTTTGGTTTGGATAGTCCATATTTCATTTCACTATCCAGCCTCTGTTGGGACTATCCAACTTTCGGTTTGATAAACCAAATTTCATATTACTATCCATCCTATGCTGGGAGTATCCAACTATCTTTTTGATAATGCACATTTCCTTTTACTATCCAACTTTCGGTTGGAAAAAACAGATTTAATTCTACTATCCAACCTTCGGTGGGACTATCCACCCCTCTTGGGACTATCCAACTTTCGTTTGGATAATCCTTATTTCATTTTACTATCGAGCCTCTGTTGGGAGTATCTAACTTTCGGTTGGATAAACCAGATTTCATATTTCTATCCAACCTTAGCTGGGAGTATCCAACTTTGGTTTTGATAATCCATATTTCATTTTACTTTCCAACCTTCGCTTGGACTATCCAACTTTCGTTTGGATAATCCGTATTTCATGTTACTTTCCAACCTTCGCTTGGAATATCCAACTTTGGTTTGGATAGTCCATATTTCATTTTACTATCCAACCTCTGGTGGGACGCTCCAACTTTCGGTTGGATCATCCCAATATCATATTACTATCCAACCTTTGCTGGGAGTATGATACTTTCGTTTTGATAATCCAGATTTAATTTCACTATCCAACCTTTGTTTGGACTATCCATCTTTCGGTTGGTTAATCCAGATTTCATGTGACTTTCCAACTTTCAGTGAGGCTATCCAACCTTTGTTGGGACTAAACAACTTTCGTTTGGATAATCCAGATTCATGTTACTATCCAACCTTTGGTGGGACTATACAACTTTCGGTTGGATAATCCAGATTTCATTCTACTATCCAGCGATTGTTGGACTATCCAACTTTCGGTTGTTTAATCCACATTTCATTTTACTATCCAACCTTCAGTGGGACTATCTTACCTTCTCTGGTACTATCCAACTTTCGTTTGGATAATCCAGATTTCCTTTTACTATCCAACTTTGGTTTGAAAAATCCAGATTTCATGTTACTTTCCAACCATCAGTGAGGCTATCCAACCTTTGTTGGGACTAACCAACTTTCGTTTGGTTAATCCATATTTCATGTTACTATCCAACCTTCGCTTGGAATATCCAACTTTGGTATGGATAGTCCATATTTCATTTTACTATCCAACCTCTGGTGGGACTATCCAACTTTCGGTTTGATAAACCAAATTTCATAAAACTATCCAACCTTTGCTGGGAGTATCCAACTATCGTTTTGATAATGCACATTTCCTTTTACTATCCAACTTTCGGTTGGAAAAAAACGATTTAATTCTACTATCCAACCTTCGGTGGGACTATCCACCCTTCTTGGGACTATCCAACTTTCGTTTGGTTAATCCATATTTCATTTTACTATCCGACCTTTGCTTGTAATATCCAACTTTGGTTTGGATAGTCCATATTTCATTTCACTATCCAGCCTCTGTTGGGACTATCCAACTTTCGTTTGGATAGTACATATATCATTTTACTATCCAACCTTTCGTGGGACCATCTAAATTTCGTTAATCCAGTTTTCTTGTTACATTCCAACCTTCAATTGGACTATCCAGCCTTCTTTGGGACTATCCGACTTTCGTTTTGGATTATCTAGATTTTATGTTACTATCCAACCTTTGTTGGGACTATCCAACTTTCGTTTGGATAATCCAGATTTCATTTTACTATCAAGCCTTTTGTGGGACTATCCTAAATTTCGGTTGTTTAATCCACATTTCATTTTACTATCCAACCTTCGCTTGGGATATCCAACTTTGGTTTGGATAGTCCATATTTAATTTTACTATCCAACCTTTGGTTGAACCATCCAACTTTCGTTTGGATAATCCAGATTTCATGTTACTTTCGAACCTTTGGTGGGACTATCCAACTTTCGGTTGTTTAATCCAGATTTCATTTCATAATCCAACCTTTGGAGGGACTATCCAATTTTCGTTTGGATATTCCAGATTCATTTTAATATCTAACCCTTGGTGGGAGTATCGAACCTTTGGTGGGATTATCCAGCTTTCGGTTGGATAATCCAGATTTCATTTTAGTATCCAAATTTTGGTGGGACTTTCAAACCTTTGGTTGGATAATCCAGATTTCATTTTTACTATCCAACCTTTGTTGGGACTATCCAACCGTCGGTGGGACTATCCAACTTTCGGTTGGATAATCCAGATTTAATGTTACTTTCCAACCTTCAGTGAGGCTATCCAACCTTTGTTGGGACTAACCAACTTTCGTTTGGTTAATCCATATTTCATGTTACTATCCAACCTTCGCTTGGAATATCCAACTTTGGTTTGGATAGTCCTTATTTCATTTTACTATCCAACCTCTGGTGGGACTATCCAACTTTCGGTTTGATAAACCAAATTTCGTATTACTATCCATCCTTTACTGGGAGTATCCAACTATCGTTTTGATAATGCACATTTCCTTTTACTATCCAACTTTCGGTTGGAAAAAAACAATTTAATTCTACTATCCAAACTTCGGTGGGACTATCCACCCTTCTTGGGACTATCCAACTTTCGTTTGGATAATCCTTATTTCATTTTACTATCCAGCCTCTGTTGGGAGTATCCAACTTTCGGTTGGATAAACCAGATTTCATATTTCTATCCAACCTTAGCTGGGAGTATCCAACTTTGGTTTTGATAATCCATATTTCATTTTACTTTCCAACCTTCGCTTGGAGTATCCAACTTTCTTTTGGATAATCCATATTTCATTATACTATCCAACCTTTCGTAGGACGATCCTATCTTCGGTGGGACTATTCAACCTTCAGTAGGATTATCTAACTTTCGTTTGTGTAACCCAGATTTCATGAAACTATCCAACCTTCGTTGGGACTATCCAACTTTCGTTTTGATAATCCAGATTTTAATTTTACTATCCAGCCTTTGGTTGGAATATCCAACTTTCGTTTTGATAATCCAGATATAATTTTACAGTGAAACCTTCGCTTGGACTATCCAACTTTCGTTTGGATAATCCATATTTCATGTTACTTTCCAATCTTCGCTTGGAATATCCAACTTTGGTTTGGATAGTCCAGATTTCATTTTACTATCCAACCTCTGGTGGGACGCTCCAACTTTCGGTTGGATCAACCCAATATCATATTACTATCCAACCTTTGCTGGGAGTATGATACTTTCGTTTTGATAATCCAGATTTAATTTCACTATCCAACCTTTGTTTGGACTATCCATCTTTCGGTTGGTTAATCCAGATTTCATGTGACTTTCCAACTTTCAGTGAGGCTATCCAACCTTTGTTGGGACTAAACAACTTTCGTTTGGATAATCCAGATTCATGTTACTATCCAACCTTTGGTGGGACTATACAAGTTTCGTTTGGATAATCCAGATTTCCTTTTACTATCCAACTTTGGTTTGAAAAATCCAGATTTCATGTCACTTTCCAACCTTCAGTGAGGCTATCCAACCTTTGTTGGGACTAACCAACTTTCGTTTGGTTAATCCATATTTCATGTTACTATCCAACCTTCAATTGGACTATCCAACTTTCGTTTTGGATAATCCAGATTTCATGTTAATATCCAACCTTCGCTTGGAATATCCAACTTTGGTTTGGATAGTCCATATTTCATTTTACTATCCAACCTCTGGTGGGACGCTCCAACTTTCGGTTGGATCATCCCAATATCATATTACTATCCAACCTTTGCTGGGAGTATGATACTTTCGTTTTGATAATCCAGATTTAATTTCACTATCCAACCTTTGTTTGGACTATCCATCTTTCGGTTGGTTAATCCAGATTTCATGTGACTTTCCAACTTTCAGTGAGGCTATCCAACCTTTGTTGGGACTAAACAACTTTCGTTTGGATAATCCAGATTCATGTTACTATCCAACCTTTGGTGGGACTATACAACTTTCGGTTGGATAATCCAGATTTCATTCTACTATCCAGCGATTGTTGGACTATCCAACTTTCGGTTGTTTAATCCACATTTCATTTTACTATCCAACCTTCAGTGGGACTATCTTACCTTCTCTGGTACTATCCAACTTTCGTTTGGATAATCCAGATTTCCTTTTACTATCCAACTTTGGTTTGAAAAATCCAGATTTCATGTTACTTTCCAACCATCAGTGAGGCTATCCAACCTTTGTTGGGACTAACCAACTTTCGTTTGGTTAATCCATATTTCATGTTACTATCCAACCTTCGCTTGGAATATCCAACTTTGGTATGGATAGTCCATATTTCATTTTACTATCCAACCTCTGGTGGGACTATCCAACTTTCGGTTTGATAAACCAAATTTCATATTACTATCCAACCTTTGCTGGGAGTATCCAACTATCGTTTTGATAATGCACATTTCCTTTTACTATCCAACTTTCGGTTGGAAAAAAACGATTTAATTCTACTATCCAACCTTCGGTGGGACTATCCACCCTTCTTGGGACTATCCAACTTTCGTTTGGTTAATCCATATTTCATTTTACTATCCGACCTTTGCTTGTAATATCCAACTTTGGTTTGGATAGTCCATATTTCATTTCACTATCCAGCCTCTGTTGGGACTATCCAACTTTCGTTTGGATAGTACATATATCATTTTACTATCCAACCTTTCGTGGGACCATCTAAATTTCGTTAATCCAGTTTTCTTGTTACATTCCAACCTTCAATTGGACTATCCAGCCTTCTTTGGGACTATCCGACTTTCGTTTTGGATTATCTAGATTTTATGTTACTATCCAACCTTTGTTGGGACTATCCAACTTTCGTTTGGATAATCCAGATTTCATTTTACTATCAAGCCTTTTGTGGGACTATCCTAAATTTCGGTTGTTTAATCCACATTTCATTTTACTATCCAACCTTCGCTTGGGATATCCAACTTTGGTTTGGATAGTCCATATTTAATTTTACTATCCAACCTTTGGTTGAACCATCCAACTTTCGTTTGGATAATCCAGATTTCATGTTACTTTCGAACCTTTGGTGGGACTATCCAACTTTCGGTTGTTTAATCCAGATTTCATTTCATAATCCAACCTTTGGAGGGACTATCCAATTTTCGTTTGGATATTCCAGATTCATTTTAATATCTAACCCTTGGTGGGAGTATCGAACCTTTGGTGGGATTATCCAGCTTTCGGTTGGATAATCCAGATTTCATTTTAGTATCCAAATTTTGGTGGGACTTTCAAACCTTTGGTTGGATAATCCAGATTTCATTTTTACTATCCAACCTTTGTTGGGACTATCCAACCGTCGGTGGGACTATCCAACTTTCGGTTGGATAATCCAGATTTAATGTTACTTTCCAACCTTCAGTGAGGCTATCCAACCTTTGTTGGGACTAACCAACTTTCGTTTGGTTAATCCATATTTCATGTTACTATCCAACCTTCGCTTGGAATATCCAACTTTGGTTTGGATAGTCCTTATTTCATTTTACTATCCAACCTCTGGTGGGACTATCCAACTTTCGGTTTGATAAACCAAATTTCGTATTACTATCCATCCTTTACTGGGAGTATCCAACTATCGTTTTGATAATGCACATTTCCTTTTACTATCCAACTTTCGGTTGGAAAAAAACAATTTAATTCTACTATCCAAACTTCGGTGGGACTATCCACCCTTCTTGGGACTATCCAACTTTCGTTTGGATAATCCTTATTTCATTTTACTATCCAGCCTCTGTTGGGAGTATCCAACTTTCGGTTGGATAAACCAGATTTCATATTTCTATCCAACCTTAGCTGGGAGTATCCAACTTTGGTTTTGATAATCCATATTTCATTTTACTTTCCAACCTTCGCTTGGAGTATCCAACTTTCTTTTGGATAATCCATATTTCATTATACTATCCAACCTTTCGTAGGACGATCCTATCTTCGGTGGGACTATTCAACCTTCAGTAGGATTATCTAACTTTCGTTTGTGTAACCCAGATTTCATGAAACTATCCAACCTTCGTTGGGACTATCCAACTTTCGTTTTGATAATCCAGATTTTAATTTTACTATCCAGCCTTTGGTTGGAATATCCAACTTTCGTTTTGATAATCCAGATATAATTTTACAGTGAAACCTTCGCTTGGACTATCCAACTTTCGTTTGGATAATCCATATTTCATGTTACTTTCCAATCTTCGCTTGGAATATCCAACTTTGGTTTGGATAGTCCAGATTTCATTTTACTATCCAACCTCTGGTGGGACGCTCCAACTTTCGGTTGGATCAACCCAATATCATATTACTATCCAACCTTTGCTGGGAGTATGATACTTTCGTTTTGATAATCCAGATTTAATTTCACTATCCAACCTTTGTTTGGACTATCCATCTTTCGGTTGGTTAATCCAGATTTCATGTGACTTTCCAACTTTCAGTGAGGCTATCCAACCTTTGTTGGGACTAAACAACTTTCGTTTGGATAATCCAGATTCATGTTACTATCCAACCTTTGGTGGGACTATACAAGTTTCGTTTGGATAATCCAGATTTCCTTTTACTATCCAACTTTGGTTTGAAAAATCCAGATTTCATGTCACTTTCCAACCTTCAGTGAGGCTATCCAACCTTTGTTGGGACTAACCAACTTTCGTTTGGTTAATCCATATTTCATGTTACTATCCAACCTTCAATTGGACTATCCAACTTTCGTTTTGGATAATCCAGATTTCATGTTAATATCCAACCTTCGCTTGGAATATCCAACTTTGGTTTGGATAGTCCATATTTCATTTTACTATCCAACCTCTGGTGGGACGCTCCAACTTTCGGTTGGATCATCCCAATATCATATTACTATCCAACCTTTGCTGGGAGTATGATACTTTCGTTTTGATAATCCAGATTTAATTTCACTATCCAACCTTTGTTTGGACTATCCATCTTTCGGTTGGTTAATCCAGATTTCATGTGACTTTCCAACTTTCAGTGAGGCTATCCAACCTTTGTTGGGACTAAACAACTTTCGTTTGGATAATCCAGATTCATGTTACTATCCAACCTTTGGTGGGACTGTACAACTTTCGGTTGGATAATCCAGATTTCATTCTACTATCCAGCGATTGTTGGACTATCCAACTTTCGGTTGTTTAATCCACATTTCATTTTACTGTCCAACCTTCAGTGGGACTATCTTACCTTCTCTGGTACTATCCAACTTTCGTTTGGATAATCCAGATTTCCTTTTACTATCCAACTTTGGTTTGAAAAATCCAGATTTCATGTTACTTTCCAACCATCAGTGAGGCTATCCAACCTTTGTTGGGACTAACCAACTTTCGTTTGGTTAATCCATATTTCATGTTACTATCCAACCTTCGCTTGGAATATCCGACTTTGGTTTGGATAGTCCATATTTCATTTAACTATCCAACCTCTGGTGGGACTATCCAACTTTCGGTTTGATAAACCAAATTTCATATTACTATCCAAACTTTGCTGGGAGTATCCAACTATCGTTTTGATAATGCACATTTCCTTTTACTATCCAACTTTCGGTTGGAAAAAAACGATTTAATTCTACTATCCAACCTTCGGTGGGACTATCCACCCTTCTTGGGACTATCCAACTTTCGTTTGGTTAATCCATATTTCATTTTACTATCCGACCTTTGCTTGTAATATCCAACTTTGGTTTGGATAGTCCATATTTCATTTCACTATCCAGCCTCTGTTGGGACTATCCAACTTTCGGTTTGATAAACCAATTTCATATTACTATCCATCCTTTACTGGGAGTATCCAACTATCGTCTTGATAATGCACATTTCCTTTTAATATCCAACTTTCGGTTGGAAAAAACAGATTTAATTCTACTATCCAACCTTCGGTGGGACTATCCACACTTCTTGGGACTATCCAACTTTCGGTGGGTTAATCCATATTTCATTTTACTATCCGACCTTTGCTTTTAATATCCAACTTTGGTTTGGATAGTCCATATTTCATTTCACTATCCAGCCTCTGTTGGGACTATCCAACTTTCGGATTGATAAACCAAATTTCATATTACTATCCATCCTTTGCTGGGAGTATCCAACTTTCGGTTTGATAAACCAAATTTCATATTACTATCCATCCTATGCTGGGAGTATCCAACTATCGTTTTGATAATGCACATTTCCTTTTACTATCCAACTTT
Source organism: Lophius americanus (assembly GCA_037951165.1). Lineage (NCBI taxonomy): Eukaryota > Metazoa > Chordata > Actinopteri > Lophiiformes > Lophiidae > Lophius > Lophius americanus. Next base: position 119,171 of record JBBDHG010000088.1, on the reverse strand, counting down.
CGGTTTGAAAAAACAGATTTAATTCTACTATCCAACCTTCGGTGGGACTATCCACCCTTCTTGGGACTATCCAACTTTCGTTTGGATAATCCTTATTTCATTTTACTATCGAGCCTCTGTTGGGAGTATCCAACTTTCGGTTGGATAAACCAGATTTCATATTTCTATCCAACCTTAGCTGGGAGTATCCAACTTTGGTTTTGATAATCCATATTTCATTTTACTTTCCAACCTTCGCTTGGACTATCCAACTTTCGTTTGGATAATCCGTATTTCATGTTACTTTCCAACCTTCGCTTGGAATATCCAACTTTGGTTTGGATAGTCCATATTTCATTTTACTATCCAACCTCTGGTGGGACTATCCAACTTTCGGTTTGATAAACCAAATTTCATATTACTATCCAACCATTGCTGGGAGTATCCAACTATCGTTTTGATAATGCACATTTCCTTTTACTATCCAACTTTCGGTTGGAAAAAAACGATTTAATTCTACTATCCAACCTTCGGTGGGACTATCCACCCTTCTTGGGACTATCCAACTTTCGTTTGGTTAATCCATATTTCATTTTACTATCCGACCTTTGCTTGTAATATCCAACTTTGGTTTGGATAGTCCATATTTCATTTCACTATCCAGCCTCTGTTGGGACTATCCAACTTTCGGTTTGATAAACCAAATTTCATATTACTATCCATCCTTTACTGGGAGTATCCAACTATCGTCTTGATAATGCACATTTCCTTTTACTATCCAACTTTCGGTTGGAAAAAACAGATTTAATTCTACTATCCAACCTTCGGTGGGACTATCCACCCTTCTTGGGACTATCCAACTTTCGTTTGGATAATCCTTATTTCATTTTACTATCGAGCCTCTGTTGGGAGTATCCAACTTTCGGTTGGATAAACCAGATTTCATATTTCTATCCAACCTTAGCTGGGAGTATCCAACTTTGGTTTTGATAATCCATATTTCATTTTACTTTCCAACCTTCGCTTGGACTATCCAACTTTCGTTTGGATAATCCGTATTTCATGTTACTTTCCAACCTTCGCTTGGAATATCCAACTTTGGTTTGGATAGTCCATATTTCATTTTACTATCCAACCTCTGGTGGGACGCTCCAACTTTCGGTTGGATCATCCCAATATCATATTACTATCCAACCTTTGCTGGGAGTATGATACTTTCGTTTTGATAATCCAGATTCAATTTCACTATCCAACCTTTGTTTGGACTATCCATCTTTCGGTTGGTTAATCCAGATTTCATGTGACTTTCCAACTTTCAGTGAGGCTATCCAACCTTTGTTGGGACTAAACAACTTTCGTTTGGATAATCCAGATTCATGTTACTATCCAACCTTTGGTGGGACTATACAACTTTCGGTTGGATAATCCAGATTTCATTCTACTATCCAGCGATTGTTGGACTATCCAACTTTCGGTTGTTTAATCCACATTTCATTTTACTATCCAACCTTCAGTGGGACTATCTTACCTTCTCTGGTACTATCCAACTTTCGTTTGGATAATCCAGATTTCCTTTTACTATCCAACTTTGGTTTGAAAAATCCAGATTTCATGTTACTTTCCAACCATCAGTGAGGCTATCCAACCTTTGTTGGGACTAACCAACTTTCGTTTGGTTAATCCATATTTCATGTTACTATCCAACCTTTGCTTGGAATATCCAACTTTGGTATGGATAGTCCATATTTCATTTTACTATCCAACCTCTTGTGGGACTATCCAACTTTCGGTTTGATAAACCAAATTTCATATTACTATCCAACCTTTGCTGGGAGTATCCAACTATCGTTTTGATAATGCACATTTCCTTTTACTATCCAACTTTCGGTTGGAAAAAAACGATTTAATTCTACTATCCAACCTTCGGTGGGACTATCCACCCTTCTTGGGACTATCCAACTTTCGTTTGGTTAATCCATATTTCATTTTACTATCCGACCTTTGCTTGTAATATCCAACTTTGGTTTGGATAGTCCATATTTCATTTCACTATCCAGCCTCTGTTGGGACTATCCAACTTTCGGTTTGATAAACCAAATTTAATATTACTATCCATCCTTTACTGGGAGTATCCAACTATCGTCTTGATAATGCACATTTCCTTTTACTATCCAACTTTCGGTTGGAAAAAACAGATTTAATTCTACTATCCAACCTTCGGTGGGACTATCCACCCTTCTTGGGACTATCCAACTTTCGTTTGGATAATCCTTATTTCATTTTACTATCCATCCTCTGTTGGGAGTATCCAACTTTCGGTTGGATAAACCAGATTTCAGATTTCTATCCAACCTTAGCTGGGAGTATCCAACTTTGGTTTTGATAATCCATATTTCATTTTACTATCCAACCTTCGCTTGGAGTATCCAACGTTCGTTTGGATAATCCATATTTCATTATACTATCCAACCTTTCGTAGGACAATCCTATCTTCGGTGGGTCTATTCAACCTTCAGTAGGATTATCTAACTTTCGTTTGTGTAACCCAGATTTCATGTAACTATCCAACCTTCGTTGGGACTATCCAACTTCCTTTTTGCTAATCCAGATTTAATTTTACTATCCAGCCTTTGGTTGGAATATCCAACTTTCGTTTTGATAATCCAGATATTATTTTACAGTGAAACCTTCGCTTGGACTATCCAACTTTCGTTTGGATAATCCATATTTCATGTTACTTTCCAACGTTCGCTTGGAATATCCAACTTTGGTTTGGATAGTCCATATTTCATTTTACTATCCAACCTCTGGCGGGACGCTCCAACTTTCGGTTGGATCAACCCAATAGCATATTACTATCCAACCTTTGCTGGGAGTATGATACTTTCGTTTTGATAATCCAGATTTAATTTCACTATCCAACCTTTGTTTGGACTATCCATCTTTCGGTTGGTTAATCCAGATTTCATGTGACTTTCCAACTTTCAGTGAGGCTATCCAACCTTTGTTGGGACTAAACAACTTTCGTTTGGATAATCCAGATTCATGTTACTATCCAACCTTTGGTGGGACTATACAACTTTCGGTTGGATAATCCAGATTTCATTTTACTATCCAGCGATTGTTGGACTATCCAACTTTCGGTTGTTTAATCCACATTTCATTTTACTATCCAACCTTCAGTGGGACTATCCAACTTTCGTTTTGGATAATCCATATTTCATGTTACTATCCAACCTTTGTTGGAACTATCCAACTTTCGGTTGGATGATCCAGATTTAATTTTACCATCCAGCCATTCGTGGGACTATCCAACTTTCAAGTGCTTAATCCAGATTTAATTTTATTATCCAACCTTTGGTGGAACAATCTAACTTTCTGTTGTTTAATCCACATTTCATTTTACCATCCAACCTTCGATTGGGATATCCAACTTTGGTTTGGATAGTCCATATTTAGTTTTACTATCCAACCTTTCGTGGGACTATCCAACTTTCGTTTGGATAATCCAGATTTCATGTTACTTTCGAACCTTTGGTGGGACTATCCAACTTTCGGTTGTTTAATCCAGATTTCATTTCATAATCCAACCTTTGGAGGGACTATCCAATTTTCGTTTGGATATTCCAGATTCATTTTAATATCTAACCCTTGGTGGGAGTATCCAACCTTTGGTGGGACTATCCAGCTTTCGGTTGGATAATCCAGATTTCATTTTAGTATCCAACTTTTGGTGGGACTTTCAAACCTTTGGTTGGATAATCCAGATTTCATTTTTATTATCCAACCTTTGTTGGGACTATCCAACCGTCGGTGGGACTATCCAACTTTCGGTTGGATAATCCAGATTTAATGTTACTTTCCAACCTTCAGTGAGGCTATCCAACCTTTGTTTGGACTAACCAACTTTCGTTTGGTTAATCCATATTTCATGTTACTATCCAACCTTCAGTGGGACTATCTTACCTTCTCTGGTACTATCCAACTTTCGTTTGGATAATCCAGATTTCCTTTTACTATCCAACTTTGGTTTGAAAAATCCAGATTTCATGTTACTTTCCAACCATCAGTGAGGCTATCCAACCTTTGTTGGGACTAACCAACTTTCGTTTGGTTAATCCATATTTCATGTTACTATCCAACCTCTGGTGGGACTATCCAACTTTCAGTTTGATAAACCAAATTTCGTATTACTATCCAACCTTTGCTGGGAGTATCCAACTATCGTTTTGATAATGCACATTTCCTTTTACTATCCAACTTTCGGTTGGAAAAAAACGATTTAATTCTACTATCCAACCTTCGGTGGGACTATCCACCCTTCTTGGGACTATCCAACTTTCGTTTGGATAATCCTTATTTCATTTTACTATCCAGCCTCTGTTGGGAGTATCCAACTTTCGGTTGGATAAACCAGATTTCATATTTCTATCCAACCTTAGCTGGGAGTATCCAACTTTGGTTTTGATAATCCATATTTCATTTTACTTTCCAACCTTCGCTTGGAGTATCCAACTTTCTTTTGGATAATCCATATTTCATTATACTATCCAACCTTTCGTAGGACGATCCTATCTTCGGTGGGACTATTCAACCTTCAGTAGGATTATCTAACTTTCGTTTGTGTAACCCAGATTTCATGAAACTATCCAACCTTCGTTGGGACTATCCAACTTTCGTTTTGATAATCCAGATTTAATTTTACTATCCAGCCTTTGGTTGGAATATCCAACTTTCGTTTTGATAATCCAGATATAATTTTACAGTGAAACCTTCGCTTGGACTATCCAACTTTCGTTTGGATAATCCATATTTCATGTTACTTTCCAATCTTCGCTTGGAATATCCAACTTTGGTTTGGATAGTCCAGATTTCATTTTACTATCCAACCTCTGGTGGGACGCTCCAACTTTCGGTTGGATCAACCCAATATCATATTACTATCCAACCTTTGCTGGGAGTATGATACTTTCGTTTTGATAATCCAGATTTAATTTCACTATCCAACCTTTGTTTGGACTATCCATCTTTCGGTTGGTTAATCCAGATTTCATGTGACTTTCCAACTTTCAGTGAGGCTATCCAACCTTTGTTGGGACTAAACAACTTTCGTTTGGATAATCCAGATTCATGTTACTATCCAACCTTTGGTGGGACTATACAAGTTTCGTTTGGATAATCCAGCTTTCCTTTTACTATCCAACTTTGGTTTGAAAAATCCAGATTTCATGTCACTTTCCAACCTTCAGTGAGGCTATCCAACCTTTGTTGGGACTAACCAACTTTCGTTTGGTTAATCCATATTTCATGTTACTATCCAACCTTCAATTGGACTATCCAACTTTCGTTTTGGATAATCCAGATTTCATGTTAATATCCAACCTTCGCTTGGAATATCCAACTTTGGTTTGGATAGTCCATATTTCATTTTACTATCCAACCTCTGGTGGGACTATCCAACTTTCGGTTTGATAAACCAAATTTCATATTACTATCCAACCTTTGCTGGGAGTATCCAACTATCGTTTTGATAATGCACATTTCCTTTTACTATCCAACTTTCGGTTGGAAAAAAATGATTTAATTCTACTATCCAACCTTCGGTGGGACTATCCACCCTTCTTGGGACTATCCAACTTTCGTTTGGTTAATCCATATTTCATTTTACTATCCGACCTTTGCTTGTAATATCCAACTTTGGTTTGGATAGTCCATATTTCATTTCACTATCCAGCCTCTGTTGGGACTATCCAACTTTCGGTTTGATAAACCAAATTTCATATTACTAACCATCCTTTACTGGGAGTATCCAACTTTGGTTTTGATAATCCATATTTCATTTTACTATCCAACCTTCGCTTGGAGTATCCAACGTGCGTTTGGATAATCCATATTTCATTATACTATCCAACCTTTCGTAGGACGATCCTATCTTCGGTGGGACTATTCAACCTTCAATAGGATTATCTAACTTTCGTTTGTGTAACCCAGATTTCATGTAACTATCCAACCTTCGTTGGGACTATCCAACTTTCGTTTTGATAATCCAGATTTAATTTTAGTATCCAGCCTTTGGTGGGACAATCCAAATTGGTTTAGATAATCCAGATTTAATTTTATGTAAAACCTTTGCTTGGACTATCCAACTTTCGTTTGGATATTACATATTTCATTTTACAATCCAACCTTTGGTAGGACGATCAAATCTTCGGTGGGACCATCCAACCTTCAGTAAAACAATCTAATTTTCGTTTGGATAATCCAGATTCATGTTAAAATCCAACCTTTGGTGGGAGTATCCAACCTTCGGTTGGACTATCCAACTTTCGGTTGGATAATCCAGATTTCATTTTACTATCCAACTTTTGGTGGGACTTTCAAACCTTTGGTTGCATAATCCAGATTTCATGTTACTATCCAACCTTTGTTTGGACTATCCAACTTTCGTTTTTATAATCCAGAATTAATTTTACTATCCAACCTTTGTTAGGACTATCCAACCTTCGGTTGGGAAATCCAGGTTTCATGTTACTTTCCAACCTTCAAAGAGGCTATCCAACCTTTGTTGGGACTGTCCAACTTTCGTTTGGATAATCCGGATTCATGTTACTATCCAACCTGTGGTAGGACGATCAACTCTTTGGTGGGATTATCCAACCTTCGGTAGGACTATCTAATTTTCGTTTTGATGATCCAGATTTCATTTTATTATCCAACCTTCGGTGGGACTATCCAACTTTCATTTGGATAATCCAGATTCATGTTACTATCCAAACTTTTGTGGGACTATCCAACTTTCGTTTGGTTAATCCATATTTCATTATACTATATAACCTTTCGTAGGTCAGATCCAGATATCATGTTACTTTCCAACCTTCAGTTGGACTATCCAACCTTCTCTGGTACTATCCAAATTTCGTTTTGATTATCCAGATTTAATTTTACTAGTCAACCTTTGTTGGGACTATCCAACCTTTGGTGCGACTATCCAACTTTCGTAGGATAATCCAGATTTCATTTTACCACCCAACTGTTGGTGGGACTTTCAAACCTTTGGTTGGGTAATCCAGATTTCATGTTACTATCCAACCTTTGTTTGGACAATCCAACTTTCGTTTTGATAATCCAGATTTAATTTTACTATCCATACTTTCGGTGGGACTATCCACCCTTCTTGGGACTATCCAACTTTCGTTTGGGTAATCCAGATTTCATGTTACTATCCAACCTTTGTTTGCACTATCCAACTTTTGTTTGGATAATCCAGATATAATTTTACTATCCAGCCTTTTGTGGAACTATCCAACTTTCGTTTGGATAATCCAGATTCATGTTAATATCCAACCTTTGGTGGGACTATCCAACTTTTGTTGAGAATATCCAGATTTCATGTTACTTTTAAACCTTCTTTGGGACTATCCAACCTTCGGTTGGATAATCCAGATTTCATTTTACTATCCAACCTTTTTTGGGACTATCCAACTTTCGATTGGATAATCCAGATTTCATTTCACTATCCAACCTTTGGTGGGACTATCCAACTTTCGTTTTGATAATCCAGATTTAATTTTACTGTCCAAACTTCGCTTGGAGTATCCAACCTTCGTTTGGAAAATCCATATTTAATTTTACTGTAAAACCTTCGCTTGGACTATCCAACTTTCGTTTGGAAAATCCATATTTCATGTTACTATATAACTTTCGCTTGGAATATCCAACTTTGGTTTGGATAGTCCATATTTCATTTTATTATCCAACCTCTGGTGGGACTATCCAACTTTGGTTTTGATAATCCAGATTTCATTTCACTATCCAACTTTTGATGGGACTTTCAAACCTTTGGTTGGATAATCCAGATTTCATGTTACTATCCAACCTTTCGTGGGACTATCCAACGTTCGTTTTGATAATCCAGATTAAATTTTACTGTAAAACCTTTGCTTGGAATATCCAACTTTCGGTTCTTTAATCCAGATTTAATTTTATTATCCAACCTTTGCTGGGACTATCCAAATTTGGTTTTGATAATCCAGATTTCATGTTACTTTCCAACCTTCGGTGGGACTATCCAACTTTCGTTTGGATAATCGAGATTTAATTTTACAATCCAACCTTATGTAGGACGATCAAATCTTCGGTGAGACCATCCAACCTTCAGTAGGACAATCTAATTTTCGTTTGGATAATCCAGATTCATGTTTCTATCCAACCTTAGGTGGGACTATCCAACTTTCAGTTGTTCAAACCAGATTTCATTTCATAATCCAACCTTTGGAGGGACTATCTAATTTTCCTTTGGATAATCCAGATTCATGTTAATATCCAACCTTTGGAGGGACTATCTAATTTTCCTTAGGATATTCCAGATTCATATTAATATCCAACCTTTGGTGGGAGTATCCAACCTTTGGTGGGACTATCCAACTTTCGGTTGGGTAATCCAGATTTCATTTTACTATCCAACTTTTGGTGGGACTTTCAAACCTTTGGTTGGATAATCCAGATTTCATGTTACTATCCAACCTTTGTTTGGACTATCCAACTTTCGTTTTGATAATCCTGATTTTATTTTTATTATCCAAACTTTGTTGGGACTATCCAAGCTTCGGTGGGACTATCCAGCTTTTGGTTGGATGATCCAGATTTCATTTTACTATCCAACTTTTGGTGGGACTTTCAAACCTTTGGTTGGATAATCCAGATTTCATGTTACTATCCAACCTTTGTTTGGACTATCCAACTTTCGTTTGGATAATCCAGATTTCCTTTTACTATCCAACTTTGGTTTGAAAAATCCAGATTTCATGTTACTTTCCAACCATCAGTGAGGCTATCCAACCTTTGTTGGGACTAACCAACTTTCGTTTGGTTAATCCATATTTCATGTTACTATCCAACCTTCGCTTGGAATATCCAACTTTGGTATGGATAGTCCATATTTCATTTTACTATCCAACCTCTGGTGGGACTATCCAACTTTCGGTTTGATAAACCAAATTTCATATTACTATCCAACCTTTGCTGGGAGTATCCAACTATCGTTTTGATAATGCACATTTCCTTTTACTATCCAACTTTCGGTTGGAAAAAAACGATTTAATTCTACTATCCAACCTTCGGTGGGACTATCCACCCTTCTTGGGACTATCCAACTTTCGTTTGGTTAATCCATATTTCATTTTACTATCCGACCTTTGCTTGTAATATCCAACTTTGGTTTGGATAGTCCATATTTCATTTCACTATCCAGCCTCTGTTGGGACTATCCAACTTTCGGTTTGATAAACCAAATTTCATATTACTATCCATCCTTTACTGGGAGTATCCAACTATCGTCTTGATAATGCACATTTCCTTTTACTATCCAACTTTCGGTTGGAAAAAACAGATTTAATTCTACTATCCAACCTTCGGTGGGACTATCCACCCTTCTTGGGACTATCCAACTTTCGTTTGGATAATCCTTATTTCATTTTACTATCGAGCCTCTGTTGGGAGTATCCAACTTTCGGTTGGATAAACCAGATTTCATATTTCTATCCAACCTTAGCTGGGAGTATCCAACTTTGGTTTTGATAATCCATATTTCATTTTACTTTCCAACCTTCGCTTGGACTATCCAACTTTCGTTTGGATAATCCGTATTTCATGTTACTTTCCAACCTTCGCTTGGAATATCCAACTTTGGTTTGGATAGTCCATATTTCATTTTACTATCCAACCTCTGGTGGGACGCTCCAACTTTCGGTTGGATCATCCCAATATCATATTACTATCCAACCTTTGCTGGGAGTATGATACTTTCGTTTTGATAATCCAGATTTAATTTCACTATCCAACCTTTGTTTGGACTATCCATCTTTCGGTTGGTTAATCCAGATTTCATGTGACTTTCCAACTTTCAGTGAGGCTATCCAACCTTTGTTGGGACTAAACAACTTTCGTTTGGATAATCCAGATTCATGTTACTATCCAACCTTTGGTGGGACTATACAACTTTCGGTTGGATAATCCAGATTTCATTCTACTATCCAGCGATTGTTGGACTATCCAACTTTCGGTTGTTTAATCCACATTTCATTTTACTATCCAACCTTCAGTGGGACTATCTTACCTTCTCTGGTACTATCCAACTTTCGTTTGGATAATCCAGATTTCCTTTTACTATCCAACTTTGGTTTGAAAAATCCAGATTTCATGTTACTTTCCAACCATCAGTGAGGCTATCCAACCTTTGTTGGGACTAACCAACTTTCGTTTGGTTAATCCATATTTCATGTTACTATCCAACCTTCGCTTGGAATATCCAACTTTGGTTTGAATAGTCCATATTTCATTTTACTATCCAACCTCTGGTGGGACTATCCAACTTTCGGTTTGATAAACCAAATTTCATATTACTATCCAACCTTTGCTGGGAGTATCCAACTATCGTTTTGATAATGCACATTTCCTTTTACTATCCAACTTTCGGTTGGAAAAAAACGATTTAATTCTACTATCCAACCTTCGGTGGGACTATCCACCCTTCTTGGGACTATCCAACTTTCGTTTGGTTAATCCATATTTCATTTTACTATCCGACCTTTGCTTGTAATATCCAACTTTGGTTTGGATAGTCCATATTTCATTTCACTATCCAGCCTCTGTTGGGACTATCCAACTTTCGGTTTGATAAACCAAATTTCATATTACTATCCATCCTTTACTGGGAGTATCCAACTATCGTCTTGATAATGCACATTTCCTTTTACTATCCAACTTTCGGTTGGAAAAAACAGATTTAATTCTACTATCCAACCTTCGGTGGGACTATCCACCCTTCTTGGGACTATCCAACTTTCGTTTGGATAATCCTTATTTCATTTTACTATCCATCCTCTGTTGGGAGTATCCAACTTTCGGTTGGATAAACCAGATTTCAGATTTCTATCCAACCTTAGCTGGGAGTATCCAACTTTGGTTTTGATAATCCATATTTCATTTTACTATCCAACCTTCGCTTGGAGTATCCAACGTTCGTTTGGATAATCCATATTTCATTATACTATCCAACCTTTCGTAGGACAATCCTATCTTCGGTGGGTCTATTCAACCTTCAGTAGGATTATCTAACTTTCGTTTGTGTAACCCAGATTTCATGTAACTATCCAACCTTCGTTGGGACTATCCAACTTCCTTTTTGCTAATCCAGATTTAATTTTACTATCCAGCCTTTGGTTGGAATATCCAACTTTCGTTTTGATAATCCAGATATTATTTTACAGTGAAACCTTCGCTTGGACTATCCAACTTTCGTTTGGATAATCCATATTTCATGTTACTTTCCAACGTTCGCTTGGAATATCCAACTTTGGTTTGGATAGTCCATATTTCATTTTACTATCCAACCTCTGGCGGGACGCTCCAACTTTCGGTTGGATCAACCCAATAGCATATTACTATCCAACCTTTGCTGGGAGTATGATACTTTCGTTTTGATAATCCAGATTTAATTTCACTATCCAACCTTTGTTTGGACTATCCATCTTTCGGTTGGTTAATCCAGATTTCATGTGACTTTCCAACTTTCAGTGAGGCTATCCAACCTTTGTTGGGACTAAACAACTTTCGTTTGGATAATCCAGATTCATGTTACTATCCAACCTTTGGTGGGACTATACAACTTTCGGTTGGATAATCCAGATTTCATTTTACTATCCAGCGATTGTTGGACTATCCAACTTTCGGTTGTTTAATCCACATTTCATTTTACTATCCAACCTTCAGTGGGACTATCCAACTTTCGTTTTGGATAATCCATATTTCATGTTACTATCCAACCTTTGTTGGAACTATCCAACTTTCGGTTGGATGATCCAGATTTAATTTTACCATCCAGCCATTCGTGGGACTATCCAACTTTCAAGTGCTTAATCCAGATTTAATTTTATTATCCAACCTTTGGTGGAACAATCTAACTTTCTGTTGTTTAATCCACATTTCATTTTACCATCCAACCTTCGATTGGGATATCCAACTTTGGTTTGGATAGTCCATATTTAGTTTTACTATCCAGCCTTTCGTGGGACTATCCAACTTTCGTTTGGATAATCCAGATTTCATGTTACTTTCGAACCTTTGGTGGGACTATCCAACTTTCGGTTGTTTAATCCAGATTTCATTTCATAATCCAACCTTTGGAGGGACTATCCAATTTTCGTTTGGATATTCCAGATTCATTTTAATATCTAACCCTTGGTGGGAGTATCCAACCTTTGGTGGGACTATCCAGCTTTCGGTTGGATAATCCAGATTTCATTTTAGTATCCAACTTTTGGTGGGACTTTCAAACCTTTGGTTGGATAATCCAGATTTCATTTTTATTATCCAACCTTTGTTGGGACTATCCAACCGTCGGTGGGACTATCCAACTTTCGGTTGGATAATCCAGATTTAATGTTACTTTCCAACCTTCAGTGAGGCTATCCAACCTTTGTTTGGACTAACCAACTTTCGTTTGGTTAATCCATATTTCATGTTACTATCCAACCTTCAGTGGGACTATCTTACCTTCTCTGGTACTATCCAACTTTCGTTTGGATGATCCAGATTTCCTTTTACTATCCAACTTTGGTTTGAAAAATCCAGATTTCATGTTACTTTCCAACCATCAGTGAGGCTATCCAACCTTTGTTGGGACTAACCAACTTTCGTTTGGTTAATCCATATTTCATGTTACTATCCAACCTCTGGTGGGACTATCCAACTTTCGGTTTGATAAACCAAATTTCGTATTACTATCCAACCTTTGCTGGGAGTATCCAACTATCGTTTTGATAATGCACATTTCCTTTTACTATCCAACTTTCGGTTGGAAAAAAACGATTTAATTCTACTATCCAACCTTCGGTGGGACTATCCACCCTTCTTGGGACTATCCAACTTTCGTTTGGATAATCCTTATTTCATTTTACTATCCAGCCTCTGTTGGGAGTATCCAACTTTCGGTTGGATAAACCAGATTTCATATTTCTATCCAACCTTAGCTGGGAGTATCCAACTTTGGTTTTGATAATCCATATTTCATTTTACTTTCCAACCTTCGCTTGGAGTATCCAACTTTCTTTTGGATAATCCATATTTCATTATACTATCCAACCTTTCGTAGGACGATCCTATCTTCGGTGGGACTATTCAACCTTCAGTAGGATTATCTAACTTTCGTTTGTGTAACCCAGATTTCATGAAACTATCCAACCTTCGTTGGGACTATCCAACTTTCGTTTTGATAATCCAGATTTAATTTTACTATCCAGCCTTTGGTTGGAATATCCAACTTTCGTTTTGATAATCCAGATATAATTTTACAGTGAAACCTTCGCTTGGACTATCCAACTTTCGTTTGGATAATCCATATTTCATGTTACTTTCCAATCTTCGCTTGGAATATCCAACTTTGGTTTGGATAGTCCAGATTTCATTTTACTATCCAACCTCTGGTGGGACGCTCCAACTTTCGGTTGGATCAACCCAATATCATATTACTATCCAACCTTTGCTGGGAGTATGATACTTTCGTTTTGATAATCCAGATTTAATTTCACTATCCAACCTTTGTTTGGACTATCCATCTTTCGGTTGGTTAATCCAGATTTCATGTGACTTTCCAACTTTCAGTGAGGCTATCCAACCTTTGTTGGGACTAAACAACTTTCGTTTGGATAATCCAGATTCATGTTACTATCCAACCTTTGGTGGGACTATACAAATTTCGTTTGGATAATCCAGCTTTCCTTTTACTATCCAACTTTGGTTTGAAAAATCCAGATTTCATGTCACTTTCCAACCTTCAGTGAGGCTATCCAACCTTTGTTGGGACTAACCAACTTTCGTTTGGTTAATCCATATTTCATGTTACTATCCAACCTTCAATTGGACTATCCAACTTTCGTTTTGGATAATCCAGATTTCATGTTAATATCCAACCTTCGCTTGGAATATCCAACTTTGGTTTGGATAGTCCATATTTCATGTTACTATCCAACCTCTGGTGGGACTATCCAACTTTCGGTTTGATAAACCAAATTTCATATTACTATCCAACCTTTGCTGGGAGTATCCAACTATCGTTTTGATAATGCACATTTCCTTTTACTATCCAACTTTCGGTTGGAAAAAAATGATTTAATTCTACTATCCAACCTTCGGTGGGACTATCCACCCTTCTTGGGACTATCCAACTTTCGTTTGGTTAATCCATATTTCATTTTACTATCCGACCTTTGCTTGTAATATCCAACTTTGGTTTGGATAGTCCATATTTCATTTCACTATCCAGCCTCTGTTGGGACTATCCAACTTTCGGTTTGATAAACCAAATTTCATATTACTAACCATCCTTTACTGGGAGTATCCAACTTTGGTTTTGATAATCCATATTTCATTTTACTATCCAACCTTCGCTTGGAGTATCCAACGTGCGTTTGGATAATCCATATTTCATTATACTATCCAACCTTTCGTAGGACGATCCTATCTTCGGTGGGACTATTCAACCTTCAATAGGATTATCTAACTTTCGTTTGTGTAACCCAGATTTCATGTAACTATCCAACCTTCGTTGGGACTATCCAACTTTCGTTTTGATAATCCAGATTTAATTTTAGTATCCAGCCTTTGGTGGGACAATCCAAATTGGTTTAGATAATCCAGATTTAATTTTATGTAAAACCTTTGCTTGGACTATCCAACTTTCGTTTGGATATTACATATTTCATTTTACAATCCAACCTTTGGTAGGACGATCAAATCTTCGGTGGGACCATCCAACCTTCAGTAAAACAATCTAATTTTCGTTTGGATAATCCAGATTCATGTTAAAATCCAACCTTTGGTGGGAGTATCCAACCTTCGGTTGGACTATCCAACTTTCGGTTGGATAATCCAGATTTCATTTTACTATCCAGCGATTGTTGGACTATCCAACTTTCGGTTGTTTAATCCACATTTCATTTTACTATCCAACCTTCAGTGGGACTATCCAACTTTCGTTTTGGATAATCCATATTTCATGTTACTATCCAACCTTTGTTGGAACTATCCAACTTTCGGTTGGATGATCCAGATTTAATTTTACCATCCAGCCATTCGTGGGACTATCCAACTTTCAAGTGCTTAATCCAGATTTAATTTTATTATCCAACCTTTGGTGGAACAATCTAACTTTCTGTTGTTTAATCCACATTTCATTTTACCATCCAACCTTCGATTGGGATATCCAACTTTGGTTTGGATAGTCCATATTTAGTTTTACTATCCAGCCTTTCGTGGGACTATCCAACTTTCGTTTGGATAATCCAGATTTCATGTTACTTTCGAACCTTTGGTGGGACTATCCAACTTTCGGTTGTTTAATCCAGATTTCATTTCATAATCCAACCTTTGGAGGGACTATCCAATTTTCGTTTGGATATTCCAGATTCATTTTAATATCTAACCCTTGGTGGGAGTATCCAACCTTTGGTGGGACTATCCAGCTTTCGGTTGGATAATCCAGATTTCATTTTAGTATCCAACTTTTGGTGGGACTTTCAAACCTTTGGTTGGATAATCCAGATTTCATTTTTATTATCCAACCTTTGTTGGGACTATCCAACCGTCGGTGGGACTATCCAACTTTCGGTTGGATAATCCAGATTTAATGTTACTTTCCAACCTTCAGTGAGGCTATCCAACCTTTGTTTGGACTAACCAACTTTCGTTTGGTTAATCCATATTTCATGTTACTATCCAACCTTCAGTGGGACTATCTTACCTTCTCTGGTACTATCCAACTTTCGTTTGGATGATCCAGATTTCCTTTTACTATCCAACTTTGGTTTGAAAAATCCAGATTTCATGTTACTTTCCAACCATCAGTGAGGCTATCCAACCTTTGTTGGGACTAACCAACTTTCGTTTGGTTAATCCATATTTCATGTTACTATCCAACCTCTGGTGGGACTATCCAACTTTCGGTTTGATAAACCAAATTTCGTATTACTATCCAACCTTTGCTGGGAGTATCCAACTATCGTTTTGATAATGCACATTTCCTTTTACTATCCAACTTTCGGTTGGAAAAAAACGATTTAATTCTACTATCCAACCTTCGGTGGGACTATCCACCCTTCTTGGGACTATCCAACTTTCGTTTGGATAATCCTTATTTCATTTTACTATCCAGCCTCTGTTGGGAGTATCCAACTTTCGGTTGGATAAACCAGATTTCATATTTCTATCCAACCTTAGCTGGGAGTATCCAACTTTGGTTTTGATAATCCATATTTCATTTTACTTTCCAACCTTCGCTTGGAGTATCCAACTTTCTTTTGGATAATCCATATTTCATTATACTATCCAACCTTTCGTAGGACGATCCTATCTTCGGTGGGACTATTCAACCTTCAGTAGGATTATCTAACTTTCGTTTGTGTAACCCAGATTTCATGAAACTATCCAACCTTCGTTGGGACTATCCAACTTTCGTTTTGATAATCCAGATTTAATTTTACTATCCAGCCTTTGGTTGGAATATCCAACTTTCGTTTTGATAATCCAGATATAATTTTACAGTGAAACCTTCGCTTGGACTATCCAACTTTCGTTTGGATAATCCATATTTCATGTTACTTTCCAATCTTCGCTTGGAATATCCAACTTTGGTTTGGATAGTCCAGATTTCATTTTACTATCCAACCTCTGGTGGGACGCTCCAACTTTCGGTTGGATCAACCCAATATCATATTACTATCCAACCTTTGCTGGGAGTATGATACTTTCGTTTTGATAATCCAGATTTAATTTCACTATCCAACCTTTGTTTGGACTATCCATCTTTCGGTTGGTTAATCCAGATTTCATGTGACTTTCCAACTTTCAGTGAGGCTATCCAACCTTTGTTGGGACTAAACAACTTTCGTTTGGATAATCCAGATTCATGTTACTATCCAACCTTTGGTGGGACTATACAAATTTCGTTTGGATAATCCAGCTTTCCTTTTACTATCCAACTTTGGTTTGAAAAATCCAGATTTCATGTCACTTTCCAACCTTCAGTGAGGCTATCCAACCTTTGTTGGGACTAACCAACTTTCGTTTGGTTAATCCATATTTCATGTTACTATCCAACCTTCAATTGGACTATCCAACTTTCGTTTTGGATAATCCAGATTTCATGTTAATATCCAACCTTCGCTTGGAATATCCAACTTTGGTTTGGATAGTCCATATTTCATGTTACTATCCAACCTCTGGTGGGACTATCCAACTTTCGGTTTGATAAACCAAATTTCATATTACTATCCAACCTTTGCTGGGAGTATCCAACTATCGTTTTGATAATGCACATTTCCTTTTACTATCCAACTTTCGGTTGGAAAAAAATGATTTAATTCTACTATCCAACCTTCGGTGGGACTATCCACCCTTCTTGGGACTATCCAACTTTCGTTTGGTTAATCCATATTTCATTTTACTATCCGACCTTTGCTTGTAATATCCAACTTTGGTTTGGATAGTCCATATTTCATTTCACTATCCAGCCTCTGTTGGGACTATCCAACTTTCGGTTTGATAAACCAAATTTCATATTACTAACCATCCTTTACTGGGAGTATCCAACTTTGGTTTTGATAATCCATATTTCATTTTACTATCCAACCTTCGCTTGGAGTATCCAACGTGCGTTTGGATAATCCATATTTCATTATACTATCCAACCTTTCGTAGGACGATCCTATCTTCGGTGGGACTATTCAACCTTCAATAGGATTATCTAACTTTCGTTTGTGTAACCCAGATTTCATGTAACTATCCAACCTTCGTTGGGACTATCCAACTTTCGTTTTGATAATCCAGATTTAATTTTAGTATCCAGCCTTTGGTGGGACAATCCAAATTGGTTTAGATAATCCAGATTTAATTTTATGTAAAACCTTTGCTTGGACTATCCAACTTTCGTTTGGATATTACATATTTCATTTTACAATCCAACCTTTGGTAGGACGATCAAATCTTCGGTGGGACCATCCAACCTTCAGTAAAACAATCTAATTTTCGTTTGGATAATCCAGATTCATGTTAAAATCCAACCTTTGGTGGGAGTATCCAACCTTCGGTTGGACTATCCAACTTTCGGTTGGATAATCCAGATTTCATTTTACTATCCAAGTTTTGGTGGGACTTTCAAACCTTTGGTTGCATAATCCAGATTTCATGTTACTATCCAACCTTTGTTTGGACTATCCAACTTTCGTTTTTATAATCCAGAATTAATTTTACTATCCAACCTTTGTTAGGACTATCCAACCTTCGGTTGGGAAATCCAGGTTTCATGTTACTTTCCAACCTTCAAAGAGGCTATCCAACCTTTGTTGGGACTGTCCAACTTTCGTTTGGATAATCCGGATTCATGTTACTATCCAACCTGTGGTAGGACGATCAACTCTTTGGTGGGATTATCCAACCTTCGGTAGGACTATCTAATTTTCGTTTTGATGATCCAGATTTCATTTTATTATCCAACCTTCGGTGGGACTATCCAACTTTCATTTGGATAATCCAGATTCATGTTACTATCCAAACTTTTGTGGGACTATCCAACTTTCGTTTGGTTAATCCATATTTCATTATACTATATAACCTTTCGTAGGTCAGATCCAGATATCATGTTACTTTCCAACCTTCAGTTGGACTATCCAACCTTCTCTGGTACTATCCAACTTTCGTTTTGATTATCCAGATTTAATTTTACTAGTCAACCTTTGTTGGGACTATCCAACCTTTGGTGCGACTATCCAACTTTCGTAGGATAATCCAGATTTCATTTTACCACCCAACTGTTGGTGGGACTTTCAAACCTTTGGTTGGGTAATCCAGATTTCATGTTACTATCCAACCTTTGTTTGGACAATCCAACTTTCGTTTTGATAATCCAGATTTAATTTTACTATCCATACTTTCGGTGGGACTATCCACCCTTCTTGGGACTATCCAACTTTCGTTTGGGTAATCCAGATTTCATGTTACTATCCAACCTTTGTTTGCACTATCCAACTTTTGTTTGGATAATCCAGATATAATTTTACTATCCAGCCTTTTGTGGAACTATCCAACTTTCGTTTGGATAATCCAGATTCATGTTAATATCCAACCTTTGGTGGGACTATCCAACTTTTGTTGAGAATATCCAGATTTCATGTTACTTTTAAACCTTCTTTGGGACTATCCAACCTTCGGTTGGATAATCCAGATTTCATTTTACTATCCAACCTTTTTTGGGACTATCCAACTTTCGATTGGATAATCCAGATTTCATTTCAATATCCAACCTTTGGTGGGACTATCCAACTTTCGTTTTGATAATCCAGATTTAATTTTACTGTCCAAACTTCGCTTGGAGTATCCAACCTTCGTTTGGAAAATCCATATTTAATTTTACTGTAAAACCTTCGCTTGGACTATCCAACTTTCGTTTGGATAATCCATATTTCATGTTACTATCCAACTTTCGCTTGGAATATCCAACTTTGGTTTGGATAGTCCATATTTCATTTTATTATCCAACCTCTGGTGGGACTATCCAACTTTGGTTTTGATAATCCAGATTTCATTTCACTATCCAACTTTTGATGGGACTTTCAAACCTTTGGTTGGATAATCCAGATTTCATGTTACTATCCAACCTTTCGTGGGACTATCCAACGTTCGTTTTGATAATCCAGATTAAATTTTACTGTAAAACCTTTGCTTGGAATATCCAACTTTCGGTTCTTTAATCCAGATTTAATTTTATTATCCAACCTTTGCTGGGACTATCCAAATTTGGTTTTGATAATCCAGATTTCATGTTACTTTCCAACCTTCGGTGGGACTATCCAACTTTCGTTTGGATAATCGAGATTTAATTTTACAATCCAACCTTTGGTAGGACGATCAAATCTTCGGTGAGACCATCCAACCTTCAGTAGGACAATCTAATTTTCGTTTGGATAATCCAGATTCATGTTTCTAACCAACCTTAGGTGGGACTATCCAACTTTCAGTTGTTCAATCCAGATTTCATTTCATAATCCAACCTTTGGAGGGACTATCTAATTTTCCTTTGGATAATCCAGATTCATGTTAATATCCAACCTTTGGAGGGACTATCTAATTTTCCTTAGGATATTCCAGATTCATATTAATATCCAACCTTTGGTGGGAGTATCCAACCTTTGGTGGGACTATCCAACTTTCGGTTGGGTAATCCAGATTTCATTTTACTATCCAACTTTTGGTGGGACTTTCAAACCTTTGGTTGGATAATCCAGATTTCATGTTACTATCCAACCTTTGTTTGGACTATCCAACTTTTGTTTTGATAATCCTGATTTTATTTTTATTATCCAAACTTTGTTGGGACTATCCAAGCTTCGGTGGGACTATCCAGCTTTCGGTTGGATAATCCAGATTTCATTTTACTATCCAACTTTTGGTGGGACTTTCAAACCTTTGGTTGGATAATCCAGATTTCATGTTACTATCCAACCTTTGTTTGGACTATCCAACTTTCGTTTTGATAATCCTGATTTTATTTTTATTATCCAAACTTTGTTGGGACTATCCAAGCTTCGGTGGGACTATCCAGCTTTCAGTTGGATAATCCAGATTTCATGTTACTTTCCAACCTTCAGTGAGGCTATCCAAGCTTTTTTGGGATTTACCAACTTTCATTTGGATTATCCATATTTCATGTTACTATCCAACCTTCGCTTGGAATATCCAACTTTGGTTTGGATAGTCCATATATCATTTTACTATCCAACCTCTGATGGGACGCTCCAACTTTCGGTTGGATCAACCAGATTTCATATTACTCTCCAACCTTTGCTGGGAATATCATACTTTCGTTTTGATAATCCAGATTTAAATTTATCCATAGTTCGCTTGCAGTATCCAACCTTCGTTTCGAAAATCCATATTTAATTTTACTGTAAAACCTTCGCTTGGACTATCCAACTTTCGTTTGGATAATTCATATTTCATGTTACTATCCAAATTTCGCTTGGAATATCCAACTTTGGTTTTGATAATCCAGATTTCATTTCACTATCCAACTTTTGCTGAGACTTTCAAACCTTTGGTTGGATAATCCAGATTTCATGTTACTATCCAACCTTTCGTGGGACTATCCAACGTACGTTTTGATAATCCAGATCTAATTTTACTGTAAAACATTCGCTTGGAATATCCAACTTTCGGTTGTTTAATCCAGAATTCATGCTACTATCCAACCTTTGTTTGGACTATCCAATCTTCGGTGGGACTATTCAACCTTCATTAGGATCATCTAACTTTCATTTGGATGATCCAGATTTCATGTTACTTTCCAACCTTCAGTTGGACTATTCAACCTTCATTAGGATTATCTAACTTCCATTTGGATGATCCAGATTTCATGTTACTTTCCAACCTGCAGTTGAACTATCCAACCTTCTCTGCTACTATCCAACTTTCGTTTGTATGACCCAGATTTAATTTTACTATCCAACCTTTGGTTGTAATATCCAACTTTCAGTTGTATAATCCAGCTTTCATGCTACTATCCAACCTTTGTTGGGACTATCCAACTTTCGGTTGGGTAATCCAGATTTCATTTTACTATCCGACCTTTGGTGGGACTTTCCAATTTTGGTTTTGATAATGCAGAATTAATTTTACCGTAAAACCTTTGCTTGGACTATCCAACTTTCGTTTGGATAATCCATATTTCATTTTACAATCCAACCTTTGGTAGGACGATCAAATCTTCGGTGGGACCATCCAACCTTCAGTAGGACAATCTAATTTTTGTTTGGATAATCCAGATTCATGTTTATATCCAACCTTTGGTGGGACAATCCAACTTTCGGTTGTTTAATCCAGATTTCATTTCATAATCCAACCTTTGGAGTGACTATCCAACTTTCGGTTGGATAATCCAGATTTCATTTTACTATCCAACCTTTGTTTGGACTATCCAACGTTCATTTTGATAATCCAGATTTAATTTTACTGTAAAACCTTTGCTTGGAATATCCAACTTTGGTTTGGATAGTCCATATTTCATTTTACTATCCAACCTTCCGTGGGACCATCCAACTTTCGTTTGGATAATCCTGATTTTATGTTACTATCCAACCTTTCGTGGGTCTATCCTGTCACGCCTTTGTGTTCCTTTCTCCCTCTGTGTCTGTCATGTGATTGGTGATCATGCTCACCTGTGTTTCCCCTCCAGCTGTGTCTCATTGTCTCGTTATGTCTGTGTATAAAGTCTGTCCTTACCTTCCCTTCTACCAGTTCGTTGCATGATGTCCTTTTGTCGTCACGTGTTCCAACCCCTCCAAGTGTATTGTAAGTAACCTCCAGCTTTTCTGTCCCTGTCTTTTCCTTGTGTCGCTGTGGAATAAATATCTTTGACACCAGCGCTACGTTTCATGCGTCTGCATTTCGGTCCAGGAAAAAACCCACAGAACTGCATAACAAATCCAACGTTCGTTTTGATAATCCAGATTTAATTTTACTGTAAAACTTCGCTTGTAATATCCAACTTTCGGTTGTTTAATGCAGATTTCATGCTACTATCCAACCTTTGTTGGGACTATCCAACCTTCGGTTGGGAAATCCAGATTTCATGTTACTTTCCAACCTTCAGTGAGGCTATCCAACCTTTGTTGCGACTATCCAACTTTTGTTTGGATAATCCGGATTCATGTTACTATCCAACCTGTGGTTACTATCCAACCTGTGGTTACTATCAACTCTTTGGTGGGATTATCCAACCTTCAGTAGGACTATCTAATTTTCGTTTGGATGATCCAGATTTCATTTTACTATCCAACCTTCGGTGGGACTATCCAACTTTCATTTGGATAATCCAGATTCATGTTACTATCCAAACTTTTGTGGGACTATCCAACTTTCGGTTGGATAAACCAGATTTCATTTAACTATACAGCCTTTGGTGGGACTATCCAAATTTCAGTTGTTTAATCCAGATTTCATGTCATAATCCAACCTTTGGTGGGACTATCCAACTTTTGTTTGGTTAATCCATATATCATTATACTATATAACCTTTCGTAGGTCGATCCAATCTTCGGTGGTACTATTCAACCTTCAGTAGGATTATCTAACTTTCATTTGGATGATCCAGATATTATATTACTTTCCAACCTTCAGTTGGACTATCCAAACTTCTCTGGTACTATCCAACTTTCGTTTTGATAATCCAGATTTAATTTTACTATCCAACCTTTGTTGGGACTATCCAACCTTCGGTGGGACTATCCAACTTTCGTAGGATAATCCAGATTTTATTTTACTACCCAACTGTTGGTGGGACTTTCAAACGTTTGGTTGGATAATCCAGATTTCATGTTACTATCCAACCTTTGTTCGGAATCTCCAACTTCCGTTTTGATAATCCAGATTTAATTTTATTATCCAACCTTCGGTGGGACTATCCAACGTTCGTTTCGATAATCCAGATTTCATGTTACTATCCAACCTTTGTTTGCACTATCCAACTTTCGTTTTGATAATCCAGATTTCATTTTACTATCAAACCTTTGTTGGGACTATCCAACCTTCGGTGGGACTATCCAACTTTCATAGGATAATCCAGATTTCATTTTACTACCCAACTTTTGGTGGGACTTTCAAACCTTTGGTTGGATAATCCAGATATCATGTTACTATCCAACCTTTGTTTGGACTATCCAACTTTGGTTTTGATAATCCAGATTTGATTTTACTATCCAACCTCTGTGGGACTATCCACCCTTCTTGGGACTATCCAACTTTCGTTTGGATAATCTTTATTTCATTTTACTATCCAACCTTTGCTTGTAATATCCAACTTTGGTTTGGATAGTCCATATTTCATTTTACTATCCAGCCTCTTGTGGGAGTATCCAACTTTCGGTCGGATAAACCAGATTTAATTTTACTATCCAGCCATTGGTTGGACTAACCAACTTTTGGTTGTTTAATCCAGATTTCATTTTACTATCCAACCTTCACTTGGACTATTTTACCTTCTCTGGTACTATCCAACTTTCGTTTGGATAATCCAGATTTCATGTTACTATCCAACCTTTCGTGGGACTATCCAACGTTCGTTTTGATAATCCAGATTTAATTTTACTGTAAAACCTTCGCTTGGAATATCCAACTTTGGTTTGGATAGTCCATATTTCATTTTACTATCCAACCTTCCGTGGGACCATCCAACTTTCGTTTGGATAATCCAGATTTTATGTTACTATCCATCCTTTGTTGGGACTATCCAACTTTCGGTTGGGTAATCCAGATTTAATTTTACTATCCAACCTTTGGTGGGACTATCCAATTTTGGTTTTGATAATCCAGATTTAATTTCACCGCAAAAACCTTCGCTTGGACTATCCAACTTTCGTTTGGGTAATCCAGATTTCATTTTACTGTCCAACCTTCGCTGGGACTATCCAGATATCGGTTGGATGATCCCGATTTAATTTTACTATCCAACCTTAGGTGGAACTATCCAACTTTCGTTTTGATAATGCACATTTCCTTTTACTATCCAACTTTCGTTTGAATAATCCAGATTTCATGTTCAGTGGGACTAGCTTCAGTGGGACTAACCAAACTTCGTTTGGACTAACCAACAGTTTTGATATTTCAAATTCATTTTACTATCCAATCTTTGGTGGGAATATCAAACTTTGGGTTGTTTTATCCAGATTTCAATTTATTATCCAACCTTTGGTGGGACTATCCAACTTTCGGTTGGATAAACGAGATTCATTTTACTATCAAACCTTCAGTGGGACTATTCAACTTTCGTTGGGACTAACCAACTTTCGTTTGGATAAACCAGATTCAAGTTACTATACAAACCTTTGGTGGGATGAACCAGATTTAATTTTTCTATCCAACCTTCTTTGGGACTATCCAACCTTGGCTTGGAATATCCAACTTTCGTTTTGATAGTCCATATTTCATTTTACTATCCAACCTTTGGTGGGACCATCCAACTTTCGTTTGGATAATCCAGATTTCATGTTACTTTCCAACCTTCAATAGGACTATCTAACTTTCTTTGGGACTAGCCAACTTTCATTTTGGATAATCCAGATTTTGTGTTACTATCCAACCTTTGGTGGGACTATCCAAATTCCGGTTGTTTAATCCAGATTTCATTTTATTATCCAATCTTTGGCGAAATATCCAACTTTCGGTTGGATAATCCAGATTTTTTTTTACTATCCATTTTACGTGGGAGTATCCAACTTTCGTTTTGATAATCCATGTTAATTTTACTTTCCATCCGTTGGTGGGGTTATCATACTTTCGATTTTTCATTCCAGATTTAATTCTATTATCCAACCTTTGGTGGGACTATCCAACTTTCGTTATGATTAATCCAGATTTCATGTTACTATCCAGCCTTTGGTGGGACGATCCCGATTTAATTTTATTATCCAACTTTCGGTGGGACTATCCAACTTTCGGTTGGATAATCCAGATTTAATTTATTATCAGACCTTCGATGAGAATATCCATCCTTCGTTGGGACAATCCAACTTTCGTTTGGATAATCCATATTAATTTTACTATCCAACCTTTGGTGGGATTATCCAACTTTCGTTTGGATAATCGAGATTTCATGTTACTTTCCAAATTTCAGTGGGACTATCCAACCTTCGTTGGGAATAACCATTTTTCGTTTGGATATTTCAAATTCATGTTACTATCCAATCTTTGGTGGGACTATCAAACTTTCATTTTGATAATCCAGATTTCATTTCACTTTCCAACCATCAGTGGGATTATCCGATGTACGTTGGGACTATCCAACTTTCGTTTTGGTAACGCACTTTTCCTTTTACTATCCAACTTTCGGTCGGATTAACCAGGTTAAATTTTTCTATCCAACCTTCTTTGGGACTATCCAACCTTGGCTTGGAATATCCAACTTTTGTTTTGATAGTCCATATTTCATTTTACTATCCGACCTTTGGTGGGACTTTCCAAATTCCGGTTGTTTAATCCAGATTTCATTTTATTATCCAATCTTTGGCGGGACTATCCAACTTTCGGTTGTTTAATCCACATTTCATTTTACTATCCAGCCTTCGCTTGGAATATCCAACTTTGGTTTGGATAGTCCATATTTCATTTTACTATCCAACCTTTGGTGGGACCATACAACTTTCGTTTGGATAATCCAGATTTCATGTTACTTTCCAACCTTCAATTTGACTATCCAACCTTCTTTGGGACTATCCAACTTTCGGTTGGATAATCCAGATGTCATTTTACTATCCAGCCTTTGGTGGGAGTATCCAAGATTCGGTTGTTTAATCCAAATTTAATTTTATTATCCAACCTTTGGCGGGACTTTCCAACTTTTGGTTGTTGAATCCACATTTCATTTTACTATCCAACCTTCACTTGGAATATCCAACTTTGATTTGTATAGTCCATATTTAATTTTACTATCCAACCTTTGGTGGGACTAGCCAACTTTCGTTTGGAAAATCCAGATTTCATGTTACTTTCCAACCTTCAATTGGACTATCCAACCTTCTTTGGCACTATCCAACTTTCGTTTTTGATAATGTAGTTTTCATGTTACTATCCAACTTTTGTTGGGACTATCCAACTTTCGGTTGGATAATCCAGATTTCATTTTACTATCCAGCTTTTGGGGGGACTATCCAACTTTCGGTTGTTTAATCCAGATTTAATTTTATAATCCACCCTTTGGCGGGACTTTCCAACTTTCGGTTGTTAAATCCACATTTCATTTTACTATCCAACCTTTGCTTGGATTATCCAACTTTCGTTTGGATAAACCAGATTTCATGTTACTTTCCAGCCTTCAATTGGACTATCCAACCTTCTTTGAGACTATCCAACTTTCGTTTTGGATAATCAAGATTTTATGTTACTATCCAACCTTTCGTGGGACTATCCAACTTTCGGTTGTTTAATTGTAAAGAAATATAACTGTGCCTAATTAGAAAGAGCAGTTGGCAGCTCAGGGAAGAAAGAAAAAAGGAGGCCCTGATGCTAAGGATGAGAAAAGAGCTAAAGTACAAATCCTGTTGCTAGCTAGCCTGTTGCTAGCGTTTGATCGTGCCATCGAGAGAGAAGCAAAGAAACAGGCAGGGACATCCTCTGTTCTCTTCCCCCTCCCTCTTCTCCCCCTTCTCCCCCTGCTCCCCTCCCCGCCCTATAGGCACCGCTGGTTGTCACACCAGAACCCACAGAACCCAGAGCACCCACCTCTCCTGCCCCCCTTTACCCATCCTTGACCTTCGCTTCCCCAGAGCAAACAACTCCCCTCCCAACCCAGCTCTCCCCTCTTCCTGGACCCCCGGCTTATTGGCCCCTTCCCCGTGAGCTGCCCTCTACCGGCAACGCCCCCAGCCACAGTGACGTCTGTCAAAAAGAACCAACCCGACCCCTTCCTCCGACCCGCCCCGCAGACACCCCCACACCCATAGCCCCTCCCTCCATCAGAACCCGCCCACACCGCCAAAGACAGCCCCCCACCTCCAACCCCGATGAAGAACCGCTAGGGGGCGGGTCCGGCCCCCCGGGCATGTATCTTATGACCCCCCTGCTAAGGATCACCAAGGCCTCCCCGAGCAATCCCGTCGTGGTGACCTATCCCAGACAGGGCAGCAGACAGTTCTCAACAGCACACCACTGCGCCCAAGAGGAGGAGTAGGAAAGGGATACTACCACCACCAAAAGAGACCTGGAACTGAGGCTTCTGAAGCTCCAAATCAAAGCCCAACAGGACGCCACCAACGAGAAGAAAAAGAAAGAACCAGCAACCCAACTCCCACTAGAAGAGGCCCAGCAACCCCACCCCTCCCACCGCCCCCGTTCAGGCTCCCCCACAGTACTACCCACAGCCACCAGGGTACGATCCAGGATTACCCCAACCCTACCATGCCCACTACCCCGAACCATACGCCCAGGCAGCAGACAAATACCCTGGTCCCTCCCCAAGACTGTACCCTAGCCACAACCAAGACAGAACAGGAGGCCCATCCAGAGGATCCCGAGGCAGAGACCGGGGCGGACCTCAACGGCCTCCGGGCCGCCTCCGATGTGGATGTTTGACCCACTGGGTGGCAGACTGCCCTCACCCGAATCTCCGCCCTACTCCCCTACCAAGTCCGACAGGGACCTCCTCCCCAGAGCCCGGCGCCCGGACCCCCAGGTGCACCAATGTACCCCATGACAAGAGCAGACAGGGAAGAATAGGGAGGCCCAGGATCTGACGGGGCGACGATAAAGTGCGGCTCTGGTATACCCCTAGTCCCGGCCATCATCGATGAAGAAGAAGTGGACATGATGGCAGAGCAACTGTATCCACTGTAGGACCCCTGAGGGGACGGCCTCCCCTTCTCTCTAATCTATCTATGTATCACTGGCAGGCCATTCACGTTATACTTCACCATCCCCCTTACGTTTACGCTTTTCGGCATTCAGAGGTGACACCAATTCCTGTTTGCACCCCGAAGCCCCCAGGCCCTCCTAGGGCGAGATCTCATGTCCATCCACCGATGTATGTGCCAGTGCAGCGAGGAAGTACTTATCATCCAACCTGAAGCCCCCGACCTACACAATCAAATGGTCCTTGTGGAAACCCCACCACAAGTAGAAGAAATCATTGACGTCTACTGGTTGAGAGACATCAACCCCATTCCCCAACCCGGGGTCCTTTCACTCCAGGCACAGTATGCACACTGGGAACCATGGATCCTGGCCCAGGGGGACTACTATCGACCAGTGGATCCCCTGCACACCGCCCTAAATGCAGTTCTGGAACCCGATGACTTATATTCCGACGCTTGGAATAACACTATGGAAGGGACCGGACAAGAACTAACCTACACTGACATATATGTGGGAGAACAGGGAGTTGCGGCTGCAACCTCCCTCACCAAAGACCAAATGCCCTGGTACATGAACGGACACCTCTGGCCCACGGCCTCCCCACATATCACCCTTGCCGTAGGCTGCCACCACTACCCCAAAGAACTGGGATCCATGGTAATGGAGGCGGTAAACACCGGTGATTGGCAAGAAACCGACACCCCTGTACTAACACACTCACCTTCCACCAAATTATTCAAGATCAGCATCCCCCACACCAGGAGTTGGACGGTGGCGGAACACAAAGTCCTAAACAGAGAAAAGAAACAAGCACCAGAGAAAATACCAGAAGAATCAGATGTTACCAGCATGTTGAACTCCTGTCCTGACTAATTGTGGGCTCAAGGACCGTACGATATGGGATGCACACCACAACATTGTGTAACCACCCCCCTCAAACCAGGAGCAGCACCCATCTGGGTTCCTCAGTATCGGGTGCGACCAGAAGCAAGTAGGCATCACGTAGACAATAGCAGGACTCAAGGCCTCAGGAGTTCTTATCCCAGCCGAAGGACCATGGAACACCCCCATCCTGCCAGTCAAAAAGGCGGACGGTCTGTCCCACAGGATGGCACATGACCTCCGGCATGTCAACGAAAAAACGGAGGGCCCCCCAGAAAAGGTACCAAATCCCCAAGTGGCCCTACACGGCATCAACCCTCACCACACTTACTTCACAGCTGTGGACCTGGCCAACGCCTTCTTCTGTATCCCCCTACATCCCGACTCCAGGCCAATCTTTGCCTTCACATGGCAAGGAGAGAGACTAATGTACACCCGCTGCCCGCAGGGATATAGATCTACACCCACCATCTTCAACGGCTGTGTCAAGAAAGACCAAAAAGACATCATTCTGCCCGAAAGAACACTGGTCATACAGTATGTGGACGACATCCTCATAGCCTTGACAAGCCGGACGAACTGTCTGGAGGCTACCAAAACCGTCCACACCTGCTGTGCCAATGCAGGATACAAAGTCAAAAAGACCGAGTTACAAGCCATAAAGACAAAAAGTGCGTTTTCTGGGGCGCATCGTAGGCAGAGACTCCAGTGAACTCATTCCTGAGTCCCGGGAAACTATCCTGAGTTTCCCAAAGCCTACTACCATCAGAGAAATCATATCCTTCCTAGGACTCACCAATTACAGACCAGACTCCTAGTCCAGGACACACACCAAAGAGGACATCAAGGCCCAGAGATCATCCACCAGAAACTGAAACAACTCTGGTGGTTTCCTCATATGCTGTACACCATCAGGGAGCACACCAGCCAGTGCAGAACGTGCCACGTAATGAATCCAAGGAAGGGCTTCCCGGTAGGACATGGAAAATTCCCTATGCCTCCCCTCCCCTCCAGTGAGCTATGCATGGACTACACCGACATGGGAAAAGACAACAGAGTGAACGGTTACAGATACACGTTGGTGGTCGTGGACAGATTCTCGAGATGGGTGGAAGCCATCCCCACCGAAAGGGAAGACACAGACACCGTCCTGAAATGGCTGCTGAATGAATTCATACCCAGATGGGGCTATCCCAGGACGATCAGAAGCGATAATGGCACCCACTTCTCTAATAAGATCCTCCCCCAGCTGATGAGTTACTTGGGAGTCACCCACCGAACAGGATCCGTATACCATCCGCAGTCACAAGGCCTGGCGGAGAGAGGCAATCAGACACTGAAGCAAGTCAACGCCAAGACTGTTCACCAAGATATACCCCTGGAGAAGCTGCTAGCCACCCATCTGAAAGACAAAGTGGAGGACTTAGCCAAAACCAAGAAATGCAACTGGGAGACAGCCCTCCCCATCGCCCTCATGACCATCAGAAACAGCCCCTCAGCCATCCATGGTCTCACAGCCTTCAAACTGGCTACATGGCGCCCCATGTCCGGCCCATATGACCCCCCACAGGCCCCATGCCCGATGCTTTGCCCGAAAGAATCCAAGAATATTGCAGGCTCCTCACTGAGGCAACCAGAGGCATGTATGCAGAGAAAACGGACGAACAGAAGCAAGATCCATTAGCCCCATTGCTGCGACCAGGCGACTGGGTCTGGGTGAAACGCCACAAGCGCTCCTTCCCCAATCCTCGGTGGGAAGGTCCTTTCAAGGTTAATCTATGTACCCCTTTTTCTGTCTCAGTAGAAGGACAGACCGGAGGCAAGTGGCACCACCTCTCTCACTGCAGAAAAGCTACCATCCAAGAGGCACAATTGGCGCCGCCTCCGATCCCTCCAGATAAGCATTAAAACTCAGAATGTCTCCTAAAGTCAGTCTCAGAGCTGCAGCCGCCCTAACGGGCTTATGTATAGCAGCCCTGGCCGTGATCCAAATCCTCAGCTACCCCGGTGGCATCAACCCTCGCCGTGAAGCCCCAACTACGGAAAAGGCACCAACACTGCCATAGCTGGACAGTCTCCAACCCAGACACAGGATGTATGAAGGTGTAACCCTTTTACCCCCGCAGACGAAGGGAAAACCGGTGCCGAGGAGAAGACAAATGCAGTCTCCTACTCTTAGCGTGCCAAAATAGTCCAATGACACTCTGCTTACCAAATATGGAGGACTAGAAATCGATTATGAGAAAGGAGCCCAAACGGCCTTCAAATTTGATTTGTGTGATGTAGTGCTCTGTGGGGGGTGGGACGATAGTTACCGAGGATATGATATATATGTCTGCGTGCAGAATGAATATCGATGGTGTCCAACATGGGACTGGGTGTTTACATGGACCGGGGTGCACTGGACCCCTAGAAAGTGCGGCAAGTCCACGACATGCGCTAGAGAACGAATAGTGTTGTCTAGGCTAACGTACCAAACAGGGAAAGTCTAACCCGTTGCTCTTAGGTATCACGAATTTGACCAAAACACTTGTAACCTCAGGCCCCGGGGATTCGGGCGAGAAAGCCTTCTACTTAATACTTGGGGTGAGCCAGACCGGGACAGACCCCATGGGATTAGTTAAAATAAATCTCAGGGACCCCCCTGCGAGTAACACCACCGTGCTCACTCCCTCTGCCTTCCCCAATCGAGAGGCAATCTCCGACATTGTCAAATTACAGGATCCCGTAACCATATATGATTTAGACGCCGTAAACACGGCCGAATTTATCACTATATGCACCGGAGGAAAATCAGATAATCAATGGTTATCCTGGATAGTGGCTTCAGCAAGAGAAGCAGGAATAGGCGAATGTATTGCCTGCGCAGCAGCAAGACCTAAACTAATGACCAGCCCTATCTCCCTAAACTACACCAACGACCCCACCGGGGTCCAATGCATGATTTCCATGTTCCACACGGCCAACCCTCCCAATTGCTCCCTTCTAAGCTCCCTGTTTCCCGTAGGATTAAGCCAGAGCGTTCCCCCGGTTTTTACCCCTGGCACAGGTACCCACACATGTTTCTCTCGGACAGGAAGTAAATCAGTCGGTGAATTGCCCCAGTACATGTGTGAGAACACGCATAACATTTCCACGTGGACCAACTCCACGGCTATGCGTCTGGGCCGACAGGGACTTTACTGGATGTGCAAAGAACGGACCCTGATGCTATCCCTCCCCAACGATTGCGAGGGACGATGTGCCATAATTAGGTTACTATCACCCGTCACCCTCTTAACTCGCCAAGAACTTAATAAGTCCGCCCCCCTTAGATGTAAACGATCCATAGACCTGCAGGCTAATAACCCCACGTACATTGACGCCATCGGCATACCCCGAGGAGTTCCTAATGAATTTAAACTAGCAGACCAGATAGCGGCAGGATTTGAAAGCATGCCCCTCATCAGTGCCATCTTCCCTGTAACCTCCATCAAAAACGTGGACCGTATCAACTATATTTGGTATAACCTACAGCGCCTCACCAACCTGACCCGCGATTCCGTAGAAGGCTTATCTGCTCAATTAGCAGCCACCTCCCTCATGGCCTTGCAAAATAGATTGGCCCTAGATATGCTGCTAGCTGAAAAAGGAGGTGTCTGCGGCATGTTTGGAGATCAATGTTGCACCTTCATCCCAAACAACACAGCCCCCGACGGCTCCATCACCAAAGCCCTGGAAGGCCTCAAGGCCCTTAGCATAGAAATGAAAGAAGCCTCCGGTGTGGACAATCCCCTGGAAGGTTTCATGACCCGCATGTTTGGAAAATGGAAAGCCATTATCGTGTCTCTGCTAATGTCTCTCGCTGTATTCTTGGGTATCTTAGTCTGCTGTGGTTGTTGTTGTAGACCCTGCGCTCGAGCACTGGCCATTCGCTTAATAGACAAGGCCGTCAACCCTCCTCCCAGACTCAACGAGCGAGCCGTTCAGGCTCCCTTACTGATGTATGAGGATGATCCCGATGAGGGGGAGACCGAGGCCATACCCCTGCGAAGGCTCGCTTAAAATGTGGTTACCGCTGCATAATTGCTTGGTAATTTTGGAATAAACGGGCAGTAAAGGCGTGGACATAGTAGCCACGTCCCCATGCGTACAGTACCCCGTTTGCGTTTAAACACTGTGCATAATGATTGTTTTGTGCTGATTCCGTTAGCATAAAGCTGTACCTCTGTCAGAATAATTTCTCTTGGTTTGAAGTCGTCAGTAGACGCCTTGAGGGGGAATTGTAGAGAAATATAACTGTGCCTAATTAACTATGCGGCAACAAGAGAACAGAGGAATGTATCATCGGAATAACAAGTCCATGAAGGGTACAATGAAGCCGTGTCCTATGAGTCAACAACTGCCAGGTGTAACTGCTTAAAATGAGTATGTTATGGGAACAAGATAAAATGTAACCGCCGACAATGAGTGTGCTGTGCGAACGATATAAATTTGCTGATATGGCGACCTTCAACTACAACACCTGGAATGGACGGCGCCAAACCGTGATAACGCACCGACACCGCCCAAGTAGGAGGACCATAAAAGTCAATCACTGAGGCTGAACGGGGCTCACCCCAGATAGACTCCAGAAGGACGACGATCTGCGGGGATCCCGAGCTCGTTAAATATATCTGTATTCTGAGGTGGTTGGACCACCATAAGATAACTGTTATCCGTCTAAAACATAAATAAAAGCAGCTAGCGTGAAATCTACTTTGTATGCTCTCCTTTGTCCTGAGAAGAACGATCTCGGCTACGAAAAACGCAACCTTCAACTTCTGCTGTTTTGGTCTAAATGATTTTGGCCAACATAATCCAGATTTAATTTTATAATCCAACCTTTGGAGGGACTTTACAATTTTCAGTTGTTAAATCCACATTTCATTTTACTATCCAACTTTCGCTTGGAATATCCAACTTTGCTTTGGAAAGTCCACATTTCATTTTACTATCCAACCTTTGGTGGGACCATCCAACTTTCGTTTGGATAATCCAGATTTCATGTTAATTTTCAACCTTCAATTGGAATATCCAACCTGCTTTGGGACTATCCAACTTTCGGTTTGTTTAATCCACATTTCATTTTACTATCCAACCTTCGCATGGAATATTCAACTTTCGTTATGATAATCCAGATTTAATTTTACTATCCAGCCTTGGGTGGGACTATCCAACTTTCGTTTTGATAATCCAAATTTAATTTTACTGTCCAACCTTCGGTGGGAATATCCAACTTTCAGTTGGATAATCCAGATTTCATTTTACCATCCAACCTTAAGTGGGAGTATCCAACTTTCGGTTGAATAATCCAGATTTCATGTTACTTTCCAACCTTCAGTGGGACTATCCAACCTTTGTTGGAACTAACCAACTTTCGTTTGGATATTTCAAATTCATGTTACTATCCAATCTTCGCTTGGAATATCCAACTTTGGTTTGGATAGTCCATATTTCATTTTACTATCCAACCTTCGATGGGTCTATCCAACTTTCGGTTGGATAATCCAGATTTCATTTTACTATCCAACTTTTCTTGGACTATCAAACCTTTGGTCGGATAATCCAGATCTTATTTATTATCCAATCTTCGGTGGGACGATCCAACCTTCAGTAGGACTATCTAACTTTGGTTTGGATAGTCCATATTTCATTTTACTATCCAACCTTCGATGGGTCTATCCAACATTCGGTTGGATAATCCAGATTTCATTTTACTATCCAAACTTTGGTGGGAATGTCAAACCTTTGGCTGGATAATCCAGATTGAATTTACTATTCTGCCTATGGTGGGACTATTCAAATTCCTGTTGATAAATCCAGATTTCATTATATTATCCAACCTTTCGTAGGACGATACCATTCATCGGTGGGACAATCTAACCTTCAGTAGGACTATCTAACTTTCAATAGGATGATCCAGATATCATTTTACTATCCAACCTTCGGAGGGACTATCCAACTTTCGGTTAATAATCCAGATTAAATTTTACTATTCAGCCTTTGGTGGGACTATCCAACTTTTGTTTGATACTCCAGATTTCATGTTACTATCCAAGCTTCGCTTGGAATATCCAACTTTGGTTTGGATAGTCCATATTTCATTTTACTATCCAACCTTTCGTAGGACGATCCAATCTTCCGTGGGTAAATTCAACCTTCTGTAGGACTATCTAACTTTCGTTTGAATAATCCAGATTTCATGTTACTTTCCAACCTTCCGTCGGACTATCCAACCTTCGTTGGGACTAACCAACTTTTGGATGTTTAATCCAGATTTCAGATTACTATGCAACCTTTGGTGGGACTATCCAACTTTCGGTTGTTTAATCCAGATTGAATTTTATTCTCCAAACTTTGGTGGGGCTATCCCATTTTCGGTTGGATAATCCATATTAAATTTTTCTATCCAGCTTTTGGTTGGACTATCCATCTTTCGGTTGTCAATCCACATTTAATTTTTTTATCCAACCTTTGCTTAGACTATCCAACTTTCGTTTGGATAATCCCTATTTCATTATACTATCCAACCTTTCGTAGGACGATCCAATCTTCGGTGGGACTATCAAACCTTCAGTTGGACTATCTAACTTTCATTTGGAGGATCCAGATTTCATTTTACTATCCAACCTTCGGTGGGACTATCCAACATTCGGTTGTTTAATCCACATTTAATTTCATTATCCAACCTTTGGTGGGACTATCCAACTTTCGGTTGGATAATCCAGATTTCATTTTACAATCCAACCTTCGGTGGGACTATCCAACTTTCGGTTGGATAATCCAGATTTCCTTTTACTATCCAACATTCGGTGGGACTATCCAACCTTCATTTGAATGATCCAGATTTCATGTTACTTTCCAAACTTCAGTGGCACTATCCATCCATCGCTGGGACTATCCAACTTTCGTTTGGATGATTCAGATTCCTGTTACTATCCATCCTTTGGTGGGACTATCCAACTTTCGGTTGTTTGATCCATATTTCATTTTACTATCCAACCTTCGGTGGGGCTATCCAACTTTCGGTTGGATAATCCAGATTTCATTTTACTATCCAACGTTTCTTGGAATATCAAACCTTTGGTTGGATAATCCAGATTTAATTATTATCCAATCTTCGGTGGGACTATCCAACCTTCAGTAGGACTATTTAAATTTCGTTTGGGTGATCCAGATTTCATTTTACTTTCTAAGATTCAGTTTAACTGTCCATCCTTCGTTGGGACTATCCAACTTTCGTTTGGATGATCCAGATTTCATTTTACTATCCAACCTTTGGTGGGACTATCCAAATTCCGGTTGTTTAATCCAGATTTCATTTTACTATCCAACCTTTGGTGGGACTATCCAACTGTGAGTTGGTTAATCTAGATTTAATTTTTTATCCAACCTTTGGTGGGAGTATCCAACTTTCGTTTTGATAATCCATATTACATTTTACTATACAACCTTCAGTAGGACTATCTAACATTTGTTTGGATTATCCAAATGTAATTTAATATCCACCTTTTGGTGGGACTATCCAACTTTCGGTTTCATTATCCAGATTTAATTTTACTGTAAATCCTTCGCTTGGGCTATCCAACTTTTAGTTTGTTAATCTAGATTTCATTTTTTATCCAACTATTGATGGCAGTATCCAACTTTCGTTTGGATAATCCATATTTAATTTTACTGTCCAACCTTTCGTAGGCCGTTCCAATCTTCGATGGGACTATACAACCTTCAGTAGGACTATCTAACTTTCATTTGGATGATCCAGATATCATTTTACCATCCAACCTTCGGTGGGACTATCCAACTTTCAGTTGGATGATCCCGATTTAATTTAACTGTCCAACCTTTCGGTGGGACTATCCAGCTTTCGTTTGAATAATCCAGATTTCATGTTACTTTCCAATCTTCAGTGGGACTATCCATCCTTCGTTGGGACTATCAACTTTCGTTTGGATAATCCAGATTGAATTTTATCATCAAACCTTTGGTGGGACTATCCAACTTTCGGTTGGATAATCCACATTTCAGTTTGCTATCGAAGTTTTCTTCGACTATATGGTTAAGGCACACTGCCTTGGGATCAGCGGTGTTGGGTTCGAGTCCCATTCAGCAAAAACTGAGTTCATTCAAGTATTTAACAGTTTTGTGTTAGATTAACAGTCATGATTCTTACATGATAAATATAAGAAATGATGTGTGCTATTCAGCAGCTCAATGGCCAAGTGGTTAAGGCACTTGCCTTGGGATCAGAGTTGTTGGGTTCGAGTCCCATTCAGCACAATTGAATTCTTAAATGATAAATGTAAGATATGATGTGTGTTATTCAGCAGCTCAGTGGCCAAGTGGTTAAGGCACTTGCCTTGGGATCCGCGGTGTTGGGTTCGAGTCCCACTCAGCACAATTGAATTCACTCAGTTGTGTATTAGATACACTGTCAAGATTCTTAAATGATAAATATAAGAAACGATGTGTGCTATTCAGCAGCTCAATGAGCAAGTGGTTAAGGCACTTACCTTGGGATCAGAGTTGTTGGGTTTGAGTCCCATTCAGCACAATTGAATTCTTAAAGGATAAATACAAGAAACGATGTGTGCTATTCAGCAGCTCCGTGGCCAAGTGGTTAAGGCACTTGCCTTGTGATCCGCGGTGCTGGGTTCGAGTCCCACTCAGCACAATTGAATTCACTCAGTTGTGTATTAGATTAACTGTCAAGATTCTTAAATGATAAATATAAGAAACGATGTGTGCTATTCAGCAGCTCAATGGCCAAGTGGTTAGGCACTTACCTTGGGATCTGCGGTGTTGGGTTCGAGTCCCACTCAGCACAATTGAATTCTTAAATGATAAATATAAGAAACGATGTGTGCTATTAAGCAGCTCAATGGCCAAGTGGTTAAGGCACTTACCTTGGGATCAGAGTTGTTGGGTTTGAGTCCCATTCAGCACAATTGAATTCACTCAGTTGTGTATTAGATTAACTGTCAAGTTTCTTAAATGATAAATGTAAGATATGATGTGTGTTATTCAGCAGCTCAGTGGCCAAGTGGTTAAGGCACTTGCCTTGGGATCCGCGGTGTTGGGTTCGAGTCCCACTCAGCACAATTGAATTCACTCAGTTGTGTATTAGATACACTGTCAAGATTCTTAAATGATAAATATAAGAAACGATGTGTGCTATTCAGCAGCTCAATGAGCAAGTGGTTAAGGCACTTACCTTGGGATCAGAGTTGTTGGGTTTGAGTCCCATTCAGCACAATTGAATTCTTAAAGGATAAATACAAGAAACGATCTGTGCTATTCAGCAGCTCCGTGGCCAAGTGGTTAAGGCACTTGCCTTGTGATCCGCGGTGCTGGGTTCGAGTCCCACTCAGCACAATTGAATTCACTCAGTTGTGTATTAGATTAACTGTCAAGATTCTTAAATGATAAATATAAGAAACGATGTGTGCTATTCAGCAGCTCAATGGCCAAGTGGTTAGGCACTTACCTTGGGATCCGCGGTGTTGGGTTCGAGTCCCACTCAGCACAATTGAATTCTTAAAGGATAAATACAAGAAACGATGTGTGCTACTCAGCATCTCCGTGGCCAAGTGGTTAAGGCACTTGCCTTGGGATCCGCGGTGTTGGGTTCGAGTCCCACTCAGCACAATTGAATTCACTCAGTTGTGTATTAGATTAACTGTCAAGATTCTTAAATGATAAATATAAGAAACGATGTGTGCTATTCAGCAGCTCAATGGCCAAGTGGTTAAGGCACTCACCTTGGGATCCGCGGTGTTGGGTTCGAGTCCCACTCAGCACAATTGAATTCTTAAAGGATAAATACAAGAAACGATGTGTGCTATTCAGCAGCTCCGTGGCCAAGTGGTTAAGGCACTTGCCTTGGGATCCGCGGTGTTGGGTTCGAGTCCCACTCAGCACAATTGAATTCACTCAGTTGTGTATTAGATACACTGTCAAGATTCTTAAATGATAAATATAAGAAACGATGTGTGCTATTCAGCAGCTCAATGAGCAAGTGGTTAAGGCACTTACCTTGGGATCAGAGTTGTTGGGTTTGAGTCCCATTCAGCACAATTTAATTCTTAAATGATAAATATAAGAAACGATGTGTGCTATTCAGCAGCTCAATGGCCAAGTGGTTAAGGCACTTGCCTTGGGATCAGAGTTGTTGGGTTCGAGTCCCATTCAGCACAATTGAATTCACTCAGTTGTGTATTAGATTAACTGTCAAGATTCTTAAATGATAAATATAAGAAACGATGTGTGCTATTCAGCAGCTCAATGGCCAAGTGGTTAAGGCACTTACCTTGGGATCCGCGGTGTTGGGTTCGAGTCCCACTCAGCACAAATGAATACTTAAAGGATAAATACAAGAAACGATGTGTGCTACTCAGCATCTCCGTGGCCAAGTGGTTAAGGCACTTGCCTTGGGATCCGCGGTGTTGGGTTCGAGTCCCACTCAGCACAATTGAATTCACTCAGTTGTGTATTAGATTAACTGTCAAGATTCTTAAATGATAAATATAAGAAACGATGTGTGCTATTCAGCTGCTCAATGGCCAAGTGGTTAAGGCACTCACCTTGGGATCCGCGGTGTTGGGTTCGAGTCCCACTCAGCACAATTGAATTCTTAAAGGATAAATACAAGAAACGATGTGTGCTATTCAGCAGCTCCGTGGCCAATTGGTTAAGGCACTTGCCTTGGGATCCGCGGTGTTGGGTTCGAGTCCCACTCAGCACAATTGAATTCACTCAGTTGTGTATTAGATACACTGTCAAGATTCTTAAATGATAAATATAAGAAACGATGTGTGCTATTCAGCAGCTCAATGAGCAAGTGGTTAAGGCACTTACCTTGGGATCAGAGTTGTTGGGTTTGAGTCCCATTCAGCACAATTTAATTCTTAAATGATAAATATAAGAAACGATGTGTGCTATTCAGCAGCTCAATGGCCAAGTGGTTAAGGCACTTGCCTTGGGATCAGAGTTGTTGGGTTCGAGTCCCATTCAGCACAATTGAATTCACTCAGTTGTGTATTAGATTAACTGTCAAGATTCTTAAATGATAAATATAAGAAACGATGTGTGCTATTCAGCAGCTCAATGGCCAAGTGGTTGGGCACTTACCTTGGGATCCGCGGTGTTGGGTTCGAGTCCCACTCAGCACAATTGAATTCTTAAATGATAAATATAAGAAACGATGTGTGCTATTCAGCAGCTCAATGGCCAAGTGGTTAAGGCACTTACCTTGGGATCAGAGTTGTTGGGTTTGAGTCCCATTCAGCACAATTGAATTCTTAAATGATAAATATAAGATATGATGTGTGCTATTCAGCAGCTCAGTGGCCAAGTGGTTAAGGCACTTGCTTTGGGATCCGCGGTGTTGGGTTCGAGTCCCACTCAGCACAATTGAATTCACTCAGTTGTGTATTAGATTAACTGTCAAGATTCTTAAATGATGAATATAAGAAACGATGTGTGCTATTCAGCAGCTCAATGAGCAAGTGGTTAAGGCACTTACCTTGGGATCAGAGTTGTTGGGTTTGAGTCCCACTCAGCACAATTGAATTCTTAAAGGATAAATACAAGAAACGATGTGTGCTATTCAGCAGCTCCGTTGCCAAGTGGTTAAGGCACTTGCCTTGGGATCCGTGGTGCTCGAACCCAACACCGCGGATCCCAAGGTAAGTGCCTTAACCACTTGGCCATTGAGCTGCTGAATAGCACACATCGTTTCTTATATTTATCATTTAAGAATTCAATTGTGCTGAATGGGACTCAAACCCAACACCGCGGATCCCAAGGTAAGTGCCTTAACCACTTGCTCATTGAGCTGCTGAATAGTACACATCGTTTCTTATATTTATCATTTAAGAATCTTGACAGTTAATCTAATACACAACTGAGTGAATTCAATTGTGCTGAGTGGGACTCGAACCCAACAACGCGGATCCCAAAGCAAGTGCCTTAACCACTTGGCCACGGAGCTGCTGAATTGCACACATCGTTTCTTGTATTTATCCTTTAAGAATTCAATTGTGCTGAATGGGACTCAAACCCAACACCGCGGATCCCAAGGCAAGTGCCTTAACCACTTGGCCATTGAGCTGCTGAATAGCAAACATCGTTTCTTATATTTATCATTTAAGAATCTTGACAGTTAATCTAATACACAACTGAGTGAATTCAATTGTGCTGAATGGGACTCGAACCCAACAACTCTGATCCAAAGGTAAGTGCCTTAACCACTTGGCCATTGAGCTGCTGAATAGCACACATCGTTTCTTATATTTATCATTTAAGAATTCAATTGTGCTGAATGGGACTCAAACCCAACAACTCTGATCCCAAGGCAAGTGCCTTAACCACTTGGCCATTGAGCTGCTGAATAGCACACATCGTTTCTTATATTTATCATTTAAGAATCTTGACGGTTAATCTAATACACAACTGAGTGAATTCAATTGTGCTGAATGGGACTCGAACCCAACAACTCTGATCCCAAGGTAAGTGCCTTAACCACTTGCTCATTGAGCTGCTGAATAGCACACATCGTTTCTTATATTTATCATTTAAGAATCTTGACAGTTAATCTAATACACAACTGAGTGAATTCAATTGTGCTGAGTGGGACTCGAACCCAACACCGCGGATCCCAAGGCAAGTGCCTTAACCACTTGGCCATTGAGCTGCTGAATAGCACACATCGTTTTTTATATTTATCATTT
The DNA here is from genome assembly GCA_037951165.1 of Lophius americanus. NCBI lineage: Eukaryota > Metazoa > Chordata > Actinopteri > Lophiiformes > Lophiidae > Lophius > Lophius americanus. The sequence goes on along the minus strand of JBBDHG010000088.1, from coordinate 77,112 downwards.
AAGAATCTTGACAGTTAATCTAATACACAACTGAGTGAATTCAATTGTGCTGAATGGGACTCAAACCCAACAACTCTGATCCCAAGGTAAGTGCCTTAACCACTTGCTCATTGAGCTGCTGAATAGCACACATCGTTTCTTATATTTATCATTTAAGAATCTTGACAGTGTATCTAATACACAACTGAGTGAATTCAATTGTGCTGAGTGGGACTCGAACCCAACACCGCGGATCCCAAGGCAAGTGCCTTAACCACTTGGCCACGGAGCTGCTGAATAGCACACATCGTTTCTTGTATTTATCCTTTAAGAATTCAATTGTGCTGAGTGGGACTCGAACCCAACAACTCTGATCCCAAGGTAAGTGCCTTAACCACTTGGCCATTGAGCTGCTGAATAGCACACATCGTTTCTTATATTTATCATTTAAGAATCTTGACAGTGTATCTAATACTCAACTGAGTGAATTAAATTGTGCTGAGTGGGACTCGAACCCAACACCGCGGATCCCAAGGCAAGTGCCTTAACTACTTGGCCACGGAGCTGCTGAATAGCACACATCGTTTCTTATATTTATCATTTAAGAATCTTGACAGTTAATCTAATACACAACTGAGTGAATGCAATTGTGCTGAGTGGGACTCGAACCCAACAACTCTTATCCCAAGGTAAGTGCCTTAACCACTCGGCCATTGAGCTGCTGAATAGCACACATTGTTTCTCATATTTATCATTTAAGAATCTTGACAGTTAATCTAATACACAACTGAGTGAATTCAATTGTGCTGAGTGGGACTCGAACCCAACACCGCTGATCCCAAGGTAAGTGCCTTAACCACTTGTCCACGGAGCTGCTGAATAGTACAGATCGTTTCTTGTATTTATCCTTTAAGAATTCAACTGTGCTGAATGGGACTCGAACCCAACAACTCTGATCCCAACAACTCTGATCCCAAGGTAAGTGCCTTAACCACTTGGCCATTGAGCTGCTGAATTGCACACATCGTTTCTCATATTTATCATTTAAGAATCTTGACAGTGTATCTAATACACAACTGAGTGAATTCAATTGTGCTGAGTGGGACTCGAACCCAACACCGCGGATCCCAAAGCAAGTGCCTTAACCACGGAGCTGCTGAATAGCACACATCGTTTCTTGTATTTATCCTTTAAGAATTCAATTGTGCTGAGTGGGACTCGAACCCAACACCGCAGATCCCAAGGTAAGTGCCTTAACCACTTGGCCATTGAGCTGCTGAATAGCACACATCGTTTCTTGTATTTATCCTTTAAGAATTCAATTGTGCTGAATGGGACTCGAACCCAACAACTCTGATCCCAAGGTAAGTGCCTTAACCACTTGCTCATTGAGCTGCTGAATAGCACACATCGTTTCTTATATTTATCATTTAAGAATCTTGACAGTTAATCTAATACACAACTGAGTGAATTCAATTGTGCTGAGTGGGACTCGAACCCAACACCGCGGATCCCAATGCAAGTGCCTTAACCACTTGGCCATGGAGCTGCTGAATAGCACACATCGTTTCTTGTATTTATCCTTTAAGAATTAAATTGTGCTGAGTGGGACTCGTACCCAACACCGCAGATCCCAAGGTAAGTGCCTTAACCACTTGGCCATTGAGCTGCTGAATAGCTCACATCGTTTCTTATATTTATCATTTAAGAATCATGACAGTTAATCTAATACACAACTGAGTGAATTCAATTGTGCTGAGTGGGACTCGAACCCAGCACCGCGGATCCCAAGGCAAGTGCCTTAACCACTTGGCCACTGAGCTGCTGAATAGCACACATCATATCTTATATTTATCCTTTAAGAATTCAATTGTGCTGAATGGGACTCGAACCCAACAACTCTGATCCCAAGGTAAGTGCCTTAACCACTTGGCCATTGAGCTGCTGAATAGCTCACATCGTTTCTTATATTTATCATTTAAGAATCTTGACAGTGTATCTAATACACAACTGAGTGAATTCAATTGTAATGAGTGGGACTCGAACCCAACACCGCGGATCCCAAGGCAAGTGCCTTAACCACTTGGCCACGGAGCTGCTGAATAGCACACATCGTTTCTTGTATTTATCATTTAAGAATCTTGACAGTTAATCTAATACACAACTGAGTGAATTCAATTGTGCTGAGTGGGACTCGAACCCAACACCGCGGATCCCAAGGTAAGTGCCTTAACCACTTGGCCATTGAGCTGCTGAATAGCTCACATCGTTTCTTATATTTATCATTTAAGAATCTTGACAGTGTATCTAATACACAACTGAGTGAATTCAATTGTAATGAGTGGGACTCGAACCCAACACCGCGGATCCCAAGGCAAGTGCCTTAACCACTTGGCCACGGAGCTGCTGAATAGCACACATCGTTTCTTGTATTTATCATTTAAGAATCTTGACAGTTAATCTAATACACAACTGAGTGAATTCAATTGTGCTGAGTGGGACTCGAACCCAACACCGCGGATCCCAAGGCAAGTGCCTTAACCACTTGGCCACGGAGCTGCTGAATAGCACACATCATTTCTTGTATTTATCCTTTAAAAATTCAATTGTGCGGAATGGGACTCGAACCCAACAACTCTGATCCCAAGGTAAGTGCCTTAACCACTTGGCCATTGAGCTGCTGAATAGCACACATCGTTTCTTATATTTATCATTTAAGAATCTTGACAGTGTATCTAATACACAACTGAGTGAATTCAATTGTGCTGAGTGGGACTCGAACCCAGCACCGCGGATCCCAAGGCAAGTGCCTTAACCACTTGGCCACTGAGCTGCTGAATAGCACACATCATATCTTATATTTATCCTTTAAGAATTCAATTGTGCTGAATGGGACTCGAACCCAACAACTCTGATCCCAAGGTAAGTGCCTTAACCACTTGGCCATTGAGCTGCTGAATAGCTCACATCGTTTCTTATATTTATCATTTAAGAATCTTGACAGTGTATCTAATACACAACTGAGTGAATTCAATTGTGCTGAGTGGGACTCAAACCCAACACCGCGGATCCCAAGGCAAGTGCCTTAACCACTTGGCCACGGAGCTGCTGAATAGCACACATCGTTTCTTATATTTATCATTTAAGAATCTTGACAGTTAATCTAATACACAACTGAGTGAATTCAATTGTGCTGAGTGGGACTCGAACCCAACAACTCTGATCCCAAGGTAAGTGCCTTAACCACTTGTCCACGGAGCTGCTGAATAGCACAGATCGTTTCTTGTATTTATCCTTTAAGAATTCAATTGTGCTGAATGGGACTCGAACCCAACAACTCTGATCCCAAGGTAAGTGCCTTAACCACTTGCTCATTGAGCTGCTGAATAGCACACATCGTTTCTTATATTTATCATTTAAGAATCTTGACAGTTAATCTAATACACAACTGAGTGAATTCAATTGTGCTGAGTGGGACTCGAACCCAACACCGCGGATCCCAATGCAAGTGCCTTAACCACTTGGCCACGGAGCTGCTGAATAGCACACATCGTTTCTTGTATTTATCCTTTAAGAATTAAATTGTGCTGAGTGGGACTCGAACCCAACACCGCAGATCCCAAGGTATCTGAATAGCACACATCGTTTCTTATATTTATCATTTAAGAATCTTGACAGTGTATCTAATACACAACTGAGTGAATTCAATTGTGCTGAGTGGGACTCGAACCCAACACTGCGGATCCCAAGGCAAATGCCTTAACCACTTGGCCACGGAGCTGCTGAATAGCACACATCGTTTCTTGTATTTATCCTTTAAGAATTCAATTGTGCTGAGTGGGACTCGAACCCAACACCGCGGATCCCAAGGCAAGTGCCTTAACCACTTGGCCATTGAGCTGCTGAATAGCACACATCATATCTTATATTTATCATTTAAGAATTCAATTGTGTTTAATGGGACTCGAACCCAACAACTCTGATCCCAAGGTAAGTGCCTTAACCACTTGCTCATTGAGCTGCTGAATAGCACCCATCGTTTCTTATATTTATCATTTAAGAATCTTGACAGTGTATCTAATACACAACTGAGTGAATTCAATTGTGCTGAATGGGACTCGAACCCAACAACTCTGATCCCAAGGTAAGTACCTAATCCACTTGCTCATTGAGCTGCTGAATAGCACACATCGTTTCTTATATTTATCATTTAAGAATCTTGACAGTGTATCTAATACACAACTGAGTGAATTCAATTGTGCTGAGTGGGACTCGAACCCAGCACCGCGTATCCCAAGGCAAGTTCCTTAACCACTTGGCCACAGAGCTGCTTAATAGCACACATCGTTTCTTGTATTTATCATTTAAGAATCTTGACAGTTAATCTAATACACAACTGATTGAATTCAATTGTGCTGAGTGGGACTCGAACCCAGCACCGCGGATCCCAAGCAAGTGCCTTAACCACTTGGCCACGGAGCTGCTGAATAGCACACATCGTTTCTTGTATTTATCCTTTAAGAATTAAATTGTGCTGAGTGGAACTCGAACCTAACACCGCGGATCCCAAGGTAAGCGCCTTAACCACTTGCTCATTGAGCAGCTGAATAGCACACATCGTTTCTTATATTTATCATTTAATAATCTTGACAGTGTATCTAATACACAACTGAGTGAATTCAATTGTGCTGAGTGGGACTCGAACCCAACACCGCAGATCCCAAGGTAAGTGCCTTAACCACTTGGCCATTGAGCTGCTGAATAGCACACATCGTTTCTTATATTTATCATTTAAGAATCTTGACAGTTAATCTAATACACAACTGAGTGAATTCAATTGTGCTGAGTGGGACTCGAACCCAGCACCGCGGATCCCAAGGCAAGTGCCTTAACCACTTGGCCACGGAGCTGCTGAATAGCACACATTGTTTCTTGTATTTATCCTTTAAGAATTCAATTGTGCTGAGTGGGACTCGAACCCAACACCGCAGATCCCAAGGTAAGTGCCTTAACCACTTGGCCACGGAGCTGCTGAATAGCACACATCGTTTCTTGTATTTATCGTTTAATAATTCAATTGTGCTGAGTGGGACTCGAACCCAACACCGCAGATCCCAAGGTAAGTGCCTTAACCACTTGGCTGCTGAATAGCACACATCGTTTCTTATATTTATCATTTAAGAATCTTGACAGTTAATCTAATACACAACTGAGTGAATTCAATTGTGCTGAGTGGGACTCGAACCCAACACCGCGGATCCCAAAGCAAGTGCCTTAACCACTTGGCCACTGAGCTGCTGAATAGCACACATCATATCTTATATTTATCATTTAAGAATTCAATTGTGCTGAATGTGACTCGAACCCAACAACTCTGATCCCAAGGTAAGTGCCTTAACCACTTGCTCATTGAGCTGCTGAATAGCACACATCGTTTCTTATATTTATCATTTAAGAATCTTGAAAGTTAATCTAATACACAACTGAGTGAATTCAATTGTGCTGAGTGGGACTCGAACCCAGCACCGCGGATCCCAAGGCAAGTGCCTTAACCACTTGGCCACTGAGCTGCTGAATAGCACACATCTTAATCATTTAAGAATTCAATTGTGCTGAATGGGACTCGAACCCAACAACTCTGATCCCAAGGTAAGTGCCTTAACCACTTGCTCATTGAGCTGCTGAATAGCACACATCGTTTCTTATATTTATCATTTAAGAATCTTGACAGTGTATCTAATACACAACTGAGTGAATTCAATTGTGCTGAGTGGGACTTGAACCCAACACCGCGGATCCCAAGGCAAGTGCCTTAACCACTTGGCCACAGAGCTGCTGAATAGTACACATCGTTTCTTGTATTTATCCTTTAAGAATTCAATTGTGCTGAGTGGGACTCGAACCCAACACCGCGGATCCCAAGGTGAGTGCCTTAACCACTTGGCCATTGAGCTGCTGAATAGCACACATTGTTTCTTATATTTATCATTTAAGAATCTTGACAGTTAATCTAATACACAACTGAGTGAATTCAATTGTGCTGAATGGGACTCGAACCCAACAACTCTGATCCCAAGGTAAGTGACTTAACCACTTGCTCATTGAGCTGCTGAATAGCATACATCGTTTCTTATATTTATCATTTAAGAATCTTGACAGTGTATCTAATACACAACTGAGTGAATTCAATTGTGCTGAGTGGGACTCGAACCCAACACCGCGGATCCCAAGGCAAGTGCCTTAACCACTTGGCCACGGAGCTGCTGAATAGCACACATCGTTTCTTGTATTTATCCTTTAAGAATTCAATTGTGCTGAGTGGGACTCGAACCCAACACCGCGGATCCCAAGGTAAGTGCCTTAACCACTTGCTCATTGAGCTGCTGAATAGCACACATCGTTTCTTATATTTATCATTTAAGACTCTTGACAGTGTATCTAATACACAACTGAGTGAATTCAATTGTGCTGAGTGGGACTCGAACCCAGCACCGCGGATCCCAAGGCAAGTGCCTTAACCACTTGGCCACTGAGCTGCTGAATAGCACACATCATATCTTATATTTATCATTTAAGAATTCAATTGTGCTGAAATGGACTCGAACCCAACAACTCTGATCCCAAGGCAAGTGCCTTAACCACTTGGCCACGGAGCTGCTGAATAGCACACATCGTTTCTTGTATTTATCCTTTAAGAATTCAATTGTGCTGAATGGGACTCGAACCCAACAACTCTGATCCCAAGGTAAGTGCCTTAACCACTTCGCCATTGAGCTGCTGAATAGGACACATCGTTTCTTATATTTATCATTTAAGAATCTTGACAGTGTATCTAATACACAACTGAGTGAATTCAATTGTGCTGAGTGGGACTCGAACCCAGCACCGCGGATCCCAAGGCAAGTGCCTTAACCACTTGGCCACGGAGCTGCTGAATAGCACACATCGTTTCTTGTATTTATCCTTTAAGAATTCAATTGTGCTGAATGGGACTCGAACCCAACAACTCTGATGCCAAGGTAAGTCCCTTAACCACTTGGCCATTGAGCTGCTGAATAGCACACATCGTTTCTTATATTTATCATTTAAGAATCTTGACAGCTAATCTAATACACAACTGAGTGAATTCAATTGTGCTGAGTGGGACTCGAACACAACACCGCGGATCCCAAAGCAAGTGCCTTAACCACTTGGCCATTGAGCTGCTGAATAGCACACATCGTTTCTTATATTTATCATTTAAGAAACTTGACAGTTAATCTAATACACAACTGAGTGAATTCAATTGTGCTGAGTGGGACTCGAACCCAGCACCGCGGATCCCAAGGCAAGTGCCTTAACCACTTGGCCACGGAGCTGCTGAATAGCACACATCGTTTCTTGTATTTATCCTTTAAGAATTCAATTGTGCTGAGTGGGACTCGAACCCAACACCGCAGATCCCAAGGTAAGTGCCTTAACCACTTGGCCACGGAGCTGCTGAATAGCACACATCGTTTCTTGTATTTATCGTTTAATAATTCAATTGTGCTGAGTGGGACTCGAACCCAACACCGCAGATCCCAAGGTAAGTGCCTTAACCACTTGGCTGCTGAATAGCACACATCGTTTCTTATATTTATCATTTAAGAATCTTGACAGTTAATCTAATACACAACTGAGTGAATTCAATTGTGCTGAGTGGGACTCGAACCCAACACCGCGGATCCCAAAGCAAGTGCCTTAACCACTTGGCCACTGAGCTGCTGAATAGCACACATCATATCTTATATTTATCATTTAAGAATTCAATTGTGCTGAATGGGACTCGAACCCAACAACTCTGATCCCAAGGTAAGTGCCTTAACCACTTGCTCATTGAGCTGCTGAATAGCACACATCGTTTCTTATATTTATCATTTAAGAATCTTGACAGTGTATCTAATACACAACTGAGTGAATTCAATTGTGCTGAGTGGGACTTGAACCCAACACCGCGGATCCCAAGGCAAGTGCCTTAACCACTTGGCCACAGAGCTGCTGAATAGTACACATCGTTTCTTGTATTTATCCTTTAAGAATTCAATTGTGCTGAGTGGGACTCAAACCCAACACCGCGGATCCCAAGGTGAGTGCCTTAACCACTTGGCCATTGAGCTGCTGAATAGCACACATTGTTTCTTATATTTATCATTTAAGAATCTTGACAGTTAATCTAATACACAACTGAGTGAATTCAATTGTGCTGAATGGGACTCGAACCCAACAACTCTGATCCCAAGGTAAGTGACTTAACCACTTGCTCATTGAGCTGCTGAATAGCATACATCGTTTCTTATATTTATCATTTAAGAATCTTGACAGTGTATCTAATACACAACTGAGTGAATTCAATTGTGCTGAGTGGGACTCGAACCCAACACCGCGGATCCCAAGGCAAGTGCCTTAACCACTTGGCCACGGAGCTGCTGAATAGCACACATCGTTTCTTGTATTTATCCTTTAAGAATTCAATTGTGCTGAGTGGGACTCGAACCCAACACCGCGGATCCCAAGGTAAGTGCCTTAACCACTTGCTCATTGAGCTGCTGAATAGCACACATCGTTTCTTATATTTATCATTTAAGACTCTTGACAGTGTATCTAATACACAACTGAGTGAATTCAATTGTGCTGAGTGGGACTCGAACCCAGCACCGCGGATCCCAAGGCAAGTGCCTTAACCACTTGGCCACTGAGCTGCTGAATAGCACACATCATATCTTATATTTATCATTTAAGAATTCAATTGTGCTGAATGGGACTCGAACCCAACAACTCTGATCCCAAGGCAAGTGCCTTAACCACTTGGCCACGGAGCTGCTGAATAGCACACATCGTTTCTTGTATTTATCCTTTAAGAATTCAATTGTGCTGAATGGGACTCGAACCCAACAACTCTGATCCCAAGGTAAGTGCCTTAACCACTTCGCCATTGAGCTGCTGAATAGGACACATCGTTTCTTATATTTATCATTTAAGAATCTTGACAGTGTATCTAATACACAACTGAGTGAATTCAATTGTGCTGAGTGGGACTCGAACCCAGCACCGCGGATCCCAAGGCAAGTGCCTTAACCACTTGGCCACGGAGCTGCTGAATAGCACACATCGTTTCTTGTATTTATCCTTTAAGAATTCAATTGTGCTGAATGGGACTCGAACCCACAACTCTGATGCCAAGGTAAGTGCCTTAACCACTTGGCCATTGAGCTGCTGAATAGCACACATCGTTTCTTGTATTTATCCTTTAAGAATTCAATTTTGCTGAATGGGACTCGAACCCAACAACTCTGACGCCAAGGTAAGTGCCTTAACCACTTGGCCATTGAGCTGCTGAATAGCACACATCGTTTCTTATATTTATCATTTAAGAATCTTGACAGTTAATCTAATCCACAACTGAGTGAATTCAATTGTCCTGAGTGGGACTCGAACCCAACACCACGGATCCCAAGGCAAGTGCCTTAACCACTTGGCCATTGAGCTGCTGAATAGCACACATCGTTTCTTATATTTATCATTTAAGAATCTTGACAGTTAATCTAATACACAACTGAGTGAATTCAATTGTGCTGAGTGGGACTCGAACCCAGCACCGCGGATCCCAAGGCAAGTGCCTTAACCACTTGGCCACGGAGCTGCTGAATAGCACACAATAGCACAATTCGGGACTCGAATTCTTGTATTTATCCTTTAAGAATTCAATTGTGCTGAATGGGACTCGAACCCAACAACTCTGATGCCAAGGTAAGTGCCTTAACCACTTGGCCATTGAGCTGCTGAATAGCACACATCGTTTCTTATATTTATCATTTAAGAATCTTGACAGTTAATCTAATACACAACTGAGTGAATTCAATTGTGCTGAGTGGGACTCGAACCCAGCACCGCGGATCCCAAGGCAAGTGCTTTAAACACTTGGCCACGGAGCTGCTGAATAGCACACATCGTTTCTTGTATTTATCCTTTAAGAATTCAATTGTGCTGAATGGGACTCGAACCCACAACTCTGATGCCAAGGTAAGTGCCTTAACCACTTGGCCATTGAGCTGCTGAATAGCACACATCGTTTCTTGTATTTATCCTTTAAGAATTCAATTTTGCTGAATGGGACTCGAACCCAACAACTCTGACGCCAAGGTAAGTGCCTTAACCACTTGGCCATTGAGCTGCTGAATAGCACACATCGTTTCTTATATTTATCATTTAAGAATCTTGACAGTTAATCTAATCCACAACTGAGTGAATTCAATTGTCCTGAGTGGGACTCGAACCCAACACCACGGATCCCAAGGCAAGTGCCTTAACCACTTGGCCATTGAGCTGCTGAATAGCACACATCGTTTCTTATATTTATCATTTAAGAATCTTGACAGTTAATCTAATACACAACTGAGTGAATTCAATTGTGCTGAGTGGGACTCGAACCCAACACCACGGATCCCAAGGGAAGTGCCTTAACCACTTGGCCATTGAGCTGCTGAATAGCACACATCGTTTCTTATATTTATCATTTAAGAATCTTGACAGTTAATCTAATACACAACTGAGTGAATTCAATTGTGCTGAGTGGGACTCGAACCCAGCACCGCGGATCCCAAGGCAAGTGCCTTAACCACTTGGCCACGGAGCTGCTGAATAGCACACATCGTTTCTTGTATTTATCATTTAAGAATCTTGACAGTTAATCTAATACACAACTGAGTGAATTCAATTGTGCTGAGTGGGACTCGAACCCAGCACCGCGGATCCCAAGGCAAGTGCCTTAACCACTTGGCCACGGAGCTGCTGAATAGCACACATCGTTTCTTGTATTTATCCTTTAAGAATTCAATTGTGCTGAATGGGACTCGAACCCAACAACTCTGATGCCAAGGTAAGTGCCTTAACCACTTGGCCATTGAGCTGCTGAATAGCACACATCGTTTCTTATATTTATCATTTAAGAACCTTGACAGTTAATCTAATACACAACTGAGTGAATTCAATTGTGCTGAGTGGGACTCGAACCCAACACCGCGGATCCCAAGGCAAGTGCCTTAACCACTTGGCCACGGAGCTGCTGAATAGCACACATCGTTTCTTGTATTTATCCTTTAAGAATTCAATTGTGCTGAGTGGGACTCGAACCCAACACCGCGGATCCCAAGGTAAGTGCCTTAACCACTTCGCCATTGAGCTGCTGAATAGGACACATCGTTTCTTATATTTATCATTTAAGAATCTTGACAGTGTATCTAATACACAACTGAGTGAATTCAATTGTGCTGAATGGGACTCGAACCCAGCACCGCGGATCCCAAGGCAAGTGCCTTAACCACTTGGCCACGGAGCTGCTGAATAGCACACATCGTTTCTTGTATTTATCCTTTAAGAATTCAATTGTGCTGAATGGGACTCGAACCCACAACTCTGATGCCAAGGTAAGTGCCTTAACCACTTGGCCATTGAGCTGCTGAATAGCACACATCGTTTCTTGTATTTATCCTTTAAGAATTCAATTTTGCTGAATGGGACTCGAACCCAACAACTCTGACGCCAAGGTAAGTGCCTTAACCACTTGGCCATTGAGCTGCTGAATAGCACACATCGTTTCTTATATTTATCATTTAAGAATCTTGACAGTTAATCTAATCCACAACTGAGTGAATTCAATTGTCCTGAGTGGGACTCGAACCCAACACCACGGATCCCAAGGCAAGTGCCTTAACCACTTGGCCATTGAGCTGCTGAATAGCACACATCGTTTCTTATATTTATCATTTAAGAATCTTGACAGTTAATCTAATACACAACTGAGTGAATTCAATTGTGCTGAGTGGGACTCGAACCCAGCACCGCGGATCCCAAGGCAAGTGCCTTAACCACTTGGCCACGGAGCTGCTGAATAGCACACAATAGCACAATTCGGGACTCGAATTCTTGTATTTATCCTTTAAGAATTCAATTGTGCTGAATGGGACTCGAACCCAACAACTCTGATGCCAAGGTAAGTGCCTTAACCACTTGGCCATTGAGCTGCTGAATAGCACACATCGTTTCTTATATTTATCATTTAAGAATCTTGACAGTTAATCTAATACACAACTGAGTGAATTCAATTGTGCTGAGTGGGACTCGAACCCAGCACCGCGGATCCCAAGGCAAGTGCTTTAAACACTTGGCCACGGAGCTGCTGAATAGCACACATCGTTTCTTGTATTTATCCTTTAAGAATTCAATTGTGCTGAATGGGACTCGAACCCACAACTCTGATGCCAAGGTAAGTGCCTTAACCACTTGGCCATTGAGCTGCTGAATAGCACACATCGTTTCTTGTATTTATCCTTTAAGAATTCAATTTTGCTGAATGGGACTCGAACCCAACAACTCTGACGCCAAGGTAAGTGCCTTAACCACTTGGCCATTGAGCTGCTGAATAGCACACATCGTTTCTTATATTTATCATTTAAGAATCTTGACAGTTAATCTAATACACAACTGAGTGAATTCAATTGTGCTGAGTGGGACTCGAACCCAGCACCGCGGATCCCAAGGCAAGTGCCTTAACCACTTGGCCACGGAGCTGCTGAATAGCACACATCGTTTCTTGTATTTATCATTTAAGAATCTTGACAGTTAATCTAATACACAACTGAGTGAATTCAATTGTGCTGAGTGGGACTCGAACCCAGCACCGCGGATCCCAAGGCAAGTGCCTTAACCACTTGGCCACGGAGCTGCTGAATAGCACACATCGTTTCTTGTATTTATCCTTTAAGAATTCAATTGTGCTGAATGGGACTCGAACCCAACAACTCTGATGCCAAGGTAAGTGCCTTAACCACTTGGCCATTGAGCTGCTGAATAGCACACATCGTTTCTTATATTTATCATTTAAGAACCTTGACAGTTAATCTAATACACAACTGAGTGAATTCAATTGTGCTGAGTGGGACTCGAACCCAGCACAGCGGATCCCAAGGCAAGTGCCTTAACCACTTGGCCACGGAGCTGCTGAATAGCACACATCGTTTCTTATATTTATCCTTTAAGAATTCAATTGTGCTGAATGGGACTCGAACCCACAACTCTGATGCCAAGGTAAGTGCCTTAACCACTTGGCCATTGAGCTGCTGAATAGCACACATCGTTTCTTATATTTATCATTTAAGAATCTTGACAGTTAATCTAATCCACAACTGAGTGAATTCAATTGTCCTGAGTGGGACTCGAACCCAGCAACGCGGATCCCAAGGCAAGTGCCTTAACCACTTGGCCAAGGAGCTGCTGAATAGCACACATCGTTTCTTATATTTATCATTTAAGAATCTTGACAGTAAATCTAATCCACAACTGAGTGAATTCAATTGTGCTGAGTGGGACTCGAACCCAACACCGCGGATCCCAAGGCAAGTGCCTTAACCACGGAGCTGCTGAATAGCACACATCGTTTCTTGTATTTATCCTTTAAGAATTCAATTGTGCTGAATGGGACTCGAACCCAACAACTCTGATGCCAAGGTAAGTGACTTAACCACTTGGCCATTGAGCTGCTGAATAGCACACATCGTTTCTTATATTTATCATTTAAGAATGTTGACAGTTAATCTAATACACAACTGAGTGAATTCAATTGTGCTGAGTGGGACTCGAACCCAGCACCGCGGATCCCAAGGCAAGTGCCTTAATCACTTGGCCATTGAGCTGCTGAATAGCACACATCGTTTCTTATATTTATCATTTAAGAATCTTGACAGTTAATTTAATACACAACTGAGTGAATTCAATTGTGCTGAGTGGGACTCGAACCCAACAACTCTGATGCCAAGGTAAGTGCCTTAACCACTTGGCCATTGAGCTGCTGAATAGCACACATCGTTTCTTATATTTATCATTTAAGAACCTTGACAGTTAATCTAATACACAACTGAGTGAATTCAATTGTGCTGAGTGGGACTCGAACCCAGCACCGCGGATCCCAAGGCAATTGCCTTAACCACTTGGCCACGGAGCTGCTGAATAGCACACATCGTTTCTTGTATTTATCCTTTAAGAATTCAATTGTGCTGAATGGGACTCGAACCCAACAACTCTGATGCCAAGGTAAGTGCCTTAACCACTTGGCCATTGAGCTGCTGAATAGCACACATCGTTTCTTATATTTATCATTTAAGAATCTTGACAGTTAATCTAATACACAACTGAGTGAATTCAATTGTGCTGAGTGGGACTCGAACCCAGCACCGCGGATCCCAAGGCAAGTGCCTTAATCACTTGGCCATTGAGCTGCTGAATAGCACACATCGTTTCTTATATTTATCATTTAAGAATCTTGACAGTTAATTTAATACACAACTGAGTGAATTCAATTGTGCTGAGTGGGACTCGAACCCAACAACTCTGATGCCAAGGTAAGTGCCTTAACCACTTGGCCATTGAGCTGCTGAATAGCACACATCGTTTCTTATATTTATCATTTAAGAATCTTGACAGTTAATCTAATCCACAACTGAGTGAATTCAATTGTCCTGAGTGGGACTCGAACCCAGCAACGCGGATCCCAAGGCAAGTGCCTTAACCACTTGGCCAAGGAGCTGCTGAATAGCACACATCGTTTCTTATATTTATCATTTAAGAATCTTGACAGTTAATCTAATCCACAACTGAGTGAATTCAATTGTGCTGAGTGTGACTCGAACCCAACACCACGGATCCCAAGGCAAGTGCCTTAACCACTTGGCCATTGAGCTGCTGAATAGCACACATCGTTTCTTATATTTATCATTTAAGAATCTTGACAGTTAATCTAATACACAACTGAGTGAATTCAATTGTGCTGAGTGGGACTCGAACCCAACACCGCGGATCCCAAGGCAAGTGCTTTAACCACTTGGCCACGGAGCTGCTGAATAGCACACATCGTTTCTTGTATTTATCCTTTAAGAATTCAATTGTGCTGAATGGGACTCGAACCCAACAACTCTGATGCCAAGGTAAGTGCCTTAACCACTTGGCCATTGAGCTGCTGAATAGCACACATCGTTTCTTATATTTATCATTTAAGAATCTTGAAAGTTAATCTAATACACAACTGAGTGAATTCAATTGTGCTGAGTGGGACTCGAACCCAGCACCGCGGATCCCAAGGCAAGTGCTTTAACCACTTGGCCACGGAGCTGCTGAATAGCACACATCGTTTCTTGTATTTATCCTTTAAGAATTCAATTGTGGTGAATGGGACTCGAACCCAACAACTCTGATGCCAAGGTAAGTGCCTTAACCACTTGGCCATTGAGCTGCTGAATAGCACACATCGTTTCTTATATTTATCATTTAAGAATCTTGACAGTTAATCTAATACACAACTGAGTGAATTCAATTGTGCTGAGTGGGACTCGAACCCAACACCGCGGATCCCAAGGCAAGTGCCTTAACCACTTGGCCATTGAGCTGCTGAATAGCACACATCGTTTCTTATATTTATCATTTAAGAACCTTGACAGTTAATCTAATACACAACTGAGTGAATTCAATTGTGCTGAGTGGGACTCGAACCCAGCACCGCGGATCCCAAGGCAAGTGCCTTAAACACTTGGCCACGGAGCTGCTGAATAGCACACATCGTTTCTTGTATTTATCCTTTAAGAATTCAATTGTGCTGAATGGGACTCGAACCCACAACTCTGATGCCAAGGTAAGTGCCTTAACCACTTGGCCATTGAGCTGCTGAATAGCACACATCGTTTCTTATATTTATCATTTAAGAATCTTGACAGTTAATCTAATACACAACTGAGTGAATTCAATTGTGCTGAGTGGGACTCGAACCCAACACCGCGGATCCCAAGGCAAGTGCCTTAACCACTTGGCCATTGAGCTGCTGAATAGCACACATCGTTTCTTATATTTATCATTTAAGAATCTTGACAGTTAATCTAACACACAACTGAGTGAATTCAATTGTGCTGAGTGGGACTCGAACCCAACACCGCGGATCCCAAGGAAAGTGCCTTAACCACTTGGCCATTGAGCTGCTGAATAGCACACATCGTTTCTTATATTTATCCTTTAAGAATTCAATTGTGCTGAATGGGACTCGAACCCACAACTCTGATGCCAAGGTAAGTGCCTTAACCACTTGGCCATTGAGCTGCTGAATAGCACACATCGTTTCTTATATTTATCATTTAAGAATCTTGACAGTTAATCTAATAAACAACTGAGTGAATTCAATTGTGCTGAGTGGGACTCGAACCCAGCACCGCGGATCCCAAGGCAAGTGCCTTAACCACTTGGCCACGGAGCTGCTGAATAGCACACATCGTTTCTTGTATTTATCCTTTAAGAATTCAATTGTGCTGAATGGGACTCGAACCCAACAACTCTGACGCCAAGGTAAGTGCCTTAACCACTTGGCCATTGAGCTGCTGAATAGCACACATCGTTTCTTATATTTATCATTTAAGAACCTTGACAGTTAATCTAATACACAACTGAATGAATTCAATTGTGCTGATTGGGACTCGAACCCAGCACCGCGGATCCCAAGGCAAGTGCCTTAACCACTTGGCCACGGAGCTGCTGAATAGCACACATCGTTTCTTGTATTTATCCTTTAAGAATTCAATTGTGCTGAATGGGACTCGAACCCAACAACTCTGACGCCAAGGTAAGTGCCTTAACCACTTGGCCATTGAGCTGCTGAATAGCACACATCGTTTCTTATATTTATCATTTAAGAATCTTGACAGTTAATCTAATACACAACTGAGTGAATTCAATTGTGCTGAGTGGGACTCGAACCCAACACCGCGGATCCCAAGGCAAGTGCTTTAACCACTTGGCCACGGAGCTGCTGAATAGCACACATCGTTTCTTGTATTTATCCTTTAAGAATTCAATTGTGCTGAATGGGACTCGAACCCAACAACTCTGATGCCAAGGTAAGTGCCTTAACCACTTGGCCATTGAGCTGCTGAATAGCACACATCGTTTCTTATATTTATCATTTAAGAATCTTGACAGTTAATCTAATACACAACTGAGTGAATTCAATTGTGCTGAGTGGGACTCGAACCCAACACCGCGGATCCCAAGGCAAGTGCCTTAACCACTTGGCCATTGAGCTGCTGAATAGCACACATCGTTTCTTATATTTATCATTTAAGAATCTTGACAGTTAATCTAACACACAACTGAGTGAATTCAATTGTGCTGAGTGGGACTCGAACCCAACACCGCGGATCCCAAGGCAAGTGCCTTAACCACTTGGCCATTGAGCTGCGGAATAGCACACATCGTTTCTTATATTTATCCTTTAAGAATTCAATTGTGCTGAATGGGACTCGAACCCACAACTCTGATGCCAAGGTAAGTGCCTTAACCACTTGGCCATTGAGCTGCTGAATAGCACACATCGTTTCTTATATTTATCATTTAAGAATCTTGACAGTTAATCTAATACACAACTGAGTGAATTCAATTGTGCTGAGTGGGACTCGAACCCAGCACCGCGGATCCCAAGGCAAGTGCCTTAACCACTTGGCCATTGAGCTGCTGAATAGCACACATCGTTTCTTATATTTATCATTTAAGAATCTTGACAGTTAATCTAATACACAACTGAGTGAATTCAATTGTGCTGAGTGGGACTCGAACCCAGCACCGCGGATCCCAAGGCAAGTGCCTTAACCACTTGGCCCCGGAGCTGCTGAATAGCACACATCGTTTCTTGTATTTATCCTTTAAGAATTCAATTGTGCTGAATGGGACTCGAACCCAACAACTCTGACGCCAAGGTAAGTGCCTTAACCACTTGGCCATTGAGCTGCTGAATAGCACACATCGTTTCTTATATTTATCATATAAGAATCTTGACAGTTAATCTAATACACAACTGAGTGAATTCAATTGTGCTGAGTGGGACTCGAACCCAACACCGCGGATCCCAAGGCAAGTGCTTTAACCACTTGGCCACGGAGCTGCTGAATAGCACACATCGTTTCTTGTATTTATCCTTTAAGAATTCAATTGTGCTGAATGGGACTCGAACCCAACAACTCTGATGCCAAGGTAAGTGCCTTAACCACTTGGCCATTGAGCTGCTGAATAGCACACATCGTTTCTTATATTTATCATTTAAGAATCTTGACAGTTAATCTAATACACAACTGAGTGAATTCAATTGTGCTGAGTGGGACTCGAACCCAACACCGCGGATCCCAAGGCAAGTGCCTTAACCACTTGGCCATTGAGCTGCTGAATAGCACACATCGTTTCTTATATTTATCATTTAAGAATCTTGACAGTTAATCTAACACACAACTGAGTGAATTCAATTGTGCTGAGTGGGACTCGAACCCAACACCGCGGATCCCAAGGAAAGTGCCTTAACCACTTGGCCATTGAGCTGCTGAATAGCACACATCGTTTCTTATATTTATCCTTTAAGAATTCAATTGTGCTGAATGGGACTCGAACCCACAACTCTGATGCCAAGGTAAGTGCCTTAACCACTTGGCCATTGAGCTGCTGAATAGCACACATCGTTTCTTATATTTATCATTTAAGAATCTTGACAGTTAATCTAATACACAACTGAGTGAATTCAATTGTGCTGAGTGGGACTCGAACCCAGCACCGCGGATCCCAAGGCAAGTGCCTTAACCACTTGGCCACGGAGCTGCTGAATAGCACACATCGTTTCTTGTATTTATCCTTTAAGAATTCAATTGTGCTGAATGGGACTCGAACCCAACAAGTCTGACGCCAAGGTAAGTGCCTTAACCACTTGGCCATTGAGCTGCTGAATAGCACACATCGTTTCTTATATTTATCATTTAAGAACCTTGACAGTTAATCTAATACACAACTGAGTGAATTCAATTGTGCTGATTGGGACTCGAACCCAGCACCGCGGATCCCAAGGCAAGTGCCTTAACCAGTTGGCCACGGAGCTGCTGAATAGCACACATCGTTTCTTGTATTTATCCTTTAAGAATTCAATTGTGCTGAATGGGACTCGAACCCAACAACTCTGATGCCAAGGTAAGTGCCTTAACCACTTGGCCATTGAGCTGCTGAATAGCACACATCGTTTCTTATATTTATCATTTAAGAACCTTGACAGTTAATCTAATACACAACTGAGTGAATTCAATTGTGCTGAGTGGGACTCGAACCCAGCACAGCGGATCCCAAGGCAAGTGCCTTAACCACTTGGCCACGGAGCTGCTGAATAGCACACATCGTTTCTTATATTTATCCTTTAAGAATTCAATTGTGCTGAATGGGACTCGAACCCACAACTCTGATGCCAAGGTAAGTGCCTTAACCACTTGGCCATTGAGCTGCTGAATAGCACACATCGTTTCTTATATTTATCATTTAAGAATCTTGACAGTTAATCTAATCCACAACTGAGTGAATTCAATTGTCCTGAGTGGGACTCGAACCCAGCAACGCGGATCCCAAGGCAAGTGCCTTAACCACTTGGCCAAGGAGCTGCTGAATAGCACACATCGTTTCTTATATTTATCATTTAAGAATCTTGACAGTAAATCTAATCCACAACTGAGTGAATTCAATTGTGCTGAGTGGGACTCGAACCCAACACCGCGGATCCCAAGGCAAGTGCCTTAACCACGGAGCTGCTGAATAGCACACATCGTTTCTTGTATTTATCCTTTAAGAATTCAATTGTGCTGAATGGGACTCGAACCCAACAACTCTGATGCCAAGGTAAGTGACTTAACCACTTGGCCATTGAGCTGCTGAATAGCACACATCGTTTCTTATATTTATCATTTAAGAATCTTGACAGTTAATCTAATACACAACTGAGTGAATTCAATTGTGCTGAGTGGGACTCGAACCCAGCACCGCGGATCCCAAGGCAAGTGCCTTAATCACTTGGCCATTGAGCTGCTGAATAGCACACATCGTTTCTTATATTTATCATTTAAGAATCTTGACAGTTAATTTAATACACAACTGAGTGAATTCAATTGTGCTGAGTGGGACTCGAACCCAACAACTCTGATGCCAAGGTAAGTGCCTTAACCACTTGGCCATTGAGCTGCTGAATAGCACACATCGTTTCTTATATTTATCATTTAAGAACCTTGACAGTTAATCTAATACACAACTGAGTGAATTCAATTGTGCTGAGTGGGACTCGAACCCAGCACCGCGGATCCCAAGGCAATTGCCTTAACCACTTGGCCACGGAGCTGCTGAATAGCACACATCGTTTCTTGTATTTATCCTTTAAGAATTCAATTGTGCTGAATGGGACTCGAACCCAACAACTCTGATGCCAAGGTAAGTGCCTTAACCACTTGGCCATTGAGCTGCTGAATAGCACACATCGTTTCTTATATTTATCATTTAAGAATCTTGACAGTTAATCTAATACACAACTGAGTGAATTCAATTGTGCTGAGTGGGACTCGAACCCAGCACCGCGGATCCCAAGGCAAGTGCCTTAATCACTTGGCCATTGAGCTGCTGAATAGCACACATCGTTTCTTATATTTATCATTTAAGAATCTTGACAGTTAATTTAATACACAACTGAGTGAATTCAATTGTGCTGAGTGGGACTCGAACCCAACAACTCTGATGCCAAGGTAAGTGCCTTAACCACTTGGCCATTGAGCTGCTGAATAGCACACATCGTTTCTTATATTTATCATTTAAGAATCTTGACAGTTAATCTAATCCACAACTGAGTGAATTCAATTGTCCTGAGTGGGACTCGAACCCAGCAACGCGGATCCCAAGGCAAGTGCCTTAACCACTTGGCCAAGGAGCTGCTGAATAGCACACATCGTTTCTTATATTTATCATTTAAGAATCTTGACAGTTAATCTAATCCACAACTGAGTGAATTCAATTGTGCTGAGTGTGACTCGAACCCAACACCGCGGATCCCAAGGCAAGTGCCTTAACCACTTGGCCACGGAGCTGCTGAATAGCACACATCGTTTCTTGTATTTATCCTTTAAGAATTCAATTTTGCTGAATGGGACTCGAACCCAACAACTCTGATGCCAAGGTAAGTGACTTAACCACTTGGCCATTGAGCTGCTGAATAGCACACATCGTTTCTTATATTTATCATTTAAGAATCTTGACAGTTAATCTAATACACAACTGAGTGAATTCAATTGTGCTGAGTGGGACTCAAACCCAGCACCGCGGATCCCAAGGCAAGTGCCTTAACCACGGAGCTGCTGAATAGCACACATCGTTTCTTGTATTTATCCTTTAAGAATTCAATTGTGCTGAATGGGACTCGAACCCAACAACTCTGATGCCAAGGTAAGTGCCTTAACCACTTGGCCATTGAGCTGCTGAATAGCACACATCGTTTCTTATATTTATCATTTAAGAACCTTGACAGTTAATCTAATACACAACTGAGTGAATTCAATTGTGCTGAGTGGGACTCGAACCCAGCACCGCGGATCCCAAGGCAATTGCCTTAACCACTTGGCCACGGAGCTGCTGAATAGCACACATCGTTTCTTGTATTTATCCTTTAAGAATTCAATTGTGCTGAATGGGACTCGAACCCAACAACTCTGATGCCAAGGTAAGTGCCTTAACCACTTGGCCATTGAGCTGCTGAATAGCACACATCGTTTCTTATATTTATCATTTAAGAACCTTGACAGTTAATCTAATACACAACTGAGTGAATTAAATTGTGCTGAGTGGGACTCGAACCCAGCACCGCGGATCCCAAGGCAAGTGCCTTAACCAGTTGGCCACGGAGCTGCTGAATAGCACACATCGTTTCTTGTATTTATCCTTTAAGAATTCAATTGTGCTGAATGGGACTCGAACCCAACAACTCTGATGCCAAGGTAAGTGCCTTAACCACTTGGCCATTGAGCTGCTGAATAGCACACATCGTTTCTTATATTTATCATTTAAGAATCTTGACAGTTAATCTAATACACAACTGAGTGAATTCAATTGTGCTGAGTGGGACTCAAACCCAGCACCGCGGATCCCAAGGCAAGTGCCTTAACCACGGAGCTGCTGAATAGCACACATCGTTTCTTGTATTTATCCTTTAAGAATTCAATTGTGCTGAATGGGACTCGAACCCAACAACTCTGATGCCAAGGTAAGTGCCTTAACCACTTGGCCATTGAGCTGCTGAATAGCACACATCGTTTCTTATATTTATCATTTAAGAACCTTGACAGTTAATCTAATACACAACTGAGTGAATTCAATTGTGCTGAGTGGGACTCGAACCCAGCACCGCGGATCCCAAGGCAATTGCCTTAACCACTTGGCCACGGAGCTGCTGAATAGCACACATCGTTTCTTGTATTTATCCTTTAAGAATTCAATTGTGCTGAATGGGACTCGAACCCAACAACTCTGATGCCAAGGTAAGTGCCTTAACCACTTGGCCATTGAGCTGCTGAATAGCACACATCGTTTCTTATATTTATCATTTAAGAACCTTGACAGTTAATCTAATACACAACTGAGTGAATTAAATTGTGCTGAGTGGGACTCGAACCCAGCACCGCGGATCCCAAGGCAAGTGCCTTAACCACTTGGCCACGGAGCTGCTGAATAGCACACAATAGCACAATTAGGGACTCGAATTCTTGTATTTATCCTTTAAGAATTCAATTGTGCTGAATGGGACTCGAACCCAACAACTCTGATGCCAAGGTAAGTGCCTTAACCACTTGGCCATTGAGCTGCTGAATAGCACACATCGTTTCTTATATTTATCATTTAAGAATCTTGACAGTTAATCTAATACACAACTGAGTGAATTCAATTGTGCTGAGTGGGACTCGAACCCAACACCGCGGATCCCAAGGCAAGTGCTTTAACCACTTGGCCACGGAGCTGCTGAATAGCACACATCGTTTCTTGTATTTATCCTTTAAGAATTCAATTGTGGTGAATGGGACTCGAACCCAACAACTCTGATGCCAAGGTAAGTGCCTTAACCACTTGGCCATTGAGCTGCTGAATAGCACACATCGTTTCTTATATTTATCATTTAAGAACCTTGACAGTTAATCTAATACACAACTGAGTGAATTCAATTGTGCTGAGTGGGACTCGAACCCAGCACCGCGGATCCCAAGGCAAGTGCCTTAAACACTTGGCCACGGAGCTGCTGAATAGCACACATCGTTTCTTGTATTTATCCTTTAAGAATTCAATTGTGGTGAATGGGACTCGAACCCAACAACTCTGATGCCAAGGTAAGTGCCTTAACCACTTGGCCATTGAGCTGCTGAATAGCACACATCGTTTCTTATATTTATCATTTAAGAACCTTGACAGTTAATCTAATACACAACTGAGTGAATTCAATTGTGCTGAGTGGGACTCGAACCCAGCACCGCGGATCCCAAGGCAAGTGCCTTAAACACTTGGCCACGGAGCTGCTGAATAGCACACATCGTTTCTTGTATTTATCCTTTAAGAATTCAATTGTGCTGAATGGGACTCGAACCCACAACTCTGATGCCAAGGTAAGTGCCTTAACCACTTGGCCATTGAGCTGCTGAATAGCACACATCGTTTCTTATATTTATCATTTAAGAACCTTGACAGTTAATCTAATACACAACTGAGTGAATTCAATTGTGCTGATTGGGACTCGAACCCAGCACCGCGGATCCCAAGGCAAGTGCCTTAACCAGTTGGCCACGGAGCTGCTGAATAGCACACATCGTTTCTTGTATTTATCCTTTAAGAATTCAATTGTGCTGAATGGGACTCGAACCCAACAACTCTGATGCCAAGGTAAGTGCCTTAACCACTTGGCCATTGAGCTGCTGAATAGCACACATCGTTTCTTATATTTATCATTTAAGAACCTTGACAGTTAATCTAATACACAACTGAGTGAATTCAATTGTGCTGAGTGGGACTCGAACCCAGCACAGCGGATCCCAAGGCAAGTGCCTTAACCACTTGGCCACGGAGCTGCTGAATAGCACACATCGTTTCTTATATTTATCCTTTAAGAATTCAATTGTGCTGAATGGGACTCGAACCCACAACTCTGATGCCAAGGTAAGTGCCTTAACCACTTGGCCATTGAGCTGCTGAATAGCACACATCGTTTCTTATATTTATCATTTAAGAATCTTGACAGTTAATCTAATCCACAACTGAGTGAATTCAATTGTCCTGAGTGGGACTCGAACCCAGCAACGCGGATCCCAAGGCAAGTGCCTTAACCACTTGGCCAAGGAGCTGCTGAATAGCACACATCGTTTCTTATATTTATCATTTAAGAATCTTGACAGTAAATCTAATCCACAACTGAGTGAATTCAATTGTGCTGAGTGGGACTCGAACCCAACACCGCGGATCCCAAGGCAAGTGCCTTAACCACGGAGCTGCTGAATAGCACACATCGTTTCTTGTATTTATCCTTTAAGAATTCAATTGTGCTGAATGGGACTCGAACCCAACAACTCTGATGCCAAGGTAAGTGACTTAACCACTTGGCCATTGAGCTGCTGAATAGCACACATCGTTTCTTATATTTATCATTTAAGAATCTTGACAGTTAATCTAATACACAACTGAGTGAATTCAATTGTGCTGAGTGGGACTCGAACCCAGCACCGCGGATCCCAAGGCAAGTGCCTTAATCACTTGGCCATTGAGCTGCTGAATAGCACACATCGTTTCTTATATTTATCATTTAAGAATCTTGACAGTTAATTTAATACACAACTGAGTGAATTCAATTGTGCTGAGTGGGACTCGAACCCAACAACTCTGATGCCAAGGTAAGTGCCTTAACCACTTGGCCATTGAGCTGCTGAATAGCACACACCGTTTCTTATATTTATCATTTAAGAACCTTGACAGTTAATCTAATACACAACTGAGTGAATTCAATTGTGCTGAGTGGGACTCGAACCCAGCACCGCGGATCCCAAGGCAATTGCCTTAACCACTTGGCCACGGAGCTGCTGAATAGCACACATCGTTTCTTGTATTTATCCTTTAAGAATTCAATTGTGCTGAATGGGACTCGAACCCAACAACTCTGATGCCAAGGTAAGTGCCTTAACCACTTGGCCATTGAGCTGCTGAATAGCACACATCGTTTCTTATATTTATCATTTAAGAATCTTGACAGTTAATCTAATACACAACTGAGTGAATTCAATTGTGCTGAGTGGGACTCGAACCCAGCACCGCGGATCCCAAGGCAAGTGCCTTAATCACTTGGCCATTGAGCTGCTGAATAGCACACATCGTTTCTTATATTTATCATTTAAGAATCTTGACAGTTAATTTAATACACAACTGAGTGAATTCAATTGTGCTGAGTGGGACTCGAACCCAACAACTCTGATGCCAAGGTAAGTGCCTTAACCACTTGGCCATTGAGCTGCTGAATAGCACACATCGTTTCTTATATTTATCATTTAAGAATCTTGACAGTTAATCTAATCCACAACTGAGTGAATTCAATTGTCCTGAGTGGGACTCGAACCCAGCAACGCGGATCCCAAGGCAAGTGCCTTAACCACTTGGCCAAGGAGCTGCTGAATAGCACACATCGTTTCTTATATTTATCATTTAAGAATCTTGACAGTTAATCTAATCCACAACTGAGTGAATTCAATTGTGCTGAGTGTGACTCGAACCCAACACCGCGGATCCCAAGGCAAGTGCCTTAACCACTTGGCCACGGAGCTGCTGAATAGCACACATCGTTTCTTGTATTTATCCTTTAAGAATTCAATTTTGCTGAATGGGACTCGAACCCAACAACTCTGATGCCAAGGTAAGTGACTTAACCACTTGGCTGCTGAATAGCACACATCGTTTCTTATATTTATCATTTAAGAATCTTGACAGTTAATCTAATACACAACTGAGTGAATTCAATTGTGCTGAGTGGGACTCAAACCCAGCACCGCGGATCCCAAGGCAAGTGCCTTAACCACGGAGCTGCTGAATAGCACACATCGTTTCTTGTATTTATCCTTTAAGAATTCAATTGTGCTGAATGGGACTCGAACCCAACAACTCTGATGCCAAGGTAAGTGCCTTAACCACTTGGCCATTGAGCTGCTGAATAGCACACATCGTTTCTTATATTTATCATTTAAGAACCTTGACAGTTAATCTAATACACAACTGAGTGAATTCAATTGTGCTGAGTGGGACTCGAACCCAGCACCGCGGATCCCAAGGCAATTGCCTTAACCACTTGGCCACGGAGCTGCTGAATAGCACACATCGTTTCTTGTATTTATCCTTTAAGAATTCAATTGTGCTGAATGGGACTCGAACCCAACAACTCTGATGCCAAGGTAAGTGCCTTAACCACTTGGCCATTGAGCTGCTGAATAGCACACATCGTTTCTTATATTTATCATTTAAGAACCTTGACAGTTAATCTAATACACAACTGAGTGAATTAAATTGTGCTGAGTGGGACTCGAACCCAGCACCGCGGATCCCAAGGCAAGTGCCTTAACCAGTTGGCCACGGAGCTGCTGAATAGCACACATCGTTTCTTGTATTTATCCTTTAAGAATTCAATTGTGCTGAATGGGACTCGAACCCAACAACTCTGATGCCAAGGTAAGTGCCTTAACCACTTGGCCATTGAGCTGCTGAATAGCACACATCGTTTCTTATATTTATCATTTAAGAATCTTGACAGTTAATCTAATACACAACTGAGTGAATTCAATTGTGCTGAGTGGGACTCAAACCCAGCACCGCGGATCCCAAGGCAAGTGCCTTAACCACGGAGCTGCTGAATAGCACACATCGTTTCTTGTATTTATCCTTTAAGAATTCAATTGTGCTGAATGGGACTCGAACCCAACAACTCTGATGCCAAGGTAAGTGCCTTAACCACTTGGCCATTGAGCTGCTGAATAGCACACATCGTTTCTTATATTTATCATTTAAGAACCTTGACAGTTAATCTAATACACAACTGAGTGAATTCAATTGTGCTGAGTGGGACTCGAACCCAGCACCGCGGATCCCAAGGCAATTGCCTTAACCACTTGGCCACGGAGCTGCTGAATAGCACACATCGTTTCTTGTATTTATCCTTTAAGAATTCAATTGTGCTGAATGGGACTCGAACCCAACAACTCTGATGCCAAGGTAAGTGCCTTAACCACTTGGCCATTGAGCTGCTGAATAGCACACATCGTTTCTTATATTTATCATTTAAGAACCTTGACAGTTAATCTAATACACAACTGAGTGAATTAAATTGTGCTGAGTGGGACTCGAACCCAGCACCGCGGATCCCAAGGCAAGTGCCTTAACCACTTGGCCACGGAGCTGCTGAATAGCACACAATAGCACAATTAGGGACTCGAATTCTTGTATTTATCCTTTAAGAATTCAATTGTGCTGAATGGGACTCGAACCCAACAACTCTGATGCCAAGGTAAGTGCCTTAACCACTTGGCCATTGAGCTGCTGAATAGCACACATCGTTTCTTATATTTATCATTTAAGAATCTTGACAGTTAATCTAATACACAACTGAGTGAATTCAATTGTGCTGAGTGGGACTCGAACCCAACACCGCGGATCCCAAGGCAAGTGCTTTAACCACTTGGCCACGGAGCTGCTGAATAGCACACATCGTTTCTTGTATTTATCCTTTAAGAATTCAATTGTGGTGAATGGGACTCGAACCCAACAACTCTGATGCCAAGGTAAGTGCCTTAACCACTTGGCCATTGAGCTGCTGAATAGCACACATCGTTTCTTATATTTATCATTTAAGAACCTTGACAGTTAATCTAATACACAACTGAGTGAATTCAATTGTGCTGAGTGGGACTCGAACCCAGCACCGCGGATCCCAAGGCAAGTGCCTTAAACACTTGGCCACGGAGCTGCTGAATAGCACACATCGTTTCTTGTATTTATCCTTTAAGAATTCAATTGTGCTGAATGGGACTCGAACCCACAACTCTGATGCCAAGGTAAGTGCCTTAACCACTTGGCCATTGAGCTGCTGAATAGCACACATCGTTTCTTATATTTATCATTTAAGAATCTTGACAGTTAATCTAATACACAACTGAGTGAATTCAATTGTGCTGAGTGGGACTCGAACCCAACACCGCGGATCCCAAGGCAAGTGCCTTAACCACTTGGCCATTGAGCTGCTGAATAGCACACATCGTTTCTTATATTTATCATTTAAGAATCTTGACAGTTAATCTAACACACAACTGAGTGAATTCAATTGTGCTGAGTGGGACTCGAACCCAACACCGCGGATCCCAAGGAAAGTGCCTTAACCACTTGGCCATTGAGCTGCTGAATAGCACACATCGTTTCTTATATTTATCCTTTAAGAATTCAATTGTGCTGAATGGGACTCGAACCCACAACTCTGATGCCAAGGTAAGTGCCTTAACCACTTGGCCATTGAGCTGCTGAATAGCACACATCGTTTCTTATATTTATCATTTAAGAATCTTGACAGTTAATCTAATAAACAACTGAGTGAATTCAATTGTGCTGAGTGGGACTCGAACCCAGCACCGCGGATCCCAAGGCAAGTGCCTTAACCACTTGGCCACGGAGCTGCTGAATAGCACACATCGTTTCTTGTATTTATCCTTTAAGAATTCAATTGTGCTGAATGGGACTCGAACCCAACAACTCTGACGCCAAGGTAAGTGCCTTAACCACTTGGCCATTGAGCTGCTGAATAGCACACATCGTTTCTTATATTTATCATTTAAGAACCTTGACAGTTAATCTAATACACAACTGAATGAATTCAATTGTGCTGATTGGGACTCGAACCCAGCACCGCGGATCCCAAGGCAAGTGCCTTAACCACTTGGCCACGGAGCTGCTGAATAGCACACATCGTTTCTTGTATTTATCCTTTAAGAATTCAATTGTGCTGAATGGGACTCGAACCCAACAACTCTGACGCCAAGGTAAGTGCCTTAACCACTTGGCCATTGAGCTGCTGAATAGCACACATCGTTTCTTATATTTATCATTTAAGAATCTTGACAGTTAATCTAATACACAACTGAGTGAATTCAATTGTGCTGAGTGGGACTCGAACCCAACACCGCGGATCCCAAGGCAAGTGCTTTAACCACTTGGCCACGGAGCTGCTGAATAGCACACATCGTTTCTTGTATTTATCCTTTAAGAATTCAATTGTGCTGAATGGGACTCGAACCCAACACCGCGGATCCCAAGGCAAGTGCCTTAACCACTTGGCCATTGAGCTGCTGAATAGCACACATCGTTTCTTATATTTATCATTTAAGAATCTTGACAGTTAATCTAACACACAACTGAGTGAATTCAATTGTGCTGAGTGGGACTCGAACCCAACACCGCGGATCCCAAGGCAAGTGCCTTAACCACTTGGCCATTGAGCTGCGGAATAGCACACATCGTTTCTTATATTTATCCTTTAAGAATTCAATTGTGCTGAATGGGACTCGAACCCACAACTCTGATGCCAAGGTAAGTGCCTTAACCACTTGGCCATTGAGCTGCTGAATAGCACACATCGTTTCTTATATTTATCATTTAAGAATCTTGACAGTTAATCTAATACACAACTGAGTGAATTCAATTGTGCTGAGTGGGACTCGAACCCAGCACCGCGGATCCCAAGGCAAGTGCCTTAACCACTTGGCCATTGAGCTGCTGAATAGCACACATCGTTTCTTATATTTATCATTTAAGAATCTTGACAGTTAATCTAATACACAACTGAGTGAATTCAATTGTGCTGAGTGGGACTCGAACCCAGCACCGCGGATCCCAAGGCAAGTGCCTTAACCACTTGGCCACGGAGCTGCTGAATAGCACACATCGTTTCTTGTATTTATCCTTTAAGAATTCAATTGTGCTGAATGGGACTCGAACCCAACAACTCTGACGCCAAGGTAAGTGCCTTAACCACTTGGCCATTGAGCTGCTGAATAGCACACATCGTTTCTTATATTTATCATATAAGAATCTTGACAGTTAATCTAATACACAACTGAGTGAATTCAATTGTGCTGAGTGGGACTCGAACCCAACACCGCGGATCCCAAGGCAAGTGCTTTAACCACTTGGCCACGGAGCTGCTGAATAGCACACATCGTTTCTTGTATTTATCCTTTAAGAATTCAATTGTGCTGAATGGGACTCGAACCCAACAACTCTGATGCCAAGGTAAGTGCCTTAACCACTGAGCTGCTGAATAGCACACATCGTTTCTTATATTTATCATTTAAGAATCTTGACAGTTAATCTAATACACAACTGAGTGAATTCAATTGTGCTGAGTGGGACTCGAACCCAACACCGCGGATCCCAAGGCAAGTGCCTTAACCACTTGGCCATTGAGCTGCTGAATAGCACACATCGTTTCTTATATTTATCATTTAAGAATCTTGACAGTTAATCTAACACACAACTGAGTGAATTCAATTGTGCTGAGTGGGACTCGAACCCAACACCGCGGATCCCAAGGAAAGTGCCTTAACCACTTGGCCATTGAGCTGCTGAATAGCACACATCGTTTCTTATATTTATCCTTTAAGAATTCAATTGTGCTGAATGGGACTCGAACCCACAACTCTGATGCCAAGGTAAGTGCCTTAACCACTTGGCCATTGAGCTGCTGAATAGCACACATCGTTTCTTATATTTATCATTTAAGAATCTTGACAGTTAATCTAATACACAACTGAGTGAATTCAATTGTGCTGAGTGGGACTCGAACCCAGCACCGCGGATCCCAAGGCAAGTGCCTTAACCACTTGGCCACGGAGCTGCTGAATAGCACACATCGTTTCTTGTATTTATCCTTTAAGAATTCAATTGTGCTGAATGGGACTCGAACCCAACAACTCTGACGCCAAGGTAAGTGCCTTAACCACTTGGCCATTGAGCTGCTGAATAGCACACATCGTTTCTTATATTTATCATATAAGAATCTTGACAGTTAATCTAATACACAACTGAGTGAATTCAATTGTGCTGAGTGGGACTCGAACCCAACACCGCGGATCCCAAGGCAAGTGCTTTAACCACTTGGCCACGGAGCTGCTGAATAGCACACATCGTTTCTTGTATTTATCCTTTAAGAATTCAATTGTGCTGAATGGGACTCGAACCCAACAACTCTGATGCCAAGGTAAGTGCCTTAACCACTTGGCCATTGAGCTGCTGAATAGCACACATCGTTTCTTATATTTATCATTTAAGAATCTTGACAGTTAATCTAATACACAACTGAGTGAATTCAATTGTGCTGAGTGGGACTCGAACCCAACACCGCGGATCCCAAGGCAAGTGCCTTAACCACTTGGCCATTGAGCTGCTGAATAGCACACATCGTTTCTTATATTTATCATTTAAGAATCTTGACAGTTAATCTAACACACAACTGAGTGAATTCAATTGTGCTGATTGGGACTCGAACCCAGCACCGCGGATCCCAAGGCAAGTGCCTTAACCACTTGGCCACGGAGCTGCTGAATAGCACACATCGTTTCTTGTATTTATCCTTTAAGAATTCAATTGTGCTGAATGGGACTCGAACCCAACAACTCTGATGCCAAGGTAAGTGCCTTAACCACTTGGCCATTGAGCTGCTGAATAGCACACATCGTTTCTTATATTTATCATTTAAGAATCTTGACAGTTAATCTAATACACAACTGAGTGAATTCAATTGTGCTGAGTGGGACTCGAACCCAACACCGCGGATCCCAAGGCAAGTGCCTTAACCACTTGGCCATTGAGCTGCTGAATAGCACACATCGTTTCTTATATTTATCATTTAAGAATCTTGACAGTTAATCTAACACACAACTGAGTGAATTCAATTGTGCTGAGTGGGACTCGAACCCAACACCGCGGATCCCAAGGAAAGTGCCTTAACCACTTGGCCATTGAGCTGCTGAATAGCACACATCGTTTCTTATATTTATCATTTAAGAATCTTGACAGTTAATCTAATACACAACTGAGTGAATTCAATTGTGCTGAGTGGGACTCGAACCCAGCACCGCGGATCCCAAGGCAAGTGCCTTAACCACTTGGCCACGGAGCTGCTGAATAGCACACATCGTTTCTTGTATTTATCCTTTAAGAATTCAATTGTGCTGAATGGGACTCGAACCCAACAAGTCTGACGCCAAGGTAAGTGCCTTAACCACTTGGCCATTGAGCTGCTGAATAGCACACATCGTTTCTTATATTTATCATTTAAGAACCTTGACAGTTAATCTAATACACAACTGAGTGAATTCAATTGTGCTGATTGGGACTCGAACCCAGCACCGCGGATCCCAAGGCAAGTGCCTTAACCACTTGGCCACGGAGCTGCTGAATAGCACACATCGTTTCTTGTATTTATCCTTTAAGAATTCAATTGTGCTGAATGGGACTCGAACCCAACAACTCTGACGCCAAGGTAAGTGCCTTAACCACTTGGCCATTGAGCTGCGGAATAGCACACATCGTTTCTTATATTTATCATTTAAGAATCTTGACAGTTAATCTAATACACAACTGAGTGAATTCAATTGTGCTGAGTGGGACTCGAACCCAACACCGCGGATCCCAAGGCAAGTGCCTTAACCACTTGGCCATTGAGCTGCTGAATAGCACACATCGTTTCTTATATTTATCATTTAAGAATCTTGACAGTTAATCTAATACACAACTGAGTGAATTCAATTGTGCTGAGTGGGACTCGAACCCAACACCGCGGATCCCAAGGCAAGTGCCTTAACCACTTGGCCATTGAGCTGCTGAATAGCACACATCGTTTCTTATATTTATCCTTTAAGAATTCAATTGTGCTGAATGGGACTCAAACCCACAACTCTGATGCCAAGGTAAGTGCCTTAACCACTTGGCCATTGAGCTGCTGAATAGCACACATCGTTTCTTATATTTATCATTTAAGAATCTTGA
Source organism: Lophius americanus (assembly GCA_037951165.1). Taxonomy (NCBI): domain Eukaryota; kingdom Metazoa; phylum Chordata; class Actinopteri; order Lophiiformes; family Lophiidae; genus Lophius; species Lophius americanus. The sequence continues at coordinate 44,154 of JBBDHG010000088.1, read as the reverse complement.
CAGTTAATCTAATACACAACTGAGTGAATTCAATTGTGCTGAGTGGGACTCGGACCCAGCACCGCGGATCCCAAGGCAAGTGCCTTAACCACTTGGCCACGGAGCTGCTGAATAGCACACATCGTTTCTTGTATTTATCCTTTAAGAATTCAATTGTGCTGAATGGGACTCGAACCCAACAACTCTGACGCCAAGGTAAGTGCCTTAACCACTTGGCCATTGAGCTGCTGAATAGCACACATCGTTTCTTATATTTATCATTTAAGAACCTTGACAGTTAATCTAATACACAACTGAGTGAATTCAATTGTGCTGATTGGGACTCGAACCCAGCACCGCGGATCCCAAGGCAAGTGCCTTAACCACTTGGCCACGGAGCTGCTGAATAGCACACATCGTTTCTTGTATTTATCCTTTAAGAATTCAATTGTGCTGAATGGGACTCGAACCCAACAACTCTGACGCCAAGGTAAGTGCCTTAACCACTTGGCCATTGAGCTGCTGAATAGCACACATCGTTTCTTATATTTATCATTTAAGAATCTTGACAGTTAATCTAATACACAACTGAGTGAATTCAATTGTGCTGAGTGGGACTCGAACCCAACACCGCGGATCCCAAGGCAAGTGCTTTAACCACTTGGCCACGGAGCTGCTGAATAGCACACATCGTTTCTTGTATTTATCCTTTAAGAATTCAATTGTGCTGAATGGGACTCGAACCCAACAACTCTGATGCCAAGGTAAGTGCCTTAACCACTTGGCCATTGAGCTGCTGAATAGCACACATCGTTTCTTATATTTATCATTTAAGAATCTTGACAGTTAATCTAATACACAACTGAGTGAATTCAATTGTGCTGAGTCGGACTCGAACCCAACACCGCGGATCCCAAGGCAAGTGCCTTAACCACTTGGCCATTGAGCTGCTGAATAGCACACATCGTTTCTTATATTTATCATTTAAGAATCTTGACAGTTAATCTAATACACAACTGAGTGAATTCAATTGTGCTGAGTGGGACTCGAACCCAACACCGCGGATCCCAAGGCAAGTGCCTTAACCACTTGGCCATTGAGCTGCTGAATAGCACACATCGTTTCTTATATTTATCATTTAAGAATCTTGACAGTTAATCTAATACACAACTTAGTGAATTCAATTGTGCTGAGTGGGACTCGAACCCAGCACCGCGGATCCCAAGGCAAGTGCCTTAACCACTTGGCCACGGAGCTGCTGAATAGCACACATCGTTTCTTGTATTTATCCTTTAAGAATTCAATTGTGCTGAATGGGACTCGAACCCAACAACTCTGATGCCAAGGTAAGTGCCTTAACCACTTGGCCATTGAGCTGCTGAATAGCACACATCGTTTCTTATATTCATCATTTAAGAATCTTGACAGTTAATCTAATACACAACTGAGTGAATTCAATTGTGCTGAGTGGGACTCGAACCCAACACCGCGGATCCCAAGGCAAGTGCCTTAACCACTTGGCCATTGAGCTGCTGAATAGCACACATCGTTTCTTATATTTATCATTTAAGAATCTTGACAGTTAATCTAACACACAACTGAGTGAATTCAATTGTGCTGAGTGGGACTCGAACCAAACACTGCGGATCCCAAGGCAAGTGCCTTAACCACTTGGCCATTGAGCTGCTGAATAGCACACATCGTTTCTTATATTTATCCTTTAAGAATTCAATTGTGCTGAATGGGACTCGAACCCACAACTCTGATGCCAAGGTAAGTGCCTTAACCACTTGGCCATTGAGCTGCTGAATAGCACACATCGTTTCTTATATTTATCATTTAAGAATCTTGACAGTTAATCTAATACACAACTGAGTGAATTCAATTGTGCTGAGTGGGACTCGAACCCAGCACCGCGGATCCCAAGGCAAGTGCCTTAACCACTTGGCCACGGAGCTGCTGAATAGCACACATCGTTTCTTGTATTTATCCTTTAAGAATTCAATTGTGCTGAATGGGACTCGAACCCAACAACTCTGACGCCAAGGTAAGTGCCTTAACCACTTGGCCATTGAGCTGCTGAATAGCACACATCGTTTCTTATATTTATCATTTAAGAATCTTGACAGTTAATCTAATACACAACTGAGTGAATTCAATTGTGCTGAGTGGGACTCGAACCCAACACCGCGGATCCCAAGGCAAGTGCCTTAACCACTTGGCCATTGAACTGCACACATCGTTTCTTATATTTATCCTTTAAGAATTCAATTGTGCTGAATGGGACTCGAACCCACAACTCTGATGCCAAGGTAAGTGCCTTAACCACTTGGCCATTGAGCTGCTGAATAGCACACATCGTTTCTTATATTTATCATTTAAGAATCTTGACAGTTAATCTAATACACAACTGAGTGAATTCAATTGTGCTGAGTGGGACTCGAACCCAACACCGCGGATCCCAAGGCAAGTGCTTTAACCACTTGGCCACGGAGCTGCTGAATAGCACACATCGTTTCTTATATTTATCATTTAAGAATCTTGACAGTTAATCTAATACACAACTGAGTGAATTCAATTGTGCTGAGTGGGACTCGAACCCAGCACCGCGGATCCCAAGGCAAGTGCCTTAACCACTTGGCCATTGAGCTGCTGAATAGCACACATCGTTTCTTATATTTATCCTTTAAGAATTCAATTGTGCTGAATGGGACTCGAACCCACAACTCTGATGCCAAGGTAAGTGCCTTAACCACTTGGCCATTGAGCTGCTGAATAGCACACATCGTTTCTTATATTTATCATTTAAGAATCTTGACAGTTAATCTAATACACAACTGAGTGAATTCAATTGTGCTGAGTGGGACTCGAACCCAACACCGCGGATCCCAAGGCAAGTGCTTTAACCACTTGGCCACGGAGCTGCTGAATAGCACACATCGTTTCTTATATTTATCATTTAAGAATCTTGACAGTTAATCTAATACACAACTGAGTGAATTCAATTGTGCTGAGTGGGACTCGAACCCAGCACCGCGGATCCCAAGGCAAGTGCCTTAACCACTTGGCCACGGAGCTGCTGAATAGCACACATCGTTTCTTGTATTTATCCTTTAAGAATTCAATTGTGCTGAATGGGACTCGAACCCAACAATACTGACGCCAAGGTAAGTGCCTTAACCACTTGGCCATTGAGCTGCTGAATAGCACACATCGTTTCTTATATTTATCATTTAAGAATCTTGACAGTTAATCTAATACACAACTGAGTGAATTCAATTGTGCTGAGTGGGACTCGAACCCAACACCGCGGATCCCAAGGCAAGTGCTTTAACCACTTGGCCACGGAGCTGCTGAATAGCACACATCGTTTCTTGTATTTATCCTTTAAGAATTCATTTGTGCTGAGTGGGACTCGAACCCAACACCGCGGATCCCAAGGCAAGTGCCTTAACCACTTGGCCATTGAGCTGCTGAATAGCACACATCGTTTCTTATATTTATCCTTTAAGAATTCAATTGTGCTGAATGGGACTCGAACCCACAACTCTGATGCCAAGGTAAGTGCCTTAACCACTTGGCCATTGAGCTGCTGAATAGCACACATCGTTTCTTATATTTATCATTTAAGAAACTTGACAGTTAATCTAATACACAACTGAGTGAATTCAATTGTGCTGAGTGGGACTCGAACCCAGCACCGCGGATCCCAAGGCAAGTGCCTTAACCACTTGGCCACGGAGCTGCTGAATAGCACACATCGTTTCTTGTATTTATCCTTTAAGAATTCAATTGTGCTGAATGGGACTCGAACCCAACAACTCTGACGCCAAGGTAAGCGCCTTAACCACTTGGCCATTGAGCTGCTGAATAGCACACATCGTTTCTTATATTTATCATTTAAGAATCTTGACAGTTAATCTAATACACAACTGAGTGAATTCAATTGTGCTGAGTGGGAGTCGAACCCAACACCGCGGATCTCAAGGCAAGTGCTTTAACCACTTGGCCACGGAGCTGCTGAATAGCACACATCGTTTCTTGTATTTATCCTTTAAGAATTCAATTGTGCTGAATGGGACTCGAACCCAACAACTCTGATGCCAAGGTAAGTGCCTTAACCACTTGGCCATTGAGCTGCTGAATAGCACACATCGTTTCTTATATTTATCATTCAAGAATCTTGACAGTTAATCTAATACACAACTGAGTGAATTCAATTGTGCTGAGTGGGACTCGAACCCAACACCGCGGATCCCAAGGCAAGTGCCTTAACCACTTGGCCATTGAGCTGCTGAATAGCACACATCGTTTCTTATATTTATCATTTAAGAACCTTGACAGTTAATCTAATACACAACTGAGTGAATTCAATTGTGCTGAGTGGGACTCGAACCCAGCACCGCGGATCCCAAGGCAAGTGCCTTAACCACTTGGCCACGGAGCTGCTGAATAGCACACATCGTTTCTTGTATTTATCCTTTAAGAATTCAATTGTGCTGAATGGGACTCGAACCCAACAACTCTGACGCCAAGGTAAGTGCCTTAACCACTTGGCCATTGAGCTGCTGAATAGCACACATCGTTTCTTATATTTATCATTTAAGAATCTTGACAGTTAATCTAATACACAACTGAGTGAATTCAATTGTGCTGAGTGGGACTCGAACCCAACACCGCGGATCCCAAGGCAGGTGCTTTAACCACTTGGCCACGGAGCTGCTGAATAGCACACATCGTTTCTTGTATTTATCCTTTAAGAATTCAATTGTGCTGAATGGGTCTCGAACCCAACAACTCTGATGCCAAGGTAAGTGCCTTAACCACTTGGCCATTGAGCTGCTGAATAGCACACATCGTTTCTTATATTTATCATTTAAGAATCTTGACAGTTAATCTAATACACAACTGAGTGAATTCAATTGTGCTGAGTGGGACTCGAACCCAACACCGCGGATCCCAAGGCAAGTGACTTAACCACTTGGCCATTGAGCTGCTGAATAGCACACATCGTTTCTTATATTTATCATTTAAGAACCTTGACAGTTAATCTAATACACAACTGAGTGAATTCAATTGTGCTGAGTGGGACTCGAACCCAGCACCGCGGATCCCAAGGCAAGTGCCTTAAACACTTGGCCACGGAGCTGCTGAATAGCACATATCGTTTCTTGTATTTATCCTTTAAGAATTCAATTGTGCTGAATGGGACTCGAACCCACAACTCTGATGCCAAGGTAAGTGCCTTAACCACTTGGCCATTGAGCTGCTGAATAGCACACATCGTTTCTTATATTTATCATTTAAGAATCTTGACAGTTAATCTAATACACAACTGAGTGAATTCAATTGTGCTGATTGGGACTCGAACCCAGCACCGCGGATCCCAAGGCAAGTGCCTTAACCACTTGGCCACGGAGCTGCTGAATAGCACACATCGTTTCTTGTATTTATCCTTTAAGAATTCAATTGTGCTGAATGGGACTCGAACCCAACAACTCTGATGCCAAGGTAAGTGCCTTAAGCACACATCGTTTCTTGTATTTATCCTTTAAAAATTCAATTGTGCTGAATGGGACTCGAACCCAACAACAACACTCAATGGCCAAGTGCCCACTTGGCCATTGAGCTGCTGAATAGCACACATCGTTTCTTATATTTATCATTTAAGAATCTCGACAGTTAATCTAATACACAACTGAGTGAATTCAATTGTGCTGAGTGGGACTCGAACCCAACACCGCGGATCCCAAGGCAAGTGCCTTAACCACTTGGCCATTGAGCTGCTGAATAGCACACATCGTTTCTTATATTTATCATTTAAGAATCTTGACAGTTAATCTAATACACAACTGAGTGAATTCAATTGTGCTGAGTGGGACTCGAACCCAGCACCGCGGATCCCAAGGCAAGTGCCTTAACCACTTGGCCATTGAGCTGCTGAATAGCACACATCGTTTCTTATATTTATCATTTAAGAATCTTGACAGTTAATCTAATACACAACTGAGTGAATTCAATTGTGCTGAGTGGGACTCGAACCCAGCACCGCGGATCCCAAGGCAAGTGCCTTAACCACTTGGCCATTGAGCTGCTGAATAGCACACATCGTTTCTTGCTATTATCCTTTAAGAATTCAATTGTGCTGAATGGGACTCGAACCCACAACTCTGATGCCAAGGTAAGTGCCTTAACCACTTGGCCATTGAGCTGCTGAATAGCACACATCGTTTCTTATATTTATCATTTAAGAATCTTGACAGTTAATCTAATACACAACTGAGTGAATTCAATTGTGCTGAGTGGGACTCGAACCCAACACCGCGGATCCCAAGGCAAGTGCCTTAACCACTTGGCCATTGAGCTGCTGAACAGCACACATCGTTTCTTATATTTATCATTTAAGAATCTTGACAGTTAATCTAATACACAACTGAGTGAATTCAATTGTGCTGAGTGGGACTCGAACCCAGCACCGCGGATCCCAAGGCAAGTGCCTTAACCACTTGGCCACGGAGCTGCTGAATAGCACACATCGTTTCTTGTATTTATCCTTTAAGAATTCAATTGTGCTGAATGGGACTCGAACCCAACAACTCTGATGCCAAGGTAAGTGCCTTAAGCACACATCGTTTCTTGTATTTATCCTTTAAAAATTCAATTGTGCTGAATGGGACTCGAACCCAACAACAACACTCAATGGCCAAGTGCCCACTTGGCCATTGAGCTGCTGAAAAGCACACATCGTTTCTTATATTTATCATTTAAGAATCTCGACAGTTAATCTAATACACAACTGAGTGAATTCAATTGTGCTGAGTGGGACTCGAACCCAACACCGCGGATCCCAAGGCAAGTGCCTTAACCACTTGGCCATTGAGCTGCTGAATAGCACACATCGTTTCTTATATTTCTCATTTAAGAATCTTGACAGTTAATCTAATACACAACTGAGTGAATTCAATTGTGCTGAGTGGGACTCGAACCCAGCACCGCGGATCCCAAGGCAAGTGCCTTAACCACTTGGCCATTGAGCTGCTGAATAGCACACATCGTTTCTTATATTTATCATTTAAGAATCTTGACAGTTAATCTAATACACAACTGAGTGAATTCAATTGTGCTGAGTGGGACTCGAACCCAGCACCGCGGATCCCAAGGCAAGTGCCTTAACCACTTGGCCACGGAGCTGCTGAATAGCACACATCGTTTCTTGTATTTATCCTTTAAGAATTCAATTGTGCTGAATGGGACTCAAACCCAACAACTCTGATGCCAAGGTAAGTGCCTTAACCACTTGGCCAATGAGCTGCTGAATAGCACACATCGTTTCTTATATTTATCATTTAAGAATCTTGACAGTTAATCTAATACACAACTGAGTGAATTCAATTGTGCTGAGTGGGACTCGAACCCAGCACCGCGGATCCCAAGGCAAGTGCCTTAACCACTTGGCCACGGAGCTGCTGAATAGCACACATCGTTTCTTGTATTTATCCTTTAAGAATTCAATTGTGCTGAATGGGACTCGAACCCAACAACTCTGATGCCAAGGTAAGTGCCTTAACCACTTGGCCATTGAGCTGCTGAATAGCACACATCGTTTCTTATATTTATCATTTAAGAATCTTGACAGTTAATCTAATACACAACTGAGTGAATTCAATTGTGCTGAGTGGGACTCGAACCCAACACCGCGGATCCCAAGGCAAGTGCCTTAACCACTTGGCCACGGAGCTGCTGAATAGCACACATCGTTTCTTGTATTTATCCTTTAAGAATTCAATTGTGCTGAATGGGACTCAAACCCAACAACTCTGATGCCAAGGTAAGTGCCTTAAGCACACATCGTTTCTTATATTTATCATTTAAGAATCTTTACAGTTAATCTAATACACAACTGAGTGAAATCAATTGTGCTGAGTGGGACTCGAACCCAGCACCGCGGATCCCAAGGCAAGTGCCTTAAACACTTGGCCACGGAGCTGCTGAATAGCACACATCGTTTCTTGCTATTATCCTTTAAGAATTCAATTGTGCTGAATTGGACTCGAACCCACAACTCTGATGCCAAGGTAAGTGCCTTAACCACTTGGCCATTGAGCTGCTGAATAGCACACATCGTTTCTTATATTTATCATTTAAGAACCTTGACAGTTAATCTAATACACAACTGAGTGAATTCAATTGTGCTGAGTGGGACTCGAACCCAGCACCGCGGATCCCAAGGCAAGTGCCTTAACCACTTGGCCACGGAGCTGCTGAATAGCACACATCGTTTCTTGTATTTATCCTTTAAGAATTCAATTGTGCTGAATGGGACTCGAACCCAACAACTCTGACGCCAAGGTAAGTGCCTTAACCACTTGGCCATTGAGCTGCTGAATAGCACACATCGTTTCTTATATTTATCATTTAAGAATCTTGACAGTTAATCTAATACACAACTGAGTGAATTCAATTGTGCTGAGTGGGACTCGAACCCAACACCGCGGATCCCAAGGCAGGTGCTTTAACCACTTGGCCACGGAGCTGCTGAATAGCACACATCGTTTCTTGTATTTATCCTTTAAGAATTCAATTGTGCTGAATGGGTCTCGAACCCAACAACTCTGATGCCAAGGTAAGTGCCTTAACCACTTGGCCATTGAGCTGCTGAATAGCACACATCGTTTCTTATATTTATCATTTAAGAATCTTGACAGTTAATCTAATACACAACTGAGTGAATTCAATTGTGCTGAGTGGGACTCGAACCCAACACCGCGGATCCCAAGGCAAGTGACTTAACCACTTGGCCATTGAGCTGCTGAATAGCACACATCGTTTCTTATATTTATCATTTAAGAACCTTGACAGTTAATCTAATACACAACTGAGTGAATTCAATTGTGCTGAGTGGGACTCGAACCCAGCACCGCGGATCCCAAGGCAAGTGCCTTAAACACTTGGCCACGGAGCTGCTGAATAGCACACATCGTTTCTTGCTATTATCCTTTAAGAATTCAATTGTGCTGAATTGGACTCGAACCCACAACTCTGATGCCAAGGTAAGTGCCTTAACCACTTGGCCATTGAGCTGCTGAATAGCACACATCGTTTCTTATATTTATCATTTAAGAATCTTGACAGTTAATCTAATTCACAACTGAGTGAATTCAATTGTGCTGAGTGGGACTCGAACCCAGCACCGCGGATCCCAAGGCAAGTGCCTTAAGCACTTGGCCACAGAGCTGCTGAATAGCACACATCGTTTCTTGTATTTATCCTTTAAGAATTCAATTGTGCTGAATGGGACTCGAACCCAACAACTCTGATGCCAAGGTAAGTGCCTTAAGCACACATCGTTTCTTGTATTTATCCTTTAAGAATTCAATTGTGCTGAATGGGACTCGAACCCAACAACTCTGATGCCAAGGTAAGTGCCTTAACCACTTGGCCATTGAGCTGCTGAATAGCACACATCGTTTCTTATATTTATCATTTAAGAATCTTGACAGTTAATCTAATACACAACTGAGTGAATTCAATTGTGCTGAGTGGGACTCGAACCCAACACCGCGGATCCAAAGGCAAGTGCCTTAACCACTTGGCCATTGAGCTGCTGAATAGCACACATCGTTTCTTGTATTTATCATTTAAGAATCTTGACAGTTAATCTAATACACAACTAAGTGAATTCAATTGTGCTGAGTGGGACTCGAACCCAGCACCCGCGGATCCCAAGGCAAGTGCCTTAACCACTTGGCCACGGAGCTGCTGAATAGCACACATTTTTTCTTGTATTTATCCTTTAAGAATTCGATTGTGCTGAATGGGACTGAAACCCACAACTATGATGCCAAGGTAAGTGCCTTAACCACTTGGCCATTGAGCTGCTGAATAGCACACATCGTTTCTTGTATTTATCCTTTAAGAATTCAATTGTGCTGAATGGGACTCGAACCCAACAACTCTGATGCCAAGGTAAGTGCCTTAACCACTTGGCCATTGAATAGCACACATCGTTTCTTATATTTATCATTTAAGAATCTTGACAGTTAATCTAATACACAACTGAGTGAATTCAATTGTGCTGAGTGGGACTCGAACCCAGCACCGCGGATCCCAAGGCAAGTGCCTTAAACACTTGGCCACAGAGCTGCTTAATAGCACACATCGTTTCTTGTATTTATCCTTTAAGAATTCAATTGTGCTGAATGGGACTCGAACCCACAACTCTGATGCCAAGGTAAGTGCCTTAACCACTTGGCCATTGAGCTGCTGAATAGCACACATCGTTTCTTATATTTATCATTTAAGAATCTTGACAGTTAATCTAATTCACAACTGAGTGAATTCAATTGTGCTGAGTGGGACTCGAACCCAGCACCGCGGATCCCAAGGCAAGTGCCTTAAACACTTGGCCACAGAGCTGCTGAATAGCACACATCGTTTCTTGTATTTATCCTTTAAGAATTCAATTGTGCTGAATGGGACTCGAACCCACAACTCTGATGCCAAGGTAAGTGCCTTAACCACTTGGCCATTGAGCTGCTGAATAGCACACATCGTTTCTTATATTTATCATTTAAGAATCTTGACAGTTAATCTAATTCACAACTGAGTGAATTCAATTGTGCTGAGTGGGACTCGAACCCAGCACCGCGGATCCCAAGGCAAGTGCCTTAACCACTTGGCCATTGAGCTGCTGAATAGCACACATCGTTTCTTATATTTATCATTTAAGAACCTTGACAGTTAATCTAATACACAACTGAGTGAATTCAATTGTGCTGAGTGGGACTCGAACCCAGCACCGCGGATCCCAAGGCAAGTGCCTTAAACACTTGGCCACGGAGCTGCTGAATAGCACACATCGTTTCTTGCTATTATCCTTTAAGAATTCAATTGTGCTGAATGGGACTCGAACCCACAACTCTGATGCCAAGGTAAGTGCCTTAACCACTTGGCCATTGAGCTGCTGAATAGCACACATCGTTTCTTATATTTATCATTTAAGAATCTTGACAGTTAATCTAATACACAACTGAGTGAATTCAATTGTGGTGAGTGGGACTCGAACCCAACACCGCGGATCCCAAGGCAAGTGCCTTAACCACTTGGCCAATGAGCTGCTGAATAGCACACATCGTTTCTTATATTTATCATTTAAGAATCTTGACAGTTAATCTAATACACAACTGAGTGAATTCAATTGTGCTGAGTGGGACTCGAACCCAGCACTGCGGATCCCAAGGCAAGTGCCTTAACCACTTGGCCACGGAGCTGCTGAATAGCACACATCGTTTCTTGTATTTATCCTTTAAGAATTCAATTGTGCTGAATGGGACTCGAACCCAACAACTCTGATGCCAAGGTAAGTGCCTTAACCACTTGGCCATTGAATAGCACACATCGTTTCTTATATTTATCATTTAAGAATCTTGACAGTTAATCTAATACACAACTGAGTGAATTCAATTGTGCTGAGTGGGACTCGAACCCAGCACCGCGGATCCCAAGGCAAGTGCCTTAAACACTTGGCCACAGAGCTGCTGAATAGCACACATCGTTTCTTGTATTTATCCTTTAAGAATTCAATTGTGCTGAATGGGACTCGAACCCACAACTCTGATGCCAAGGTAAGTGCCTTAACCACTTGGCCATTGAGCTGCTGAATAGCACACATCGTTTCTTATATTTATCATTTAAGAATCTTGACAGTTAATCTAATTCACAACTGAGTGAATTCAATTGTGCTGAGTGGGACTCGAACCCAGCACCGCGGATCCCAAGGCAAGTGCCTTAACCACTTGGCCATTGAGCTGCTGAATAGCACACATCGTTTCTTGTATTTATCCTTTAAGAATTCAATTGTGCTGAATGGGACTCGAACCCACAACTCTGATGCCAAGGTAAGTGCCTTAACCACTTGGCCATTGAGCTGCTGAATAGCACACATCGTTTCTTATATTTATCATTTAAGAATCTTGACAGTTAATCTAATTCACAACTGAGTGAATTCAATTGTGCTGAGTGGGACTCGAACCCAGCACCGCGGATCCCAAGGCAAGTGCCTTAACCACTTGGCCATTGAGCTGCTGAATAGCACACATCGTTTCTTATATTTATCATTTAAGAACCTTGACAGTTAATCTAATACACAACTGAGTGAATTCAATTGTGCTGAGTGGGACTCGAACCCAGCACCGCGGATCCCAAGGCAAGTGCCTTAAACACTTGGCCACGGAGCTGCTGAATAGCACACATCGTTTCTTGCTATTATCCTTTAAGAATTCAATTGTGCTGAATGGGACTCGAACCCACAACTCTGATGCCAAGGTAAGTGCCTTAACCACTTGGCCATTGAGCTGCTGAATAGCACACATCGTTTCTTATATTTATCATTTAAGAATCTTGACAGTTAATCTAATACACAACTGAGTGAATTCAATTGTGGTGAGTGGGACTCGAACCCAACACCGCGGATCCCAAGGCAAGTGCCTTAACCACTTGGCCATTGAGCTGCTGAATAGCACACATCGTTTCTTATATTTATCATTTAAGAATCTTGACAGTTAATCTAATACACAACTGAGTGAATTCAATTGTGCTGAGTGGGACTCGAACCCAGCACCGCGGATCCCAAGGCAAGTGCCTTAACCACTTGGCCACGGAGCTGCTGAATAGCACACATCGTTTCTTGTATTTATCCTTTAAGAATTCAATTGTGCTGAATGGGACTCGAACCCAACAACTCTGATGCCAAGGTAAGTGTCTTAAGCACACATCGTTTCTTGTATTTATCCTTTAAGAATTCAATTGTGCTGAATGGGACTCAAACCCAACAACAACTCTCAATGGCCAAGTGCCCACTTGGCCATTGAGCTGCTGAATAGCACACATCGTTTCTTATATTTATCATTTAAGAATCTTGACAGTTAATCTAATACACAACTGAGTGAATTCAATTGTGCTGAGTGGGACTCGAACCCAACACCGCGGATCCCAAGGCAAGTGCTTTAACCACTTGGCCACGGAGCTGCTGAATAGCACACATCGTTTCTTGTATTTATCCTTTAAGAATTCAATTGTGCTGAATGGGACTCGAACCCAACAACTCTGATGCCAAGGTAAGTGCCTTAACCACTTGGCCATTGAGCTGCTGAATAGCACACATCGTTTCTTATATTTATCATTTAAGAATCTTGACAGTTAATCTAATAAACAACTGAGTGAATTCAATTGTGCTGAGTGGGACTCGAACCCAACACCGCGGATCCCAAGGCAAGTGCTTTAACCACTTGGCCACGGAGCTGCTGAATAGCACACATCGTTTCTTGTATTTATCCTTTAAGAATTCAATTGTGCTGAATGGGACTCGAACCCAACAACTCTTATGCCAAGGTAAGTGCCTTAACCACTTGGCCATTGAGCTGCTGAATAGCACACATCGTTTCTTATATTTATCATTTAAGAATCTTGACAGTTAATCTAATACACAACTGAGTGAATTCAATTGTGCTGAGTGGGACTCGAACCCAGCACCGCGGATCCCAAGGCAAGTGCCTTAAACACTTGGCCACAGAGCTGCTGAATAGCACACATCGTTTCTTGTATTTATCCTTTAAGAATTCAATTGTGCTGAATGGGACTCGAACCCACAACTCTGATGCCAAGGTAAGTGCCTTAACCACTTGGCCATTGAGCTGCTGAATAGCACACATCGTTTCTTATATTTATCATTTAAGAATCTTGACAGTTAATCTAATACACAACTGAGTGAATTCAATTGTGCTGAGTGGGACTCGAACCCAGCACCGCGGATCCCAAGGCAAGTGCCTTAACCACTTGGCCACGGAGCTGCTGAATAGCACACATCGTTTCTTGTATTTATCCTTTAAGAATTCAATTGTGCTGAATGGGACTCGAACCCAACAACTCTGATGCCAAGGTAAGTGTCTTAAGCACACATCGTTTCTTGTATTTATCCTTTAAGAATTCAATTGTGCTGAATGGGACTCGAACCCAACAACAACTCTCAATGGCCAAGTGCCCACTTGGCCATTGAGCTGCTGAATAGCACACATCGTTTCTTGTATTTATCCTATAAGAATTCAATTGTGCTGAATGGGACTCGAACCCAACAACTCTGATGCCAAGGTAAGTGTCTTAAGCACACATCGTTTCTTGTATTTATCCTTTAAGAATTCAATTGTGCTGAATGGGACTCAAACCCAACAACAACTCTCAATGGCCAAGTGCCCACTTGGCCATTGAGCTGCTGAATAGCACACATCGTTTCTTATATTTATCATTTAAGAATCTTGACAGTTAATCTAATACACAACTGAGTGAATTCAATTGTGCTGAGTGGGACTCGAACCCAACACCGCGGATCCCAAGGCAAGTGCTTTAACCACTTGGCCACGGAGCTGCTGAATAGCACACATCGTTTCTTGTATTTATCCTTTAAGAATTCAATTGTGCTGAATGGGACTCGAACCCAACAACTCTGATGCCAAGGTAAGTGCCTTAACCACTTGGCCATTGAGCTGCTGAATAGCACACATCGTTTCTTATATTTATCATTTAAGAATCTTGACAGTTAATCTAATAAACAACTGAGTGAATTCAATTGTGCTGAGTGGGACTCGAACCCAACACCGCGGATCCCAAGGCAAGTGCTTTAACCACTTGGCCACGGAGCTGCTGAATAGCACACATCGTTTCTTGTATTTATCCTTTAAGAATTCAATTGTGCTGAATGGGACTCGAACCCACAACTCTGATGCCAAGGTAAGTGCCTTAACCACTTGGCCATTGAGCTGCTGAATAGCACACATCGTTTCTTATATTTATCATTTAAGAATCTTGACAGTTAATCTAATACACAACTGAGTGAATTCAATTGTGCTGAGTGGGACTCGAACCCAGCACCGCGGATCCCAAGGCAAGTGCCTTAACCACTTGGCCACGGAGCTGCTGAATAGCACACATCGTTTCTTGTATTTATCCTTTAAGATTTCAATTGTGCTGAATGGGACTCGAACCCAACAACTCTGATGCCAAGGTAAGTGTCTTAAGCACACATCGTTTCTTGTATTTATCCTTTAAGAATTCAATTGTGCTGAATGGGACTCGAACCCAACAACAACTCTCAATGGCCAAGTGCCCACTTGGCCATTGAGCTGCTGAATAGCACACATCGTTTCTTGTATTTATCCTATAAGAATTCAATTGTGCTGAATGGGACTCGAACCCAACAACTCTGATGCCAAGGTAAGTGTCTTAAGCACACATCGTTTCTTGTATTTATCCTTTAAGAATTCAATTGTGCTGAATGGGACTCAAACCCAACAACAACTCTCAATGGCCAAGTGCCCACTTGGCCATTGAGCTGCTGAATAGCACACATCGTTTCTTATATTTATCATTTAAGAATCTTGACAGTTAATCTAATACACAACTGAGTGAATTCAATTGTGCTGAGTGGGACTCGAACCCAACACCGCGGATCCCAAGGCAAGTGCTTTAACCACTTGGCCACGGAGCTGCTGAATAGCACACATCGTTTCTTGTATTTATCCTTTAAGAATTCAATTGTGCTGAATGGGACTCGAACCCAACAACTCTGATGCCAAGGTAAGTGCCTTAACCACTTGGCCATTGAGCTGCTGAATAGCACACATCGTTTCTTATATTTATCATTTAAGAATCTTGACAGTTAATCTAATAAACAACTGAGTGAATTCAATTGTGCTGAGTGGGACTCGAACCCAACACCGCGGATCCCAAGGCAAGTGCTTTAACCACTTGGCCACGGAGCTGCTGAATAGCACACATCGTTTCTTGTATTTATCCTTTAAGAATTCAATTGTGCTGAATGGGACTCGAACCCAACAACTCTGATGCCAAGGTAAGTGCCTTAACCACTTGGCCATTGAGCTGCTGAATAGCACACATCGTTTCTTATATTTATCATTTAAGAATCTTGACAGTTAATCTAATACACAACTGAGTGAATTCAATTGTGCTGAGTGGGACTCGAACCCAGCACCGCGGATCCCAAGGCAAGTGCCTTAAACACTTGGCCACAGAGCTGCTGAATAGCACACATCGTTTCTTGTATTTATCCTTTAAGAATTCAATTGTGCTGAATGGGACTCGAACCCACAACTCTGATGCCAAGGTAAGTGCCTTAACCACTTGGCCATTGAGCTGCTGAATAGCACACATCGTTTCTTATATTTATCATTTAAGAATCTTGACAGTTAATCTAATACACAACTGAGTGAATTCAATTGTGCTGAGTGGGACTCGAACCCAGCACCGCGGATCCCAAGGCAAGTGCCTTAACCACTTGGCCACGGAGCTGCTGAATAGCACACATCGTTTCTTGTATTTATCCTTTAAGAATTCAATTGTGCTGAATGGGACTCGAACCCAACAACTCTGATGCCAAGGTAAGTGTCTTAAGCACACATCGTTTCTTGTATTTATCCTTTAAGAATTCAATTGTGCTGAATGGGACTCGAACCCAACAACAACTCTCAATGGCCAAGTGCCCACTTGGCCATTGAGCTGCTGAATAGCACACATCGTTTCTTATATTTATCATTTAAGAATCTTGACAGTTAATCTAATACACAACTGAGTGAATTCAATTGTGCTGAGTGGGTCTCGAACCCAACACCGCGGATCCCAAGGCAAGTGCTTTAACCACTTGGCCACGGAGCTGCTGAATAGCACACATCGTTTCTTGTATTTATCCTTTAAGAATCTTGACAGTTAATCTAATACACAACTGAGTAAATTCAATTGTGCTGAGTGGGACTCGAACCCAACAACTCTGATGCCAAGGTAAGTGCCTTAACCACTTGGCCATTGAGCTGCTGAATAGCACACATCGTTTCTTATATTTATCATTTAAGAATCTTGACAGTTAATCTAATACACAACTGAGTAAATTCAATTGTGCTGAGTGGGACTCGAACCCAGCACCGCGGATCCCAAGGCAAGTGCCTTAAACACTTGGCCACAGAGCTGCTGAATAGCACACATCGTTTCTTGTATTTATCCTTTAAGAATTCAATTGTGCTGAATGGGACTCGAACCCACAACTCTGATGCCAAGGTAAGTGCCTTAACCACTTGGCCATTGAGCTGCTGAATAGCACACATCGTTTCTTATATTTATCATTTAAGAATCTCGACAGTTAATCTAATACACAACTGAGTGAATTCAATTGTGCTGAGTGGGACTCGAACCCAACACCGCGGATCCCAAGGCAAGTGCCTTAACCACTTGGCCATTGAGCTGCTGAATAGCACACATCGTTTCTTGCTATTATCCTTTAAGAATTAAATTGTGCTGAATGGGACTCGAACCCACAACTCTGATGCCAAGGTAAGTGCCTTAACCACTTGGCCATTGAGCTGCTGAATAGCACACATCGTTTCTTATATTTATCATTTAAGAATCTTGACAGTTAATCTAATACACAACTGAGTGAATTCAATTGTGGTGAGTGGGACTCGAACCCAACACCGCGGATCCCAAGGCAAGTGCCTTAACCACTTGGCCAATGAGCTGCTGAATAGCACACATCGTTTCTTATATTTATCATTTAAGAATCTTGACAGTTAATCTAATACACAACTGAGTGAATTCAATTGTGCTGAGTGGGACTTGAACCCAGCACTGCGGATCCCAAGGCAAGTGCCTTAACCACTTGGCCACGGAGCTGCTGAATAGCACACATCGTTTCTTGTATTTATCCTTTAAGAATTCAATTGTGCTGAATGGGACTCGAACCCAACAACTCTGATGCCAAGGTAAGTGCCTTAACCACTTGGCCATTGAATAGCACACATCGTTTCTTATATTTATCATTTAAGAATCTTGACAGTTAATCTAATACACAACTGAGTGAATTCAATTGTGCTGAGTGGGACTCGAACCCAGCACCGCGGATCCCAAGGCAAGTGCCTTAAACACTTGGCCACAGAGCTGCTGAATAGCACACATCGTTTCTTGTATTTATCCTTTAAGAATTCAATTGTGCTGAATGGGACTCGAACCCACAACTCTGATGCCAAGGTAAGTGCCTTAACCACTTGGCCATTGAGCTGCTGAATAGCACACATCGTTTCTTATATTTATCATTTAAGAATCTTGACAGTTAATCTAATTCACAACTGAGTGAATTCAATTGTGCTGAGTGGGACTCGAACCCAGCACCGCGGATCCCAAGGCAAGTGCCTTAACCACTTGGCCATTGAGCTGCTGAATAGCACACATCGTTTCTTGTATTTATCCTTTAAGAATTCAATTGTGCTGAATGGGACTCGAACCCACAACTCTGATGCCAAGGTAAGTGCCTTAACCACTTGGCCATTGAGCTGCTGAATAGCACACATCGTTTCTTATATTTATCATTTAAGAATCTTGACAGTTAATCTAATTCACAACTGAGTGAATTCAATTGTGCTGAGTGGGACTCGAACCCAGCACCGCGGATCCCAAGGCAAGTGCCTTAACCACTTGGCCATTGAGCTGCTGAATAGCACACATCGTTTCTTATATTTATCATTTAAGAACCTTGACAGTTAATCTAATACACAACTGAGTGAATTCAATTGTGCTGAGTGGGACTCGAACCCAGCACCGCGGATCCCAAGGCAAGTGCCTTAAACACTTGGCCACGGAGCTGCTGAATAGCACACATCGTTTCTTGCTATTATCCTTTAAGAATTCAATTGTGCTGAATGGGACTCGAACCCACAACTCTGATGCCAAGGTAAGTGCCTTAACCACTTGGCCATTGAGCTGCTGAATAGCACACATCGTTTCTTATATTTATCATTTAAGAATCTTGACAGTTAATCTAATACACAACTGAGTGAATTCAATTGTGGTGAGTGGGACTCGAACCCAACACCGCGGATCCCAAGGCAAGTGCCTTAACCACTTGGCCATTGAGCTGCTGAATAGCACACATCGTTTCTTGCTATTATCCTTTAAGAATTCAATTGTGCTGAATGGGACTCGAACCCACAACTCTGATGCCAAGGTAAGTGCCTTAACCACTTGGCCATTGAGCTGCTGAATAGCACACATCGTTTCTTATATTTATCATTTAAGAATCTTGACAGTTAATCTAATACACAACTGGGTGAATTCAATTGTGCTGAGTGGGACTCGAACCCAACACCGCGGATCCCAAGGCAAGTGCCTTAACCACTTGGCCATTGAGCTGCTGAATAGCACACATCGTTTCTTGTATTTATCCTTTAAGAATTCAATTGTGCTGAATGGGACTCGAACCCAACAACTCTGATGCCAAGGTAAGTGTCTTAAGCACACATCGTTTCTTGTATTTATCCTTTAAGAATTCAATTGTGCTGAATGGGACTCGAACCCAACAACAACTCTCAATGGCCAAGTGCCCACTTGGCCATTGAGCTGCTGAATAGCACACATCGTTTCTTATATTTATCATTTAAGAATCTTGACAGTTAATCTAATACACAACTGAGTGAATTCAATTGTGCTGAGTGGGTCTCGAACCCAACACCGCGGATCCCAAGGCAAGTGCTTTAACCACTTGGCCACGGAGCTGCTGAATAGCACACATCGTTTCTTGTATTTATCCTTTAAGAATTCAATTGTGCTGAATGGGACTCTAACCCAACAACTCTGATGCCAAGGTAAGTGCCTTAACCACTTGGCCATTGAGCTGCTGAATAGCACACATCGTTTCTTATATTTATCATTTAAGAATCTTGACAGTTAATCTAATACACAACTGAGTAAATTCAATTGTGCTGAGTGGGACTCGAACCCAGCACCGCGGATCCCAAGGCAAGTGCCTTAAACACTTGGCCACAGAGCTGCTGAATAGCACACATCGTTTCTTGTATTTATCCTTTAAGAATTCAATTGTGCTGAATGGGACTCGAACCCACAACTCTGATGCCAAGGTAAGTGCCTTAACCACTTGGCCATTGAGCTGCTGAATAGCACACATCGTTTCTTATATTTATCATTTAAGAATCTCGACAGTTAATCTAATACACAACTGAGTGAATTCAATTGTGCTGAGTGGGACTCGAACCCAACACCGCGGATCCCAAGGCAAGTGCCTTAACCACTTGGCCATTGAGCTGCTGAATAGCACACATCGTTTCTTATATTTATCATTTAAGAATCTTGACAGTTAATCTAATACACAACTGAGTGAATTCAATTGTGCTGAGTGGGACTCGAACCCAGCACCGCGGATCCCAAGGCAAGTGCCTTAACCACTTGGCCATTGAGCTGCTGAATAGCACACATCGTTTCTTGCTATTATCCTTTAAGAATTCAATTGTGCTGAATGGGACTCGAACCCACAACTCTGATGCCAAGGTAAGTGCCTTAACCACTTGGCCATTGAGCTGCTGAATAGCACACATCGTTTCTTATATTTATCATTTAAGAATCTTGACAGTTAATCTAATACACAACTGGGTGAATTCAATTGTGCTGAGTGGGACTCGAACCCAACACCGCGGATCCCAAGGCAAGTGCCTTAACCACTTGGCCATTGAGCTGCTGAATAGCACACATCGTTTCTTATATTTATCATTTAAGAATCTTGACAGTTAATCTAATACACAACTGAGTGAATTCAATTGTGCTGAGTGGGACTCGAACCCAGCACCGCGGATCCCAAGGCAAGTGCCTTAACCACTTGGCCACGGAGCTGCTGAATAGCACACATCGTTTCTTGTATTTATCCTTTAAGAATTCAATTGTGCTGAATGGGACTCGAACCCAACAACTCTGATGCCAAGGTAAGTGCCTTAAGCACACATCGTTTCTTGTATTTATCCTTTAAAAATTCAATTGTGCTGAATGGGACTCGAACCAAACAACAACACTCAATGGCCAAGTGCCCACTTGGCCATTGAGCTGCTGAATAGCACACATCGTTTCTTATATTTGTCATTTAAGAATCTCGACAGTTAATCTAATACACAACTGAGTGAATTCAATTGTGCTGAGTGGGACTCGAACCCAACACCGCGGATCCCAAGGCAAGTGCCTTAACCACTTGGCCATTGAGCTGCTGAATAGCACACATCGTTTCTTATATTTATCATTTAAGAATCTTGACAGTTAATCTAATACACAACTGAGTGAATTCAATTGTGCTGAGTGGGACTCGAACCCAGCATCGCGGATCCCAAGGCAAGTGCCTTAACCACTTGGCCATTGAGCTGCTGAATAGCACACATCGTTTCTTATATTTATCATTTAAGAATCTTGACAGTTAATCTAATACACAACTGAGTGAATTCAATTGTGCTGAGTGGGACTCGAACCCAGCACCGCGGATCCCAAGGCAAGTGCCTTAACCACTTGGCCATTGAGCTGCTGAATAGCACACATCGTTTCTTATATTTATCATTTAAGAATCTTGACAGTTAATCTAATACACAACTGAGTGAATTCAATTGTGCTGAGTGGGACTCGAACCCAACACCGCGGATCCCAAGGCAAGTGCCTTAACCACTTGGCCACGGAGCTGCTGAATAGCACACATCGTTTCTTGTATTTATCCTTTAAGAATTCAATTGTGCTGAATGGGACTCGAACCCAACAACTCTGATGCCAAGGTAAGTGCCTTAACCACTTGGCCATTGAGCTGCTGAATAGCACACATCGTTTCTTATATTTATCATTTAAGAATCTTGACAGTTAATCTAATACACAACTGAGTGAATTCAATTGTGCTGAGTGGGACTCGAACCCAACACCGTGGATCCCAAGGCAAGTGCCTTGACCACTTGGCCATTGAGCTGTTGAATAGCACACATCGTTTCTTATATTTATCATTTAAGAATCTTGACAGTTAATCTAATACACAACTGAGTGAATTCAATTGTGCTGAGTGGGACTCGAACCCAGCACCGCGGATCCCAAGGCAAGTGCCTTAACCACTTGGCCACGGAGCTGCTGAATAGCACACATCGTTTCTTGTATTTATCCTTTAAGAATTCAATTGTGCTGAATGGGACTCAAACCCAACAACTCTGATGCCAAGGTAAGTGCCTTAAGCACACATCGTTTCTTGTATTTATCCTTTAAAAATTCAATTGTGCTGAATGGGACTCGAACCAAACAACAACACTCAATGGCCAAGTGCCCACTTGGCCATTGAGCTGCTGAATAGCACACATCGTTTCTTATATTTATCATTTAAGAATCTCGACAGTTAATCTAATACACAACTGAGTGAATTCAATTGTGCTGAGTGGGACTCGAACCCAACACCGCGGATCCCAAGGCAAGTGCCTTAACCACTTGGCCACGGAGCTACTGAATAGCACACATCGTTTCTTGTATTTATCCTTTAAGAATTCAATTGTGCTGAATGGGACTCGAACCCAACAACTCTGATGCCAAGGTAAGTGCCTTAAGCACACATCGTTTCTTGTATTTATCCTTTAAGAATTCAATTGTGCTGAATGGGACTCGAACCCAACAACTCTGATGCCAAGGTACGTGCCTTAACCACTTGGCCATTGAGCTGCTGAATAGCACACATCGTTTCTTATATTTATCATTTAAGAATCTTGACAGTTAATCTAATACACAACTGAGTGAATTCAATTGTGCTGAGTGGGACTCGAACCCAACACCGCGGATCCCAAGGCAAGTGCCTTAACCACTTGGCCATTGAGCTGCTGAATAGCACACATCGTTTCTTGTATTTATCATTTAAGAATCTTGACAGTTAATCTAATACACAACTAAGTGAATTCAATTGTGCTGAGTGGGACTCGAACCCAGCACCGCGGATTCCAAGGCAAGTGCCTTAACCACTTGGCCATTGAGCTGCTGAATAGCACACATCGTTTCTTATATTTATCATTTAAGAATCTTGACAGTTAATCTAATCCACAACTGAGTGAATTCAATTGTGCTGAGTGGGACTTGAACCCAACACCGCGGATCCCAAGGCAAGTGCCTTAACCACTTGGCCATTGAGCTGCTGAATAGCACACATCGTTTCTTATATTTATCATTTAAGAATTCAATTGTGCTGAATGGGACTCGAACCCAACAACTCTGATGCCAAGGTAAGTGCCTTAAGCACACATCGTTTCTTGTATTTATCCTTTAAGAATTCAATTGTGCTGAATGGGACTCGAACCCAACAACTCTGATGCCAAGGTAAGTGCCTTAACCACTTGGCCATTGAGCTGCTGAATAGCACACATCGTTTCTTATATTTATCATTTAAGAATCTTGACAGTTAATCTAATACACAACTGAGTGAATTCAATTGTGCTGAGTGGGACTCGAACCCAACACCGCGGATCCCAAGGCAAGTGCCTTAAACACTTGGCCACGGAGCTGCTGAATAGCACACATCGTTTCTTGTATTTATCCTTTAAGAATTCAATTGTGCTGAATGGGACTCGAACCCAACAACTCTGATGCCAAGGTAAGTGCCTTAAGCACACATCGTTTCTAGTATTTATCCTTTAAAAATTCAATTGTGCTGAATGGG
This sequence comes from Lophius americanus, assembly GCA_037951165.1. Classification (NCBI taxonomy): domain Eukaryota; kingdom Metazoa; phylum Chordata; class Actinopteri; order Lophiiformes; family Lophiidae; genus Lophius; species Lophius americanus. The sequence goes on along the minus strand of JBBDHG010000088.1, from coordinate 20,627 downwards.
ACTCGTACCAAACAACAACACTCAATGGCCAAGTGCCCACTTGGCCATTGAGCTGCTGAATAGCACACATCGTTTCTTATATTTATCATTTAAGAATCTCGACAGTTAATCTAATACACAACTGAGTGAATTCAATTGTGCTGAGTGGGACTCGAACCCAACACCGCGGATCCCAAGGCAAGTGCCTTAACCACTTGGCCACGGAGCTGCTGAATAGCACACATCGTTTCTTATATTTATCATTTAAGAATCTTGACAGTTAATCTAATACACAACTGAGTGAATTCAATTGTGCTGAGTGGGACTCGAACCCAACACCGCAGATCCCAAGGCAAGTGCCTTAACCACTTGGCCACGGAGCTGCTGAATAGCACACATCGTTTCTTATATTTATCATTTAAGAATCTTGACAGTTAATCTAATACACAACTGAGTGAATTCAATTGTGCTGAGTGGGACTCGAACCCAGCACCGCGGATCCCAAGGCAAGTGCCTTAACCACTTGGCCACGGAGCTGCTGAATAGCACACATCGTTTCTTGTATTTATCCTTTAAGAATTCAATTGTGCTGAATGGGACTCGAACCCAACAACTCTGATGCCAAGGTAAGTGCCTTAACCACTTGGCCATTGAGCTGCTGAATAGCACACATCGTTTCTTATATTTATCATTTAAGAATCTTGACAGTTAATCTAATACACAACTGAGTGAATTCAATTGTGCTGAGTGGGACTCGAACCCAACACCGCGGATCCCAAGGCAAGTGCCTTAACCACTTGGCCACGGAGCTGCTGAATAGCACACATCGTTTCTTATATTTATCATTTAAGAATCTTGACAGTTAATCTAATACACAACTGAGTGAATTCAATTGTGCTGAGTGGGACTCGAACCCAACACCGCAGATCCCAAGGCAAGTGCCTTAACCACTTGGCCACGGAGCTGCTGAATAGCACACATCGTTTCTTATATTTATCATTTAAGAATCTTGACAGTTAATCTAATACACAACTGAGTGAATTCAATTGTGCTGAGTGGGACTCGAACCCAGCACCGCGGATCCCAAGGCAAGTGCCTTAACCACTTGGCCACGGAGCTGCTGAATAGCACACATCGTTTCTTGTATTTATCCTTTAAGAATTCAATTGTGCTGAATGGGACTCGAACCCAACAACTCTGATGCCAAGGTAAGTGCCTTAACCACTTGGCCATTGAGCTGCTGAATAGCACACATCGTTTCTTATATTTATCATTTAAGAATCTTGACAGTTAATCTAATACACAACTGAGTGAATTCAATTGTGCTGAGTGGGACTCGAACCCAACACCGCGGATCCCAAGGCAAGTGCCTTAACCACTTGGCCACGGAGCTGCTGAATAGCACACATCGTTTCTTATATTTATCATTTAAGAATCTTGACAGTTAATCTAATACACAACTGAGTGAATTCAATTGTGCTGAGTGGGACTCGAACCCAACACCGCAGATCCCAAGGCAAGTGCCTTAACCACTTGGCCACGGAGCTGCTGAATAGCACACATCGTTTCTTATATTTATCATTTAAGAATCTTGACAGTTAATCTAATACACAACTGAGTGAATTCAATTGTGCTGAGTGGGACTCGAACCCAGCACCGCGGATCCCAAGGCAAGTGCCTTAACCACTTGGCCACGGAGCTGCTGAATAGCACACATCGTTTCTTGTATTTATCCTTTAAGAATTCAATTGTGCTGAATGGGACTCGAACCCAACAACTCTGATGCCAAGGTAAGTGCCTTAACCACTTGGCCATTGAGCTGCTGAATAGCACACATCGTTTCTTATATTTATCATTTAAGAATCTTGACAGTTAATCTAATACACAACAGAGTGAATTCAATTGTGCTGAGTGGGACTCGAACCCAGCACCGCGGATCCCAAGGCAAGTGCCTTAAACACTTGGCCACGGAGCTGCTGAATAGCACACATCGTTTCTTGCTATTATCCTTTAAGAATTCAATTGTGCTGAATGGGACTCGAACCCACAACTCTGATGCCAAGGTAAGTGCCTTAACCACTTGGCCATTGAGCTGCTGAATAGCACACATCGTTTCTTATATTTATCATTTAAGAATCTTGACAGTTAATCTAATACACAACTGAGTGAATTCAATTGTGCTGAGTGGGACTCGAACCCAACACCGCGGATCCCAAGGCAAGTGCCTTAACCACTTGGCCACGGAGCTGCTGAATAGCACACATCGTTTCTTATATTTATCATTTAAGAATCTTGACAGTTAATCTAATACACAACTGAGTGAATTCAATTGTGCTGAGTGGGACTCGAACCCAGCACCGCGGATCCCAAGGCAAGTGCCTTAACCACTTGGCCACGGAGCTGCTGAATAGCACACATCGTTTCTTGTATTTATCCTTTAAGAATTCAATTGTGCTGAATGGGACTCGAACCCAACAACTCTGATCCCAAGGCAAGTGCCTTAACCACTTGGCCATTGAGCTGCTGAATAGCACACATCGTTTCTTATATTTATCATTTAAGAATCTTGACAGTTAATCTAATACACAACTGAGTGAATTCAATTGTGCTGAGTGGGACTCGAACCCAACACCGCGGATCCCAAGGCAAGTGCGTTAACCACTTGGCCACGGAGCTGCTGAATAGCACACATCGTTTCTTGTATTTATCCTTTAAGAATTCAATTGTGCTGAGTGGGACTCGAACCCAACACCACGGATCCCAAGGCAAGTGCCTTAACCACTTGGCCACGGAGCTGCTGAATAGCACACATTGTTTCTTATATTTATCATTTAAGAATCTTGACAGTTAATCTAATACACAACTGAGTGAATTCAATTGTGCTGAGTGGGACTCGAACCCAGCACCGCGGATCCCAAGGCAAGTGCCTTAACCACTTGGCCAATGAGTTGCTGAATAGCACACATCGTTTCTTATATTTATCATTTAAGAATCTTGACAGTTAATCTAATACACAACTGAGTGAATTCAATTGTGCTGAGTGGGACTCGAACCCAGCACCGCGGATCCCAAGGCAAGTGCCTTAACCACTTGGCCACGGAGCTGCTGAATAGCACACATCGTTTCTTGTATTTATCCTTTAAGAATTCAATTGTGCTGAATGGGACTCGAACCCAACAACTCTGATGCCAAGGTAAGTGCCTTAACCACTTGGCCATTGAGCTGCTGAATAGCACACATCGTTTCTTATATTTATCATTTAAGAATCTTGACAGTTAATCTAATACACAACTGAGTGAATTCAATTGTGCTGAGTGGGACTCGAACCCAACACCGCGGATCCCAAGGCAAGTGCTTTAACCACTTGGCCACGGAGCTGCTGAATAGCACACATCGTTTCTTGTATTTATCCTTTAAGAATTCAATTGTGCTGAATGGGACTCGAACCCAACAACTCTGATGCCAAGGTAAGTGCCTTAACCTCTGAGCTGCTGAATAGCACACATCGTTTCTTATATTTATCATTTAAGAATCTTGACAGTTAATCTAATACACAACTGAGTGAATTCAATTGTGCTGAGTGGGACTCGAACCCAACACCGCGGATCCCAAGGCAAGTGCCTTAACCACTTGGCCATTGAGCTGCTGAATAGCACACATCGTTTCTTATATTTATCATTTAAGAATCTTGACAGTTAATCTAATACACAACTGAGTGAATTCAATTGTGCTGAGTGGGACTCGAACCCAGCACCGCGGATCCCAAGGCAAGTGCCTTAACCACTTGGCCACGGAGCTGCTGAATAGCACACATCGTTTCTTGTATTTATCCTTTAAGAATTCAATTGCGCTGAATGGGACTCGAACCCAACAACTCTGATGCCAAGGTAAGTGCCTTAACCACTTGGCCATTGAGCTGCTGAATAGCACACATCGTTTCTTATATTTATCATTTAAGAATCTTGACAGTTAATCTAATACACAACTGAGTGAATTCAATTGTGCTGAGTGGGACTCGAACCCAACACCGCGGATCCCAAGGCAAGTGCTTTAACCACTTGGCCACGGAGCTGCTGAATAGCACACATCGTTTCTTGTATTTATCCTTTAAGAATTCAATTGTGCTGAATGGGACTCGACCCCAACAACTCTGATGCCAAGGTAAGTGCCTTAACCACTTGGCCATTGAGCTGCTGAATAGCACACATCGTTTCTTATATTTATCATTTAAGAACCTTGACAGTTAATCTAATACACAACTGAGTGAATTCAATTGTGCTGAGTGGGACTCGAACCCAGCACAGCGGATCCCAAGGCAAGTGCCTTAACAACTTGGCCACGGAGCTGCTGAATAGCACACATCGTTTCTTATATTTATCCTTTAAGAATTCAATTGTGCTGAATGGGACTCGAACCCACAACTCTGATGCCAAGGTAAGTGCCTTAACCACTTGGCCATTGAGCTGCTGAATAGCACACATCGTTTCTCATATTTATCATTTAAGAATCTTGACAGTTAATCTAATACACAACTGAGAGAATTCAATTTTGCTGAGTGGGACTCGAACCCAACACCACGGATCCCAAGGCAAGTGCCTTAACCACTTGGCCACGGAGCTGCTGAATAGCACACATTGTTTCTTATATTTATCATTTAAGAATCTTGACAGTTAATCTAATACACAACTGAGTGAATTCAATTGTGCTGAGTGGGACTCGAACCCAGCACCGCGGATCCCAAGGCAAGTGCCTTAACCACTTGGCCACGGAGCTGCTGAATAGCACACATCGTTTCTTGTATTTATCCTTTAAGAATTCAATTGTGCTGAATGGGACTCGAACCCAACAACTCTGATGCCAAGGTAAGTGCCTTAACCACTTGGCCATTGAGCTGCTGAATAGCACACATCGTTTCTTATATTTATCATTTAAGAATCTTGACAGTTAATCTAATACACAACTGAGTGAATTCAATTGTGCTGAGTGGGACTTGAACCCAACACCGCGGATCCCAAGGCAAGTGCCTTAACCACTTGGCCACGGAGCTGCTGAATAGCACACATCGTTTCTTGTATTTATCCTTTAAGAATTCAATTGTGCTGAGTGGGACTCGAACCCAGCACCGCGGATCCCAAGGCAAGTGCCTTAACCACTTGGCCACGGAGCTGCTGAATAGCACACATCGTTTCTTGTATTTATCCTTTAAGAATTCAATTGTGCTGAATGGGACTCGAACCCAAAAACTCTGATGCCAAGGTAAGTGCCTTAACCACTTGGCCATTGAGCTGCTGAATAGCACACATCGTTTCTTATATTTATCATTTAAGAATCTTGACAGTTAATCTAATACACAACTGAGTGAATTCAATTGTGCTGAGTGGGACTCGAACCCAACACCGCGGATCCCAAGGCAAGTGCCTTAACCACGGAGCTGCTGAATAGCACACATCGTTTCTTATATTTATCATTTAAGAATCTTGACAGTTAATCTAATACACAACTGAGTGAATTCAATTGTGCTGAGTGGGACTCGAACCCAGCACCGCGGATCCCAAGGCAAGTGCCTTAACCACTTGGCCACGGAGCTGCTGAATAGCACACATCGTTTCTTGTATTTATCCTTTAAGAATTCAATTGTGCTGAATGGGACTCGAACCCAACAACTCTGATGCCAAGGTAAGTGCCTTAACCACTTGGCCATTGAGCTGCTGAATAGCACACATCGTTTCTTATATTTATCATTTAAGAATCTTGACAGTTAATCTAATACACAACTGAGTGAATTCAATTGTGCTGAGTGGGACTCGAACCCAACACCACGGATCCCAAGGCAAGTGCCTTAACCACTTGGCCACGGAGCTGCTGAATAGCACACATCGTTTCTTATATTTATCATTTAAGAATCTTGACAGTTAATCTAATACACAACTGAGTGAATTCAATTGTGCTGAGTGGGACTCGAACCCAACACCGCAGATCCCAAGGCAAGTGCCTTAACCACTTGGCCACGGAGCTGCTGAATAGCACACATCGTTTCTTATATTTATCATTTAAGAATCTTGACAGTTAATCTAATACACAACTGAGTGAATTCAATTGTGCTGAGTGGGACTCGAACCCAGCACCGCGGATCCCAAGGCAAGTGCCTTAACCAATTGGCCACGGAGCTGCTGAATAGCACACATCGTTTCTTGTATTTATCCTTTAAGAATTCAATTGTGCTGAATGGGACTCGAACCCAACAACTCTGATGCCAAGGTAAGTGCCTTAACCACTTGGCCATTGAGCTGCTGAATAGCACACATCGTTTCTTATATTTATCATTTAAGAATCTTGACAGTTAATCTAATACACAACTGAGTGAATTCAATTGTGCTGAGTGGGACTCGAACCCAACACCGCGGATCCCAAGGCAAGTGCCTTAACCACTTGGCCACGGAGCTGCTGAATAGCACACATCGTTTCTTATATTTATCATTTAAGAATCTTGACAGTTAATCTAATACACAACTGAGTGAATTCAATTGTGCTGAGTGGGACTCGAACCCAGCACCACGGATCCCAAGGCAAGTGCCTTAACCACTTGGCCACGGAGCTGCTGAATAGCACACATCGTTTCTTGTATTTATCCTTTAAGAATTCAATTGTGCTGAATGGGACTCGAACCCAACAACTCTGATGCCAAGGTAAGTGCCTTAACCACTTGGCCATTGAGCTGCTGAATAGCACACATCGTTTCTTATATTTATCATTTAAGAATCTTGACAGTTAATCTAATACACAACTGAGTGAATTCAATTGTGCTGAGTGGGACTCGAACCCAACACCGCGGATCCCAAGGCAAGTGCCTTAACCACTTGGCCACGGAGCTGCTGAATAGCACACATCGTTTCTTATATTTATCATTTAAGAATCTTGACAGTTCATCTAATACACAACTGAGTGAATTCAATTGTGCTGAGTGGGACTCGAACCCAACACCGCGGATCCCAAGGCAAGTGCCTTAACCACTTGGCCATTGAGCTGCTGAATAGCACACATCGTTTCTTATATTTATCATTTAAGAATCTTGACAGTTAATCTAATACACAACTGAGTGAATTCAATTGTGCTGAGTGGGACTCGAACCCAGCACCGCGGATCCCAAGGCAAGTGCCTTAACCACTTGGCCACGGAGCTGCTGAATAGCACACATCGTTTCTTGTATTTATCCTTTAAGAATTCAATTGTGCTGAATGGGACTCGAACCCAACAACTCTGATGCCAAGGTAAGTGCCTTAACCACTTGGCCATTGAGCTGCTGAATAGCACACATCGTTTCTTATATTTATCATTTAAGAATCTTGACAGTTAATCTAATACACAACTGAGTGAATTCAATTGTGCTGAGTGGGACTCGAACCCAACACCGCGGATCCCAAGGCAAGTGCTTTAACCACTTGGCCACGGAGCTGCTGAATAGCACACATCGTTTCTTGTATTTATCCTTTAAGAATTCAATTGTGCTGAATGGGACTCGAACCCAACAACTCTGATGCCAAGGTAAGTGCCTTAACCACTGAGCTGCTGAATAGCACACATCGTTTCTTATATTTATCATTTAAGAACCTTGACAGTTAATCTAATACACAACTGAGTGAATTCAATTGTGCTGAGTGGGACTCGAACCCAGCACCGCGGATCCCAAGGCAAGTGCCTTAAACACTTGGCCACGGAGCTGCTGAATAGCACACATCGTTTCTTGTATTTATCCTTTAAGAATTCAATTGTGCTGAATGGGACTCGAACCCAACAACTCTGATGCCAAGGTAAGTGCCTTAACCACTTGGCCATTGAGCTGCTGAATAGCACACATCGTTTCTTATATTTATCATTTAAGAATCTTGACAGTTAATCTAATACACAACTGAGTGAATTCAATTGTGCTGAGTGGGACTCGAACCCAACACCGCGGATCCCAAGGCAAGTGCCTTAACCACTTGGCCACGGAGCTGCTGAATAGCACACATCGTTTCTTATATTTATCATTTAAGAATCTTGACAGTTAATCTAATACACAACTGAGTGAATTCAATTGTGCTGAGTGGGACTCGAACCCAGCACCACGGATCCCAAGGCAAGTGCCTTAACCACTTGGCCACGGAGCTGCTGAATAGCACACATCGTTTCTTGTATTTATCCTTTAAGAATTCAATTGTGCTGAATGGGACTCGAACCCAACAACTCTGATGCCAAGGTAAGTGCCTTAACCACTTGGCCATTGAGCTGCTGAATAGCACACATCGTTTCTTATATTTATCATTTAAGAATCTTGACAGTTAATCTAATACACAACTGAGTGAATTCAATTGTGCTGAGTGGGACTCGAACCCAACACCGCGGATCCCAAGGCAAGTGCCTTAACCACTTGGCCACGGAGCTGCTGAATAGCACACATCGTTTCTTATATTTATCATTTAAGAATCTTGACAGTTCATCTAATACACAACTGAGTGAATTCAATTGTGCTGAGTGGGACTCGAACCCAACACCGCGGATCCCAAGGCAAGTGCCTTAACCACTTGGCCATTGAGCTGCTGAATAGCACACATCGTTTCTTATATTTATCATTTAAGAATCTTGACAGTTAATCTAATACACAACTGAGTGAATTCAATTGTGCTGAGTGGGACTCGAACCCAGCACCGCGGATCCCAAGGCAAGTGCCTTAACCACTTGGCCACGGAGCTGCTGAATAGCACACATCGTTTCTTGTATTTATCCTTTAAGAATTCAATTGTGCTGAATGGGACTCGAACCCAACAACTCTGATGCCAAGGTAAGTGCCTTAACCACTTGGCCATTGAGCTGCTGAATAGCACACATCGTTTCTTATATTTATCATTTAAGAATCTTGACAGTTAATCTAATACACAACTGAGTGAATTCAATTGTGCTGAGTGGGACTCGAACCCAACACCGCGGATCCCAAGGCAAGTGCTTTAACCACTTGGCCACGGAGCTGCTGAATAGCACACATCGTTTCTTGTATTTATCCTTTAAGAATTCAATTGTGCTGAATGGGACTCGAACCCAACAACTCTGATGCCAAGGTAAGTGCCTTAACCACTGAGCTGCTGAATAGCACACATCGTTTCTTATATTTATCATTTAAGAATCTTGACAGTTAATCTAATACACAACTGAGTGAATTCAATTGTGCTGAGTGGGACTCGAACCCAACACCGCGGATCCCAAGGCAAGTGCCTTAACCACTTGGCCATTGAGCTGCTGAATAGCACACATCGTTTCTTATATTTATCATTTAAGAATGTTGACAGTTAATCTAATACACAACTGAGTGAATTCAATTGTGCTGAGTGGGACTCGAACCCAGCACCGCGGATCCCAAGGCAAGTGCCTTAACCACTTGGCCACGGAGCTGCTGAATAGCACACATCGTTTCTTGTATTTATCCTTTAAGAATTCAATTGCGCTGAATGGGACTCGAACCCAACAACTCTGATGCCAAGGTAAGTGCCTTAACCACTTGGCCATTGAGCTGCTGAATAGCACACATCGTTTCTTATATTTATCATTTAAGAATCTTGACAGTTAATCTAATACACAACTGAGTGAATTCAATTGTGCTGAGTGGGACTCGAACCCAACACCGCGGATCCCAAGGCAAGTGCTTTAACCACTTGGCCACGGAGCTGCTGAATAGCACACATCGTTTCTTGTATTTATCCTTTAAGAATTCAATTGTGCTGAATGGGACTCGACCCCAACAACTCTGATGCCAAGGTAAGTGCCTTAACCACTTGGCCATTGAGCTGCTGAATAGCACACATCGTTTCTTATATTTATCATTTAAGAACCTTGACAGTTAATCTAATACACAACTGAGTGAATTCAATTGTGCTGAGTGGGACACGAACCCAGCACAGCGGATCCCAAGGCAAGTGCCTTAACCACTTGGCCACGGAGCTGCTGAATAGCACACATCGTTTCTTATATTTATCCTTTAAGATTTCAATTGTGCTGAATGGGACTCGAACCCACAACTCTGATGCCAAGGTAAGTGCCTTAACCACTTGGCCATTGAGCTGCTGAATAGCACACATCGTTTCTTATATTTATCATTTAAGAATCTTGACATTTAATCTAATACACAACTGAGAGAATTCAATTGTGCTGAGTGGGACTCGAACCCAACACCGCGGATCCCAAGGCAAGTGCCTTAACCACTTGGCCACGGAGCTGCTGAATAGCACACATTGTTTCTTATATTTATCATTTAAGAATCTTGACAGTTAATCTAATACACAACTGAGTGAATTCAATTGTGCTGAGTGGGACTCGAACCCAGCACCGCGGATCCCAAGGCAAGTGCCTTAACCACTTGGCCACGGAGCTGCTGAATAGCACACATCGTTTCTTGTATTTATCCTTTAAGAATTCAATTGTGCTGAATGGGACTCGAACCCAACAACTCTGATGCCAAGGTAAGTGCCTTAACCACTTGGCCACGGAGCTGCTGAATAGCACACATCGTTTCTTGTATTTATCCTTTAAGAATTCAATTGTGCTGAATGGGACTCGACCCCAACAACTCTGATGCCAAGGTAAGTGCCTTAACCACTTGGCCATTGAGCTGCTGAATAGCACACATCGTTTCTTATATTTATCATTTAAGAACCTTGACAGTTAATCTAATACACAACTGAGTGAATTCAATTGTGCTGAGTGGGACTTGAACCCAACACCGCGGATCCCAAGGCAAGTGCCTTAACCACTTGGCCACGGAGCTGCTGAATAGCACACATCGTTTCTTGTATTTATCCTTTAAGAATTCAATTGTGCTGAGTGGGACTCGAACCCAGCACCGCGGATCCCAAGGCAAGTGCCTTAACCACTTGGCCACGGAGCTGCTGAATAGCACACATCGTTTCCTGAATTTATCCTTTAAGAATTCAATTGTGCTGAATGGGACTCGAACCCAACAACTCTGATGCCAAGGTAAGTGCCTTAACCACTTGGCCACGGAGCTGCTGAATAGCACACATTGTTTCTTATATTTATCATTTAAGAATCTTGACAGTTAATCTAATACACAACTGAGTGAATTCAATTGTGCTGAGTGGGACTCGAATCCAACACCGCGGATCCCAAGGCAAGTGCCTTAACCACTTGGCCATTGAGCTGCTGAATAGCACACATCGTTTCTTATATTTATCATTTAAGAATCTTGACAGTTAATCTAATACACAACTGAGTGAATTCATTGTGCTGAGTGGGACTCAAACCCAGCACCGCGGATCCCAAGGCAAGTGCCTTAACCACTTGGCCACGGAGCTGCTGAATAGCACACATCGTTTCTTATATTTATCCTTTAAGAATTCAATTGTGCTGAATGGGACTCGAACCCACAACTCTGATGCCAAGGTAAGTGCCTTAACCACTTGGCCATTGAGCTGCTGAATAGCACACATCGTTTCTTATATTTATCATTTAAGAATCTTGACAGTTAATCTAATACACAACTGAGAGAATTCAATTGTGCTGAGTGGGACTCGAACCCAACACCGCGGATCCCAAGGCAAGTGCCTTAACCACTTGGCCACGGAGCTGCTGAATAGCACACATTGTTTCTTATATTTATCATTTAAGAATCTTGACAGTTAATCTAATACACAACTGAGTGAATTCAATTGTGCTGAGCGGGACTCGAACCCAGCACCGCGGATCCCAAGGCAAGTGCCTTAACCACTTGGCCACGGAGCTGCTGAATAGCACACATCGTTTCTTGTATTTATCCTTTAAGAATTCAATTGTGCTGAATGGGACTCGAACCCAACAACTCTGATGCCAAGGTAAGTGCCTTAACCACTTGGCCATTGAGCTGCTGAATAGCACACATCGTTTCTTATATTTATCATTTAAGAATCTTGACAGTTAATCTAATACACAACTGAGTGAATTCAATTGTGCTGAGTGGGACTTGAACCCAACACCGCGGATCCCAAGGCAAGTGCCTTAACCACTTGGCCACGGAGCTGCTGAATAGCACACATCGTTTCTTGTATTTATCCTTTAAGAATTCAATTGTGCTGAGTGGGACTCGAACCCAGCACCGCGGATCCCAAGGCAAGTGCCTTAACCACTTGGCCACGGAGCTGCTGAATAGCACACATCGTTTCTTGAATTTATCCTTTAAGAATTCAATTGTGCTGAATGGGACTCGAACCCAACAACTCTGATGCCAAGGTAAGTGCCTTAACCACTTGGCCACGGAGCTGCTGAATAGCACACATTGTTTCTTATATTTATCATTTAAGAATCTTGACAGTTAATCTAATACACAACTGAGTGAATTCATTGTGCTGAGTGGGACTCAAACCCAGCACCGCGGATCCCAAGGCAAGTGCCTTAACCACTTGGCCACGGAGCTGCTGAATAGCACACATCGTTTCTTATATTTATCCTTTAAGAATTCAATTGTGCTGAATGGGACTCGAACCCACAACTCTGATGCCAAGGTAAGTGCCTTAACCACTTGGCCATTGAGCTGCTGAATAGCACACATCGTTTCTTATATTTATCATTTAAGAATCTTGACAGTTAATCTAATACACAACTGAGAGAATTCAATTGTGCTGAGTGGGACTCGAACCCAACACCGCGGATCCCAAGGCAAGTGCCTTAACCACTTGGCCACGGAGCTGCTGAATAGCACACATCGTTTCTTATATTTATCATTTAAGAACCTTGACAGTTAATCTAATACACAACTGAGTGAATTCAATTGTGCTGAGTGGGACTCGAACCCAGCACAGCGGATCCCAAGGCAAGTGCCTTAACCACTTGGCCACGGAGCTGCTGAATAGCACACATCGTTTCTTATATTTATCCTTTAAGAATTCAATTGTGCTGAATGGGACTCGAACCCAACAACTCTGATGCCAAGGTAAGTGCCTTAACCACTTGGCCATTGAGCTGCTGAATAGCACACATCGTTTCTTATATTTATCATTTAAGAATCTTGACAGTTAATCTAATACACAACTGAGTGAATTCAATTGTGCTGAGTGGGACTTGAACCCAACACCGCGGATCCCAAGGCAAGTGCCTTAACCACTTGGCCACGGAGCTGCTGAATAGCACACATCGTTTCTTGTATTTATCCTTTAAGAATTCAATTGTGCTGAGTGGGACTCGAACCCAGCACCGCGGATCCCAAGGCAAGTGCCTTAACCACTTGGCCACGGAGCTGCTGAATAGCACACATCGTTTCTTGTATTTATCCTTTAAGAATTCAATTGTGCTGAGTGGGACTCGAACCCAGCACCGCGGATCCCAAGGCAAGTGCCTTAACCACTTGGCCACGGAGCTGCTGAATAGCACACATCGTTTCTTATATTTATCCTTTAAGAATTCAATTGTGCTGAATGGGACTCGAACCCACAACTCTGATGCCAAGGTAAGTGCCTTAACCACTTGGCCATTGAGCTGCTGAATAGCACACATCGTTTCTTATATTTATCATTTAAGAATCTTGACAGTTAATCTAATACACAACTGAGTGAATTCAATTGTGCTGAGTGGGACTCGAACCCAACACCGCGGATCCCAAGGCAAGTGCGTTAACCACTTGGCCACGGAGCTGCTGAATAGCACACATCGTTTCTTATATTTATCATTTAAGAACCTTGACAGTTAATCTAATACACAACTGAGTGAATTCAATTGTGCTGAGTGGGACTCGAACCCAGCACAGCGGATCCCAAGGCAAGTGCCTTAACCACTTGGCCACGGAGCTGCTGAATAGCACACATCGTTTCTTATATTTATCCTTTAAGAATTCAATTGTGCTGAATGGGACTCGAACCCACAACTCTGATGCCAAGGTAAGTGCCTTAACCACTTGGCCATTGAGCTGCTGAATAGCACACATCGTTTCTTATATTTATCATTTAAGAATCTTGACAGTTAATCTAATACACAACTGAGTGAATTCAATTGTGCTGAGTGGGACTCGAACCCAACACCGCGGATCCCAAGGCAAGTGCCTTAACCACTTGGCCACGGAGCTGCTGAATAGCACACATCGTTTCTTGTATTTATCCTTTAAGAATTCAATTGTGCTGAGTGGGACTCGAACCCAACACCGCGGATCCCAAGGCAAGTGCCTTAACCACTTGGCCAATGAGCTGCTGAATAGCACACATCGTTTCTTATATTTATCATTTAAGAATCTTGACAGTTAATCTAATACACAACTGAGTGAATTCAATTGTGCTGAGTGGGACTCGAATCCAGCACCGCGGATCCCAAGGCAAGTGCCTTAACCACTTGGCCACGGAGCTGCTGAATAGCACACATCGTTTCTTGTATTTATCCTTTAAGAATTCAATTGTGCTGAATGGGACTCGAACCCAACAACTCTGATGCCAAGGTAAGTGCCTTAACCACTTGGCCATTGAGCTGCTGAATAGCACACATCGTTTCTTATATTTATCATTTAAGAATCTTGACAGTTAATCTAATACACAACTGAGTGAATTCAATTGTGCTGAGTGGGACTCGAACCCAACACCGCGGATCCCAAGGCAAGTGCCTTAACCACTTGGCCACGGAGCTGCTGAATAGCACACATCGTTTCTTATATTTATCATTTAAGAATCTTGACAGTTAATCTAATACACAACTGAGTGAATTCAATTGTGCTGAGTGGGACTCGAACCCAACACCGCGGATCCCAAGGCAAGTGCCTTAACCACTTGGCCATTGAGCTGCTGAATAGCACACATTGTTTCTTGTATTTATCCTACAAGAATTCAATTGTGCTGAATGGGACTCGAACCCACAACTCTGATGCCAAGGTAAGTGCCTTAACAACTTGGCCATTGAGCTGCTGAATAGCACACATCGTTTCTTATATTTATCATTTAAGAACCTTGACAGTTAATCTAATACACAACTGAGTGAATTCAATTGTGCTGAGTGGGACTCGAACCCAGCACAGCAGATCCCAAGGCAAGTGCCTTAACCACTTGGCCACGGAGCTGCTGAATAGCACACATCGTTTCTTATATTTATCCTTTAAGAATTCAATTGTGCTGAATGGGACTCGAACCCACAACTCTGATGCCAAGGTAAGTGCCTTAACCACTTGGCCATTGAGCTGCTGAATAGCACACATCGTTTCTTATATTTATCATTTAAGAATCTTGACAGTTAATCTAATACACAACTGAGAGAATTCAATTGTGCTGAGTGGGACTCGAACCCAACACCGCGGATCCCAAGGCAAGTGCCTTAACCACTTGGCCACGGAGCTGCTGAATAGCACACATTATTTCTTATATTTATCATTTAAGAATCTTGACAGTTAATCTAATACACAACTGAGTGAATTCAATTGTGCTGAGTGGGACTCGAACCCAGCACCGCGGATCCCAAGGCAAGTGCCTTAACCACTTGGCCACGGAGCTGCTGAATAGCACACATCGTTTCTTGTATTTATCCTTTAAGAATTCAATTGTGCTGAATGGGACTCGAACCCAACAACTCTGATGCCAAGGTAAGTGCCTTAACCACTTGGCCATTGAGCTGCTGAATAGCACACATCGTTTCTTATATTTATCATTTAAGAATCTTGACAGTTAATCTAATACACAACTGAGTGAATTCAATTGTGCTGAGTGGGACTTGAACCCAACACCGCGGATCCCAAGGCAAGTGCCTTAACCACTTGGCCACGGAGCTGCTGAATAGCACACATCGTTTCTTGTATTTATCCTTTAAGAATTCAATTGTGCTGAGTGGGACTCGAACCCAGCACCGCGGATCCCAAGGCAAGTGCCTTAACCACTTGGCCACGGAGCTGCTGAATAGCACACATCGTTTCTTGAATTTATCCTTTAAGAATTAAATTGTGCTGAATGGGACTCGAACCCAACAACTCTGATGCCAAGGTAAGTGCCTTAACCACTTGGCCACGGAGCTGCTGAATAGCACACATTGTTTCTTATATTTATCATTTAAGAATCTTGACAGTTAATCTAATACACAACTGAGTGAATTCAATTGTGCTGAGTGGGACTCGAATCCAACACCGCGGATCCCAAGGCAAGTGCCTTAACCACTTGGCCATTGAGCTGCTGAATAGCACACATCGTTTCTTATATTTATCATTTAAGAATCTTGACAGTTAATCTAATACACAACTGAGTGAATTCATTGTGCTGAGTGGGACTCGAACCCAGCACCGCGGATCCCAAGGCAAGTGCCTTAACCACTTGTTCACGGAGCTGCTGAATAGCACACATCGTTTCTTGTATTTATCCTTTAAGAATTCAATTGTGCTGAGTGGGACTCGAACCCAGCACCGCGGATCCCAAGGCAAGTGCCTTAACCACTTGGCCACGGAGCTGCTGAATAGCACACATCGTTTCTTATATTTATCCTTTAAGAATTCAATTGTGCTGAATGGGACTCGAACCCACAACTCTGATGCCAAGGTAAGTGCCTTAACCACTTGGCCAATGAGCTGCTGAATAGCACACATCGTTTCTTATATTTATCATTTAAGAATCTTGACAGTTAATCTAATATACAACTGAGTGAATTCAATTGTGCTGAGTGGGACTCGAACCCAACACCGCGGATCCCAAGGCAAGTGCGTTAACCACTTGGCCACGGAGCTGCTGAATAGCACACATCTTTTCTTGTATTTATCCTTTAAGAATTCAATTGTGCTGAATGGGACTCGACCCCAACAACTCTGATGCCAAGGTAAGTGCCTTAACCACTTGGCCATTGAGCTGCTGAATAGCATACATCGTTTCTTATATTTATCATTTAAGAATCTTGACAGTTAATCTAATAAACAACTGAGTGAATTTAATTGTGCTGAGTGGGACTCGAACCTAACACCGCGGATCCCAAGGTAAGTGCCTTAACCACTTGGCCATTGAGCTGCTGAATAGCACACATCGTTTCTTGTATTTATCCTTTAAGAATTCAATTGTGCTGAGTGGGACTCGAACCCAACACCGCGGATCCCAAGGCAAGTGCCTTAACCACTTGGCCAATGAGCTGCTGAATAGCACACATCGTTTCTTATATTTATCATTTAAGAATCTTGACAGTTAATCTAATACACAACTGAGTGAATTCAATTGTGCTGAGTGGGACTCGAATCCAGCACCGCGGATCCCAAGGCAAGTGCCTTAACCACTTGGCCACGGAGCTGCTGAATAGCACACATCGTTTCTTGTATTTATCCTTTAAGAATTCAATTGTGCTGAATGGGACTCGAACCCAACAACTCTGATGCCAAGGTAAGTGCCTTAACCACTTGGCCATTGAGCTGCTGAATAGCACACATCGTTTCTTATATTTATCATTTAAGAATCTTGACAGTTAATCTAATACACAACTGAGTGAATTCAATTGTGCTGAGTGGGACTCGAACCCAACACCGCGGATCCCAAGGCAAGTGCCTTAACCACTTGGCCACGGAGCTGCTGAATAGCACACATCGTTTCTTATATTTATCATTTAAGAATCTTGACAGTTAATCTAATACACAACTGAGTGAATTCAATTGTGCTGAGTGGGACTCGAACCCAACACCGCGGATCCCAAGGCAAGTGCCTTAACCACTTGGCCATTGAGCTGCTGAATAGCACACATCGTTTCTTGTATTTATCCTACAAGAATTCAATTGTGCTGAATGGGACTCGAACCCACAACTCTGATGCCAAGGTAAGTGCCTTAACCACTTGGCCATTGAGCTGCTGAATAGCACACATCGTTTCTTGTATTTATCCTACAAGAATTCAATTGTGCTGAATGGGACTCGAACCCACAACTCTGATGCCAAGGTAAGTGCCTTAACCACTTGGCCATTGAGCTGCTGAATAGCACACATCGTTTCTTATATTTATCATTTAAGAACCTTGACAGTTAATCTAATACACAACTGAGTGAATTCAATTGTGCTGAGTGGGACTCGAACCCAGCACAGCGGATCCCAAGGCAAGTGCCTTAACCACTTGGCCACGGAGCTGCTGAATAGCACACATCGTTTCTTATATTTATCCTTTAAGAATTCAATTGTGCTGAATGGGACTCGAACCCAACAACTCTGATGCCAAGGTAAGTGCCTTAACCACTTGGCCATTGAGCTGCTGAATAGCACACATCGTTTCTTATATTTATCATTTAAGAATCTTGACAGTTAATCTAATACACAACTGAGTGAATTCAATTGTGCTGAGTGGGACTTGAACCCAACACCGCGGATCCCAAGGCAAGTGCCTTAACCACTTGGCCACGGAGCTGCTGAATAGCACACATCGTTTCTTGTATTTATCCTTTAAGAATTCAATTGTGCTGAGTGGGACTCGAACCCAGCACCGCGGATCCCAAGGCAAGTGCCTTAACCACTTGGCCACGGAGCTGCTGAATAGCACACATCGTTTCTTGAATTTATCCTTTAAGAATTCAATTGTGCTGAATGGGACTCGAACCCAACAACTCTGATGCCAAGGTAAGTGCCTTAACCACTTGGCCACGGAGCTGCTGAATAGCACACATTGTTTCTTATATTTATCATTTAAGAATCTTGACAGTTAATCTAATACACAACTGAGTGAATTCAATTGTGCTGAGTGGGACTCGAATCCAACACCGCGGATCCCAAGGCAAGTGCCTTAACCACTTGGCCATTGAGCTGCTGAATAGCACACATCGTTTCTTATATTTATCATTTAAGAATCTTGACAGTTAATCTAATACACAACTGAGTGAATTCATTGTGCTGAGTGGGACTCGAACCCAGCACCGCGGATCCCAAGGCAAGTGCCTTAACCACTTGTTCACGGAGCTGCTGAATAGCACACATCGTTTCTTGTATTTATCCTTTAAGAATTCAATTGTGCTGAGTGGGACTCGAACCCAGCACCGCGGATCCCAAGGCAAGTGCCTTAACCACTTGGCCACGGAGCTGCTGAATAGCACACATCGTTTCTTATATTTATCCTTTAAGAATTCAATTGTGCTGAATGGGACTCGAACCCACAACTCTGATGCCAAGGTAAGTGCCTTAACCACTTGGCCAATGAGCTGCTGAATAGCACACATCGTTTTTTACATTTATCATTTAAGAATCTTGACAGTTAATCTAATACACAACTGAGTGAATTCAATTGTGCTGAGTGGGACTCGAACCCAACACCGCGGATCCCAAGGCAAGTGCGTTAACCACTTGGCCACGGAGCTGCTGAATAGCACACATCGTTTCTTGTATTTATCCTTTAAGAATTCAATTGTGCTGAATGGGACTCGACCCCAACAACTCTGATGCCAAGGTAAGTGCCTTAACCACTTGGCCATTGAGCTGCTGAATAGCATACATCGTTTCTTATATTTATCATTTAAGAATCTTGACAGTTAATCTAATAAACAACTGAGTGAATTTAATTGTGCTGAGTGGGACTCGAACCTAACACCGCGGATCCCAAGGCAAGTGCCTTAACCACTTGGCCATTGAGCTGCTGAATAGCACACATCGTTTCTTGTATTTATCCTTTAAGAATTCAATTGTGCTGAGTGGGACTCGAACCCAACACCGCGGATCCCAAGGCAAGTGCCTTAACCACTTGGCCAATGAGCTGCTGAATAGCACACATCGTTTCTTATATTTATCATTTAAGAATCTTGACAGTTAATCTAATACACAACTGAGTGAATTCAATTGTGCTGAGTGGGACTCGAATCCAGCACCGCGGATCCCAAGGCAAGTGCCTTAACCACTTGGCCACGGAGCTGCTGAATAGCACACATCGTTTCTTGTATTTATCCTTTAAGAATTCAATTGTGCTGAATGGGACTCGAACCCAACAACTCTGATGCCAAGGTAAGTGCCTTAACCACTTGGCCATTGAGCTGCTGAATAGCACACATCGTTTCTTATATTTATCATTTAAGAATCTTGACAGTTAATCTAATACACAACTGAGTGAATTCAATTGTGCTGAGTGGGACTCGAACCCAACACCGCGGATCCCAAGGCAAGTGCCTTAACCACTTGGCCATTGAGCTGCTGAATAGCACACATCGTTTCTTGTATTTATCCTACAAGAATTCAATTGTGCTGAATGGGACTCGAACCCACAACTCTGATGCCAAGGTAAGTGCCTTAACCACTTGGCCATTGAGCTGCTGAATAGCACACATCGTTTTTTATATTTATCATTTAAGAATCTTGACAGTTAATCTAATACACAACTGAGTGAATTCAATTGTGCTGAGTGGGACTCGAACCCAACACCGCGGATCCCAAGGCAAGTGCCTTAACGACTTGGCCATTGAGCTGCTGAATAGCACACATCGTTTCTTATATTTATCATTTAAGAATCTTGACAGTTAATCTAATACACAACTGAGTGAATTCAATTGTGCTGAGTGGGACTCGAATCCAGCACCGCGGATCCCAAGGCAAGTGCCTTAACCACTTGGCCACGGAGCTGCTGAATAGCACACATCGTTTCTTGTATTTATCCTACAAGAATTCAATTGTGCTGAATGGGACTCGAACCCACAACTCTGATGCCAAAATAAGTGCCTTAACCACTTGGCCATTGAGCTGCTGAATA